>CAWUFW010006649.1:657390-1117482 GCA_963921515.1 Calotriton arnoldi
CCTATGGATTAAATAATTTATGTATTATCATTTATTATTAAGATTATTTGTAATGCGCATGAATCATCCCCAGAGGGATATTTCGGCACAGCAGAAAGAACACAGGTACAGGTATTGATACTAAAATAGTTTGGTTTTCAGTCATTTCCTAAAGCTACGATGAACAGTGCATTCTCGTATGTGAATAGGAAGTTTGTTCCAATAATAAGTGGCTAAAAATGAAAAAGCTCTGCCTCCGGAGTGAGTTTTCTTAATTCGTGGGACTGCAAGTAGAGACTTGTTCATAGATCTTAGAGACCTTCCTGGTCGATAAGGAATGAGTTTCTCCATAAGATATCTGGGTCCCTTGCCGTTAAGTACTTTGGGCACTAGGCAACAGATTTTGAAAATAATTCTATTACGCACTGGCAGCCAATGAAGCGAGCGCAATAGGGGAGCCAAAGCAGATCTAGCCGGTAAATTATGGATTAAGCGAGCCGCTGTGTTTTGCACCACCTGGATTTTATCCAAAAGGGATTCATTAACCGCAGCAAGAAGAGCATTGCCATAGTCCAGACGACTAATCACCAATGCCTGAACTAGGGTCTTGCAAGTGGGAGCAATGGAAAAGCTCTGTGCAGGGAGGCTCACAGGACAAGAAAGGGGAGTTAGTAAAAATCAAGTCCAATGTATTGCCTGCAGTATGAGTGGAACCATTAACAGTGGAAAACTTTTCCATGTATCAACAGGCCAGGGGTGAAGGCTAACAGGGGATGTTAAAGTATAATTAGCCCCAGAGGTCAGAGATTCCTTAAAGGTCAGGGGAGGTTCTCCTCCATTGGTCAACTTGAGGCTTTGAAAGTGGCATTTAAGGCAAGTGAAAGGGCCTTCGGGAAGAAGTGGGAAGCTCTGTGTGTGACAATGTAGGTGATTAAAAAAGCTTTTGGCTTGATTACCGATGCAAATAAGATCCTCCGACGAGGGGGTGATTCTGGATGTTTTTCTCATTTCTGGGGTGAGAGAAGCAGGGGTTCTGTCTCCTGGCGACGGCCAGGTGCGGATGGGCGCAGATGGGCTTGTCTTTGGTGCGCTTTTGGCGCGTCATTGGCATGCCCGCTGAGCGCGTCCGCTGCGCATCAGCACCGCCATCTGCTTTATAAAGAAATCGATGTTGGCAGATAGCCTGCTAGCCCCCAAGGTCCCGGAAGTGAAGAGATTCACCCGCTCTCTCCACAACAAATGGAGAAATCCGTGGTGGACCAGAGAGCAAGTCGAAGAGAAATTTCTCAATATAATCAAGTTCCCCCTAATAGCGGTATGTAAAGAAGTAAAATTAATTTAAAAACGTCGGGCAGTTGAGTGATCAAAGACGATCGGCCACTTACCTGTGTTCTGGTAGCTGCATGTCAGCGCAGCCATTTGCTTTTTTATAGAAATCGATGTAGGCAGCTAGCCTGCTAACCCCCGAGGTCCCGGAAGTGAAGAGATCCACCCGCTCTCTCCACAACAAACTTAGAAATCCGCATTGGACCAGAGAGCGAGGTGAAGAGAAATTACTCAATAAAATCAAGTTCCCCCTAATAGCGGTATGTAAAGAAGTATTAAAAGTGCTTTATCAATGCAAAAATTAATTTAAAAACATCTGGCAGTTGAGTGATCAGAGAAGATCTGCCACTTGCCTGTGTTCTGCTAGTCTATCTGCTAGCTAGGCTAATTCCCATGTCTATTAAGTAATTGCATCACCCAAAAGAACACATTGTATATTATAATGGACAGATATGCATCAGCTGTGGTAAAGCTACGACTTGCAAGGCGAAGAGAAAAGTACGTGTATCATGGTGTGAAGACACAATGGCAAACCGAACGCTACCTCAGCGACATTTTATGTGCTCCCACAAAGCTAAGCAATCACACCAACTGAAGCAAATCAACACCAAACAAAGTCGGTCATCATCTAAATCCTCAACAAAGAGTTCCTCAGTATCACTTTCCAGTGAAAGTGACAATGACATTTGTGCAATGTCGATGTTTACTTGAAAAAAGCATGCACATGTGGGACTGATCGAGTGTGAGGAAAAATACAAGGTGGAGAGAAATAGACATGAAAAAACACTACAACCATTCAAACATTGTCCAAAGATCATTCGAGAGATAAACGGGTGTTCAATACCATTCATAATTGATAGTGGTGCGTCAATAAATATGCCTAAGGAGGAGTATCAAGAATTATCTCTGTTACCACAACTTATGAAGTCAAAGAATGAAGTATACACATAGGCTGCCTCGATGCCCTAAAAAGTCAAGGTTCGTTTGTAGCTACGACAAAATATAATATGGTACAAGAGCCTGTTCATGTACTTCAAGGAACAGCTACAAGGGCCTGTTTGCTGAGTTTCAACACACTGTTGACATGGGACTGATATCAACGAACTACAGTATGACTGTTCATCATGAAATTGTAAGCCAAATTCCTTCATTATTTCATGGGTTAGGAAAACTCAAAACAATGAAAGTAAAGTTACACATAAATGAGGATGTTCGTCTTGTTTCTCAAAGACAGAGATGAGTTGTGTTTCACTTGCAAAAAAGCTGTTGAAAAGGAACTTACTTCATTACTTAAACATGACATAATTGAACGCTCCACTGATCTGACCACATGGGTTTCTCCCATTGTAATAGTGCCTAAAAGAGACCGTGAAGGAGCTGTATGCATATGCATTGACATGCATCAGGCCAACAAGGAACTTGAGCAAGAGATTCTTCCTGGTCCGCACATTGTTGATTATGATAACTCAATTGAATGGTGCAAAGTTTCTCTCTTGACTGGACCTAAATGAAGGATATCACCAATCGAAACTTGAAGAAAAATCCAGGTACATTTCAACCTTTTCTATGCACATTGTTTTTTTTTGCTACAAGCAATAGAGTTTTGGTATATCTTCTGTTGCAGAATTTTTCCAAGACGTCATTCGACGTGTCATACATCCTGTAGTAAATGCATTTAACTATAGGGATGACATATTGGTTTACGGAGTTACACAGAAAGAGCATGACAAAGCTCTCATGCAAATATGTCATTTGCTGAATGATGCAGGCTTAACTCTGAATGCTGACATATGTGAATTCCACAATAAAAGCTTGAAATTCTTTGGACATGTCTTTTCTGATGGGGGTGTGAAACCTGATCCAGCTAAAGTACAAGAGTTTTCTACTGCAAATCCCCCACAACTCATTTCTATGTTATGATCATTTCTTGGGATGGCAAGCTACTGTTCTAGATACATACAAGACTCTGCTACGGTCAGTGCACCGTTACCAGAACTATGGAAAAAGAATGTGTCTTTTCATTGGTCACGAGAATGTGAGAAGAGCTTCCAAAAGATCAAGCAAGCTATTGAGAGTGCCTCTGAAATGGCCTACTTTGATTTGGCTTTGGCAGTGGTCTGGGCTTGCAAATATTTCCATGTGTTTTTGTACGTAAAGTCCTTCACAGTAGTGACTGATCATCAAGCACTGTTGACGATATTTGGCAATCCTGAATCCAAAATGCTTCCTAGAATTGAACATTTGGGTTTGAGGTTACAAGAATACAACTATGCAATTCTTCTTCGTCCAGGGAAAGATCAGAATCCTGCTGATTATTTGTCAAGTGTACCATTGCAGTGCCTTGGTACCCCATCTAAGACCGCGAAGCCCTACATCAATATTATTGTGAAATCGAGCACACTAGTTGCCACATCTTAAGAGCAAATTATCACCTTCATGAGCCAAGATAGTGGCATGTAAAAGTTAAAAGACATTATTGCTTACCAATTGTGGATACAGCATTCTAGACCTCTCACTAATGACAGTAAGTTTTTGAAGTTCACAAATGTAAGAGATGAACTTCCAGTGACTCAAGAAGGTCTCATTCTGTGAGGTACACAAATTGTTATTCCCAAAAGTCTCGAACAACAAGTAAGTGACGTCGCCCATGAAGGACATAAAGGAATAGTTGCCACAAAGAGAGCTCTCTCTTATCGGGTCTGTTTTCCGTATCTCGACGAAAGGGTAAAAAAGTATTGAAGACTTGTCACATATGCAGCTGTCTTTCATCTCAAGTTATTAAGCACCCTTTGAACATGTCAGAATTGTCACAGCATGCTTGGGAGAAAATTGCTATTGATCTCTTTGGTCTTCTGGAGAATGGACTTCATCTTCTAGTTATTGTTGATGAATACTCAATTTTTCCATTGGCGGATGACCTTTCATCCACTACACATGTAAAGGTTATTCAAAAATTAGATGGCATCTTTGCGACCTGGGGTGCACCTGCAATGTAAAAATCTGAAAATGGCCCACCTTTTAATAGTCGAGATTTTCAAAGACTTTCTAATTCACCTCGATATAAAGAATCAAAAAAGCACTCCTATTTGGCCCCAGTCCAATGGTCTGGTAGAACAGTTCATGAGTACTCCAAAGAAAGCTGTTCAGCATGCTGCATTGGAGAAGCTCGACCTGAAAGTTGTTTTGAACACTGCTCTTCGAGCTTACCATTCGATCCCTCACTCAATGACTGGGGAAAGCCCTGCAACTCTCATGTTTGGAAGAGCCACCCCAATGGACCAACCTCGGATGCAAGAATGAGGAAGACATTCATGCTACGGACTTTGGTCGCAAACAAAAGATAAAAATATATGCTGGCAGGCAATGTCATGTAAAACATGTCATCTTTGCAAGAGGAGATCGAGTGCTTGTCAGAAACACAGTAAAAGAAAGAAAGCCTGATGCTCCTTTTGAGGCTGAACCCTTTACCTTCACTAAGACCAAAGGACACATGGTGACTGCTCAGTGTCCTGGGAAGTCCCTTACGAGAGATTTCTCTAATTTTTGACATGTGGCCCATCTTTCACCAAACATCAATGTCAATGTAGAGACTGGGCCCGACAGACTGTGCCTGCTGATAATACCACCTCACCATGCAGATCACTGACACTTTGACTGCCTGGTTTCCATTGAAGCGATCAGGACGTGTGATTGAGGCGCCACAATGCTTAATTGAAGAATTATAATTATCTGTATATCCATGATTATCTGTGTATTTATTCATGTAGCTAATTGTGTATTTATTTACTTATTTGTCTATTTTGAAAAAGTTGGAACTTTTTATTTAACAAAGCGGGAGCTGTAGTCTTTCAAATAAAAGAACGCTGGAACTCTTTTGGTTCTCACTGTATACACCATAGGCCGGTGACATAAGCGTTGGAGACATGAGTTAAAGGCAGGCTTAAAATGTTGAGTCCTGACTTACATGCAGAAGAATAAAGTTGTGTAAAATTACTCTCCATGTGTGGCATGGTTATTGGCGAGTATCTGGGCTGGCAGGACACTACACCATTCAGGCCCTCCTTTCAAGTATGGCAGAGTGGTAGCCCAGAAGCACTGTGTCTAGAAACACTCTACCTAGTTTTAGTTGGTGTGCATTCTCATCCAGCAAAACTGTGGGTCCTTTGCACAGAGACAGTGGAAACATGCACAGCCTGGCCTACACAAACACCACAGGGTAGCAGGCAACACCGCCCCCAGCATTAAAAGACCTGCCCTGCTATAGTTTGCTCTCAGGCAGCACAAAGTACTTTTTTTTTAAACGACTATTCCACTACATGCATTGAGAATTTACTTTCACCATTGCATTAGATATTTGAAAAAGTGAAAAAATAACTTTGAATTTAAGTTTCCATTATTTTCTCAAGGAAAGTTTTGACAGTAGACTTTTATTAAAAACTAGGGTTGATCTAGGACAAATGTAAGGGGGCCAGCACTGTGAAAAAAAGATTTTGGCAAAATGTTCACTATGGGGTAATATTTAGAATGGCCCATTTTTATACATTGAACTCCCAACCTGTGGGCTTATAGAGTGCACTTAAGAGTAGAGTGACTAATTAAGGGAATGAAAGTATGCTTTCTACATGGCAAAGCACGTTTGCTTGCAAAGTGTCACTGCATTGGATTTAAAACTGCTACCTAATTAGGAAATAATGGTATTCTTTGAAGCCATTAATTATAGTCACATTGCAGCACAAATATTACACTTCACTTCTACACAACTCGGGCACTTCCTACAAGAATTGAGTGTTATCAATTCTGCCAAATATATTTAGGGATGGAGCACATGCACTGAGACACTGAATGGCAGTGTTACAATGCACAAATTCATACATAATATAAACAACAATGAAACAGCGAGCCTATATAGCAGCCGCACCTTCCTCTCAGTTTCCCAAATTAAGTCCAAAGTCCAATAGTTTGAAGCAACTTGCCGTGCACATCCACTACTCCCGCTGTTTCCAGAGAGTGATTCAAGGACCAAAACAATTTCAACCACAAATGTGAAGTGCACCGCAAAAGAAAATTTCCACAATAAGTTAGTCCATTCCGTCAATACTGTATCCAAAGTATTCTTTATTCTTCACAGGAATAACATAAAAGAAGCCAACGCGTTTCGTCCACTACCTGTGGACTTCATTTGGGCTGTAAAACATACAAAGACATATAGTGTATAATGCAACATACATATAAAAACCACAATACGACATGTATAAAAACACAATTTAAAAATCCATATTGGACAGCACAGATTTATCTAAGTAGTACACACAGGGACAATATAAATATATCAAACAGAGACGAAAAAAGAAAAAGGAAGAAGGAAGAGTATTAGGTTGCAAGAAAAGAATGTGTAAGAAAGCCCACATTTGGTTTAACTGACCATATAAGCAACAATAGGAGTCTATCAGTTAGAACAATCCATGCATAAGAGATGTGTGATTGTGTACTAGATTTAAAATAAATGTGACCTTCAATCAAACCCTTATGTGTTGCATTGTGTAAAAGTTCAAGACTATAACCCAGCATAGCCCTTAGGACATGCGTAATTGTTTATCGTATTGATCTCTCCAATGTATCAAGGGTCATCATCTCCAACCCTGCAGTATCCTGGTTGGTGGTGCATCCTTATGCCTCCCTAGGCCCTCATGTTGCCAGGGCTAAGTAGGATTCCTTATATGAATATTTGAGTCAAGAGAGCGATGGCACCTAGAAGTAATAGGAAACATGATATTAAAAATGTTGTGTTTGTATTTATAGCCCCCCATGTAGTATTATTTCATCTTATAATATATGTTATAAAATTAATGGAAGTGGATGCTAAAAACCAAACGAGTTGCAAGACGGGAATTTTTATTATTGTTGTACCATTCTTTAAAGTACTCTACTTAGTATTTTGTTAAATGAGCCCATCGAGGATAGCAGAGTCATCTTTTATTGATTGGGTTCGATTTTTTACAGGCATGCGAAAAGCAAGAAGTTAACATCTTACAACACTGTATACAATGTGTTATAGTAAGAGGTCCGCCGCAAGTGACCTGGACCTCATTCACAGCTATACGAGTGACCTGCACTAGTAACACGTGCCCTTACGGCGATAAGGAAGTGTAAAGAGTTGCTCAAAAACCATTGGAAAGAGCTTATGCTCCCAAGCGCGAGGGCAGGCATTAATCAAGTCGAACAGGTATATAGTAGAATGGAGAGTATGTATACAGCCTCGCATATCGTAATGAAAGAGGCAGGCAATCCGCCAAACATGACACCTGACTCTGTTTGGAACCTACCCAAAAAGGTTCACCATTTATAAAAAGTCTTACATCATCTAATAATAGCGAACCCGTCTGGCAGACAAGTCAGACGAAATTACCAGCAAAACAACAAAGGAACTCGTCTAACGGGTCTTACCTTAGTAAGCACTGATTCCTGCTTCATGAGTCGGCGTCTCCCCGTGGGTGAACTAGCTCTGTCAATTAGACTACGTGTGAGCGTGCATGACGTGTTTCTGCGTCAGGCACGTTTCGATAATTAAAGGCAAATCTCACCAAAAACAACAACGGTATATATAAAACCTATTCTAGAACGTTAATGAAGTGCCTAATAACACAAAAGAGTGTTTCTTGTCAATGGGTTAGTTTTACTTTGTTATAATATGCGGGCATGAGATTGAGTAAAGTGAATGGAAAGGTACATATTTTAACTAATGGCATTATTTGTCTTAATTCTGAAAAAGTGCCAATCTTATTGTATAACAACAAAATGTGAAGAAGCTTGTTATACTGGCAGGAAGTGGATATTGCAATGGGCACGAGGATAGACCTCATTAACAGTATCTACCTTATGTATGGAAATTTTAAAAACACTTGGTGGGATAGAGTGTCTACCCCTAAGAAAAGTATCATACAGCAGCTTAATGCTTTTAAAGGCATACAGTTTAAAAATAAAAAAATTACTGGGTGAGACTATATTAGGGAGAATTTCCTCATGTATGGATTCAGTGTTGACAACAGTGGAGGAATAGGCTGGCCCTATAGAAAATAATGGAGTTCATCATCTGTGTTATGCCCCATGGAGACACACCGTAAATCGCAAATCTAGCCAGCCTCGTTCTGTCGAAGCACCAATTCTCTATCAGCACCCCTGACTCTGGGCAGAATATGAGCAATCCCATGAAACCAGATCTCAGGTTTGCGAGCATGTTGTTCTGTCATGTGCGAGGTCATAGGATACCTGGTGTCCTGTTGTTTAATCGCCCTTACGTGCTCCAGAGTTCTGATTTTTAAAGGTCTTACTATGCTCCCCACATAGATAATGTCACAGCTACATCCAATCACATATGTCACAAAAGGTGTATTTCAACTGATAGTATGGCGAATAGTAAAAGTATGCTCTATGTTGTATCAAAACTACTTAGTTTTATTCTTGCCATATTTACAGACATTGCAATCCTTGCAGGTAACAAATCCTTGTATTGGTCTTGGCAGCCAGTTTCTATCCCCCATATCTGGTGTTACATAACTAGGGCACAGCATATGTCTAATAGTCCTACACCGTCGGTATGTTACCTTTGGTTTCTGAGTGATGGCATCCTTGATGCCGGGGATTTCTCGTAATAAGGACCAGTGTTTCAATAATATCTTATGTACCTCATTGGTGAGTTTAATAAATTTGGTGACAAAGTGAAGTTGGTTCTGGTTATTCTTTAACCTAGGATCAAAACCTTTTTTATGTGTCAATGTGTCTTTTCTGGGAATTAGGCGTATCCTATTTTCAGCATGCTGTAACACCTTTCTTTTGTAACCTTGTTTGATAAAACGGTCCTTGACCTCTTCCAAGTTGGTCGCAAAGGTATCTGCCTCACTACAATTTCTCCTCTCCCTTACCATCTCTCCATATGGGATGTTATCGATGGTAGATCGCGGGTGGGCACTGGTTGCATGTAGTGTACTGTTGCAGGTGGTGGGCTTACGATATAGGGTACTGTGTATGCGACCTTCCTTGGCATAGAATGTAATATCAAGGAAGTCTATTTTCTTGCTATGGTATGTCATGTTTAAATTAACATTATACAGATTATCATTCAAGAATGTATGGTACTCAGTAAGTTGGTTCACAGTACCATTCCAGATTAGAATCACATCGTTGATGTACCTCCCCCAGAGGATGATGTTCTCTAACCAGGGGGAGGCATATCGTCCCTAAGCATGCTCCTTCTTCCACCAGCCCAAAAAGAGACCCGCGCATGAAGGGGCAAATTTCGAACCCATCGCGGTCCCCTGCTTTTGATGGTACCAATGTCCTCCGTGTAGGAAATAGTTCTTAGACAGGATCAGATCGATCATGTCCATTAGCACCTCATTATGCTTGAGCCAATCCGCCGTTTTAGTTTTGAGGTTACAACATATAGGCCACAAACCAAACTTTTTTTTATGGAAGTATAGAGACTGGTGACATCAAATGTGACAAACAACAGGCCCTCGGACCATTGGACATCTTCAAATTTATTTAAGATGTCAATGCTGTCCTGATGTAAGCCGGAAGATTAGATAACAATGGTTGCAGAAATGTGTCCACATATTCCCACAGGCGTTCAATGGGGGAATCTACCCCTGAAATAATCGGCCTCCCTGGGGGGAATGCACCCTTTTTATGTACCTTGGGGAGAATATATATGCAGGGATAACAAGGGTCCTTCACAGTTAGATACCGATATTCTTCATCCGATAATAGACCTTTCTCTCTCCAATCCCCTAGTCTCATGTTAATGAAAATGGTCAATTCTTTCATAGGGTTGGAGGGGGCATGTTCATAACAATCTGAGTCACTTAACTGTCTATCTATTTCTCAAATATAATCACCCTTTTTCATCAGGACAATGTTCCCTCCCTTGTCTGCTTCTCGTATGACAAGAGTGTCATTAGCCCGTAGTGAGTCCAAAGCCAACCTCTCACCTTTGGTCAAGTTGTAAGACCCAGTAGTGCCCCACCTGTGTCTATGAAAAAGTTTGTGTAAGTCCTCTAAGGCCTTGTCTCTAAATAGGTTGATGTTCTGGTGGGTCATATGGGGCATGAATTTAGATTTAGGTTTTAATCCACTGTCTATATCAGGCCTGGCTGTAATCCCCAATTCCTCATTAAGTTGTTCTAAGGGGGGGGGCATCCTCCTCTGAAACATAAGTGGTTATATATTCTGTAAATCAGATACTGTGTACTCAGAGGCAGGGAAGTTTTTAATAGAAGGAATATTTTGCTTCGGATTTGCATGAAAATGGTTCTTTAATTTGAGCAGTCGTATGAATTTATGTAAATCAAGAGTGACTCAACAATATTTCCTACTTGGTTGGGACAAAAACCCAGTCCCTTTTTCAAAACTGAACATTCATTTTCATCTGGTACATAGTCAGAAAGATTCACAATCTCCAAATCATCATGAGCGGTATTTGCATATATGGGCTCTGGAATTACATTGCTGTTGTCTAAAATCCCAGTAGGTATGTTGTCATTATCTGCTAGGCTTTGCGGGACCATAACTGCACTGTTAGTCCCGGCACATCTTTGCGTTTTGACCCACCTCCTGCCTCCCCTCCGTGTTTTGGGTCTCGCCTTGGCTGCTTGTTGCTGAGTCGTAATCTTTCCATTTCCAATAAAAAAGAGTTCTGGGCCTGTGGTTGAGGGTATTAATGTTTCTATCCCCTGTAAGCAAGCTCTCAGTGGATGTAAAAGAGCTGCTACTTATTGATTTAGAGTCTCGAGTGTCATCTCTCCCCCTCTTACCATTTTCTGACACTTTGATGTTTTCATATTTTTTAGCAAAGGTGTAGACCCTTCCCTCTCATTAATCCGTCTCATCTCGTCTGATCTTTTTGGCTTTCTTATCAAGCTGGTATATTTGATATTCCTCTATCACTCTTTCCAAAATGTCATAGTTCTTTTTCACTACATCTTTCAGTGTGCTTGCCTCAATTTTTTTTCTATTTTGTCTATTTCAGTTTGTAATTTGACCGCCTTTTTTTCAGCATGTCTAATCAAAATTTTCATCATTGTAATTGAAGATCCTAAAAGATTTCCTTCCCACTCCTTCAATAAATCTTCATCTAAGTCCTCAAACATGGGGAATATTAGTATCCTTAACCCCTGGGTATCCTTTCATTATCTAAGTACTGTTGTAGCATAATGCAATCCCACCACCTAGCAAGTTATTGCTTCTTCAATCGTTCAAGTTTCTGAATTTTGCCTCCAACCCCTCCTCTATACCCAAGCCATTTGAGTTGCTACCTTGCGGTCTCTGTACAGAAAATAAGTTTTGTGCAAACTCTTCCATCCTGTCCCTGAATTTGGCCATTCTAAAGAAATACTGCGTGTTTATCTGATATTATTCACGGATAGAAGGAGTGCAAAAAAGACTCAAAAATATAAACAACTGATGGAGCAGGGTAAATATAAACATTTTTACCTCCTAATATTTTTGTATAATAACAATAAACATGTTCGTTCAAGTAAATAACCAACAATGTATGTCTGGGGAAAGGATAACACGCAGTTTTTGTGCAAAGTAATGAATTAATAGTTGTTTACGTTTCTAATATAACATAATATTTTGCGTACTGAAATGATAAATAAAATGCATGTTTTTGTGCTTTGAATAAAACGTGTGGTTGCAAAATAAAGCGATGGTAAGTAAGGGACAGCTTTATATGTTGCTTCTGCTAGGTAATACCTAATTGGGGTACGTAGAAAGACGGGAGGGAAACGAAAGGGTTTATATTTCATTGTTTTAATAACATTTTGTTTTCTTTAGAAAATAGTGCGCTTAGGCCTGCCGAGCAGCAATATAAAATGGCCGCGAGTTATTAGAGTGCGCAGGAGCGGATGCGACCATGTGATAGAGGAGAGAGGCTGTTGCAAAGGGATGATCACGTGCTGATGCCGAGAGGCTGAGATGAAAGTATGGTCAAGGCTGCTGTGACCCTTCTGAGCAGATGTGTGCCAAGATGATCAGCAAGAAGCGTGAGAAGCCTGGTTGAATCAATAGAAAGAACATTATTATACAATTGTTGCAGAAAAAGAAACAATTTGGACTGATCGAAACGGATGAGCAAGTGCATGAACTGTGGGAAACGATGCTTGCATGGACATTCCTCACGGAACTAGTTAAGACCAGGAAGTTTGATTAGAATGTATAGGGACCTGAGTTTTTGACCAATGAGAATGAATCGCGCCATGTAAGAAGAAACATTTTATGCTGTAAGCTAGAATTAGGGTATAAGAAGACCTACTCTTGGTGGGAGGGGGTTAGAATGCTGCGGGATGCTGCGGGAGATGCTGAAGAAGTTAGATGCTGTAGATGGGAGAGTTTGCGGTTGCTGATGCTGACGAGCTGATGCTGCTGCTGTTATTTTCCTTTTCCAGTTGAGTATGAAATGCCGCTTTAGGAGAACTAGCATTTGACAAGATTTATATTAGAATTATTAGGATTTCCCCGAGAGATAGATAGGTTGATCTATAGAGTCTTTAGTATGATAACCTCATTTTCGGTCTAATAAAAATGTCATGCATTTTACAAATATTCTTATAATGATGATAAAGGCAATGATCTGAATAATAAATTAATCCTGAATTTTCTGCATTCAAAACTTTATATAAACTTTATTATTCTTTAAACAAATGACTCAGTGACTTTCTTTAGCAAAATGATTAATAATGTTTTGGTAAAAGAGTTCATTGTGATTGAGCTGGTCTTAATCACCATCAACTAATTCCTACTAGTTGGTCCATCGACCAATGAGCGGAATACCTTTAAAGTAAAATGAGAATTATTGTGTCATTATAAAAGAGGTATCCCGTCTCCTTCCAGCAAATCGTTTTTCTCCTAGGGTTCATGTCGGAGGAAAATCCAGGGAAATAAATGAGTAAGTGAATGTATATGCGGTGTTATGGGCCCCACCGTCAGATGGATATAGTGTGTGTGTGTTAGAGAAATAATTGCACCTGAATGACCCAAAAACATAGTAGGAGAAAATATTTTTATTGTAAGCGCTGGATCAGATTTCTTGGTAGCAGAGTTATGGTTACTATAGATTAGTTTGGTGATTATTGATTTTTGATTATAGATTATTGATAAGTTTATGTCTAACACTTTTTGTTGAGTCGCGTTATGTTATATGTAAGTTTTCACGCTTCCGGGAAGTAGGAAGTGGAACATGTGTGGCAAGAGAAGTCGCATGGAATTTTACACTGTCTGAGTTCAATTTGGTAATAACACAGTTTGTGTTATTTAGGGACATTTTGCGTATAAAAGGTGTGTAAGTGAAATAGTGATCGGTTTTCTTGTGAAACTCTGGCCTTAATTCTCAGGAGCAGTATAGTCTCCACATGTGTTTTATCCCCAGAGAAACGGGTTTATCGTTTGCTTGAAAGAAGGGTAAGGTAGAGGGAAGTGCTACTTTATCGACGTAACTGAAAGTTCTGTGGTAGGGTAGAGGTAAGCGCTGCCTACTGGAAAATACAGAATTCTTGTGTGAATGAGCAAAGCTATCTTTTCGGTTTAGCGAATCAGACAATGGAAATGTGGATAAAATGTTGTAACTAACAAGAATTGTTGAAAAAAAAATTGCCGATAAATTTTGTAAAGGAGGGGTCAAGAGCAGAAGTGACGTAGACAACAGCCGCGCTGGGATTGGACAGTGCGCTAGTCACATGAAAACAGGAGCGAAGTGACGTAGACAAAAGCCGCGCTGGGATTGGACAGTGCGCCGTAGAAAGAAATCGTTGTGATTGGAGCGTTGGTGTGAGTCGCGCTAGCATTGGTTGAAATAAACGCATAGGGAACAGAGTTGATTTTGCTGATTGTTGTAGGAGAGAAAAGTTGTGAATCATGTCGTACTATGAGTATGGAAGAGAGAAAACGTCTTGGATGTCGAAAGTTAAGAACTTCTTCAAGAAGGACAAAAAGGTAGTGACTAGAGAGGGACAAATAATTCCTCCGCCGAAATCACCAGCTTCACATATGATGCTGAAATATGGATATCATACATGCATTTGGTTAGAAAGTTGGACAAAATACACCAAGAATGATGGAGCATTGGCTTTTCCTGAGAATGGTTCATTTAATGTAGCTGTATTACGGAACTTGAGAGAAAAGATGGTGATGTTGGAACCTAGACCTAGACCAACACAGTTTGAAGCTTTAGCGGAATGGGAAGATGAGATGTATGAGCGAGAGAGATCCAGAGGATTGAAGAATCATGAGTTTATACCAGGAAGGTTGTGGGGAATAAATCATGAGGACAGAGTAAAGCGTTGGAGATACGCTAACATGGCAGGAGGTTTGTTTCCAGCTTTTGCGGTTGAGGAAGAAGCAAAGAGGAAGTGTACTGAGAAAAAGAAACATGTAGTGGTAGAAAAGTATGTGTATGGTGGTAGTGAAACGGATGACGAATTGCTGGAAGATATTTTAAACAGAAATCCACCTCCATATCAACAGACTTCTGTAGTGGTGACACCTAATGCACCGCAAATGGAAACTGAGAGGAATAAAAAACCCGAACGAAGAAATGAAATAAATAGGTCACAAGAAACATTTAAAATTTCACAAAATGATGAGACAGAAAGTGACAATGCAACTGAACTAGCAAAAACGACAAAAGAATTGACAGAGAAAATAAGAGAATTGACAAAGAATATGGAAGCTGTAACTGTACCAGTAACGATAGGTCCAGTAATGCCAATTTTTGAAAATCAGAAAATAAAAGAACATTCTTTGGTGATTCCCATGAATTCACATGTGCAAAGAAAAAGAGAAGGGATGGAACTGAACAATGAAGGTGCACACAATTCGGCGAGTACGTGTAGACCAAGTCCACCTACAAATTTGACGATAAATGAGAGTGAGGTTAGAAGAATACCTATGGTGACAGAGTCCGCATCAGGAACACCAGAAAGAACCAGTGATTGGATTGAATTAAATAGTACACCTGTAGGTCCGACTCCAGAAGAGTTAAATGAATGGATGAAAGCACTAAAAGCAAAAGAACCAGAAGTAAAACCATTAGATGTAATTAGGTTAAAAATAGACATGGAAGAGTTGATTTTGGGAACAATTGGAACGGAAAAACTAAAGAATTATCAGGATGATGAGATTATGTTTTTGTGTAAGAGTCTTACATGGAGAGCTAGAAATTTACATGACAAATTGGAAGAGATTGCAGGTGAACTAGGAGTGGAATTTGTGAAAGTGAGGACATTGCAGAAACCGTACAGAGTAGATTTTTGTGAGAAAGACATAGAAAATTTGAACACATCAGGAAGACTGACCCAGATAAAAGAGCTGATTGTTTTATTGAGAAAGTGGGGTGATGTGGATAGATGGAGAAACAGATGGACAAAGAGGAATGAGAAAACAACAGATAAAGCAGCCTTGGCTTTTGCAATGACAGATAAGGAACCAGCTACCAGAGAGTACCCAATGAGAGAAACACCAGGTGGTAGTTATGTGCATGTTCCATGGACCAGACAGGCTATACTGTCATTTACAAATGACTTCCCAAAATTGAGAGAGAAACCAGTAGAATGGTACCGACAAGTGGAAAGATTTGTTAAAGTGTCAAAAGTGCTGTGGATAGATCTAGATGGATTGTTTGACATAGTAGTACCTGCTGATTTATGGACGGAATGTAAGATTACGATTGATTGGCCAACTGTGGAATATCCAAGGGATGCCAAAACAGGAGCGCCAGGTCCAGAAGTGATGCGGAAATATGATCAGGTAGTTACCTTTTTGAAAAATAAGATTCCACCAAAAGAAACAGATTGGGTGAAAATAGACAGAACAACACAGGAAAGCAAAGAATCAGTGCATGCGTATTATGAGAGATTGTTGTTGGTTTTCAAACAGTATAGTGGTTATGAGACGCTAAGTGAGAAGGACATGAGTCATTTTGTATATAGGTTTGTGTATGGATTAACACCGGAGATAAGTGAAAGGATTAAGCAGCATTTGATAGGGTGGCAGAATAGTACAGTGGATGATGTTTTGAGATATGCTAAGTATTGCAGTGATGAAATTGAGAGTAAACAGCGTAAATTGAAAGAAAAAGCCATGTGGGCACAGGTGAAAGTTGCAGAGAAGCAAGAAACTCAATTGAATAATACTAGCAGTGAAACAGGACAGTTTAAATCCCGACCTAATATAGGTAAAGGAAAAGGACAAATGAGCATAGATGAGGCGAAGAAAAAGTGGCCATGCCACAATTGCGGAAAGCTAGGGCATTGGAGAAACAAATGTAAATTTCCTCCTAAACCTAATGTAGAAAATCAAACATTAAATTCACAGGTGCAGAGTGAGGTAGTTACTCAACAAGGTCAGGTGCCACAACCACCACTTCCCAAGAGTGCTAATCAACAGAAGTACAGTGCAGAAATAGGATTCTACGGAGGAGAACAGGTAAAACAGTTGTCACGTGCAGCTGAAATCTCACAATATTGGTTACGACAGAGTGAGGATGAGTCGTATGAAAGCTCATGACGGTGTCTGAAAGAGAGGGGAGAGTGCGTGCTTGGCGCAACTCTAGAGGTAGACCAGTCAGGTCCATTTGTGGATGGAGAAGTGAATGGTGCAAATATAACATTCCTTGTTGACACTGGAGCTACCCGTTCTACTGTTAGGTCAGTGGAAATTCCAAATCTTCCTCTCTCAGGTGAACATATACAAGTGGTTGGAGTTTCCAATCAGCAAATTGAAACGCCTCTTACTAGATTAGTAAAGGTGAGAATTGGTCCATTTAATGAAATGCACCGATTTGTGGTGTGTGATTGTAGTCCCGTTAACCTTTTAGGACGCGATTTATTGTGAAGATGAACTGCACAATTTATTGTACTCCGGACGGAATTGCATTTCAAACTCCAGATGAGGATGTACTGTATAAAATGACAATGGTAAATTTGGAACCAGAAGTAAATCATTTGTTTCCTGTATTTGATGCAGAGAAAATCCCAATTGAGTTGAAAGGGACAGTAAAAGAAGAAGTGTGGGACTTGACAGGAGAAGATGTAGGATTAATGAAAGGAGTAGATCCCGTAAAAATTTCCTTAAAAGAAGGAACGAGTTACCCAAATACGCCTCAGTATAAATTGACTCCAGAAATAATTGAAGGAATAACGCCAGTAATAAATAAAATGATTGAACAAGGGATTCTAAAAGAAATCATGAGTAGTCCATGTAATTCGCCAATAATGGGACTGAAAAAGCCAAATGGAACATATAGAATCGTACAGGATTTAAGAAAGGTAAACAAAATTGTTGTACCTTGTTGCCCAATAGTACCGAACCCTGCCGTGATTCTATACCAGATTCCACGCGAAGCAGAGTGGTACACTGTGATTGATTTATGTCATGCATTTTTTTCTAATCCATTGCATCCAGATAGCCAGCCAATATTTGCGTTTAGGTTTGGAGAGCGTATTTTGGCATGGTGCCGAATTCCTCAAGGGTATACAGAAAGTCCCTCAATCTTTAATCAGATCCTAAAGAAATCATTGGAAGACTTAAGAATGCCAGAAAAGTCAGTAATGGTTCAGTATATTGATGACCTACTGGTGGCATCAAAAACGAAGGAAGCATGTGTCAATGACATCAGCTGAATCATTTAGCAAAAAGAGGACATAAAGTGTCCCCTTCAAAATTGCAGTTTTGTAAACAAGAAGTCCAGTATTTAGGGCATAAAATTGAGAAAGGAGTACGAAAGGTAACGACAGAGAGAATAAAAATGATTCAAGGAATGAGAGCTCCAATGACACAAAGAGAGGTAAGAATGTTTTTGGGAATGGTTGGATATTGTCGACAATGGATAAGCGGTTTTTCACTAATTGCTAAACCATTGCAGAAACTGACAAAGAAGGATGTTAAAGATCCTTTTGAAATGAATGAAGAAGAAATGAAAGCATTCAAAGAGCTGAAAAAGAAATTGTGTGAAGCTCCAGCATTAGGAATGCCTGATTATGAGAAAGATTTTGAGCTGTTCTGCAGTGAAAGAGATGGATGTGCATTTTCAGTTTTGGTGCAGAGACATGGAACTATGAAAAGACCAATTGTATATTTTTCAGCTGTTTTAGACCCTGTAGCAAAAGCGCTAAGAGACCTGTCGGTATACACGCGCTATATAAGAATACAATAACATAACATAACATAACATGTTTGAAAGCAGTTGCTGCTACATGTGTGAGTCTGGAACAGAGTGAAGGCATAGTGATGGGGTATCCATTGAGAGTGTATGTTCCCCATTCTGTGGAAATTCTTTTGACAAGAACGAAAACACAATACATGACACATAGTCGGCTGACTAGGTATGAAAAGGTAATTTTGAGTGCAGATAATGTGACCATTGACAGATGTATGAATGTAAATCCTTCAACATCATTGCCAGATGAAGAGAATGTGATTGAAATGGATGAAGTAGATCACGATTGTCTGAATGTGCTCGAATACTGTACTAAACCTAGAGCTGATATACGAGATGAGCCTTTGAAAGAATCAGATTACATTCTGTTTGTGGATGGCTCATGTTTAAGAACGAGTGATGGAGTTCTAAGTGCAGCATATGCAGTTTGCACAGTAGCAACTGTATTGGAAGCATCTTGTCTGAAAGGTGTACGGTCTGCCCAAGTTGCAGAATTAGTAGCTCTGATTCAAGCATGTAAGTTGGGAAGAAATGTACGGGTTACGATTATGACTGACAGCCAGTACGGCTTTGGGGTCGTGCATGATTTTGGTCAGATTTGGTCACAAAGGGGTTTCTTGACGTCTGCAGGACACACCCATAAGGAATGGAGATTTTGTGAAAAAGTTGCTTGAGGCGATACAGCTGCCTAAAGAGATTGCTGTAGTGAAGTGCAATGCACATAAAAATGGGGAAGACTACATTACTGTTGGCAACAAATATGCTGACGAAATGGCACAGTACTGTGCAAAGAATGTGGTTTCTTTAAACAAATGCCGCGAGAGAGAGCATATTTCTTGTCCATTGCTTTTTACTAACTCAATTGAAACATGGGATGAGGTGAGACAGTTACAAGAGGCTACAGAAGATGAAGAAAAAGATACATGGCTAAAAGCAGGATGTAGGAAACATGAAGAAACTGATGTATGGGTTTACAGGGATGAGAGACCAGTTATGCCTGATAGCATGATTTCTGACATGGCACGGATGTACCATGGGCAAGCCCATATTGGGAGAGATTCAATGATCAGACTTTTTAGACAAACATGGTACAATCCAAAATTCAGAGCCATAGCTGAGAGTCTTTGTCAAAGATGTCTGATTTGTCAACAGTTAAATCCAGGAAGGAAGACAGTAGTGAGTCTAGGAAGAATAGGACGAGAAGGGGGTCCTTTCACCAGAATGCAGATGGATTTCATAGAAATGCCACCTTGTAGCAGATTGAGGTATGTTTTAGTGGTTGTCTGTTTGTTTTCCCGTTGGGTGGAAGCATATCCAACAAGAAGGAATGACAGTATCACAGTAGCAAAACTTTTGCTGAGAGAATTCATTCCGAGGTATGGTTTTCCAGTCACGATTGAAACAGATAGAGGAACACATTTCCAAAATGAATTAGATAAACTGATTTGTGAAGCCCTTAGTATTAAACAAAAACTGCATTGTGCATACAGACCAGAGGCTTCTGGAATAGTAGAGCAAGTAAATGGAACAATCAAGAACAGGTTAGGAAAAATGTGTCAAGCTACAGGACTGAAATGGCCAGATGCTTTGCCATTGGTTCTGATGACAATCAGAAGTATTCCGGAAAGGAAGACTGGACTCAGTCCACATGAAATAATCATGGGACGAGCAATGAGACAAGCACAAGTACCTGTCAACAAGCTACTGACTATAACTGATGATCTAGTACTGGATTATTGCAAAGGATTGGCTGATGTGGTGCGTTCTGTGTTTCATCAGGTTGGACCGGATGCGACCACTCTTGAAAGAAAACCAGCACACGACTTGAATCCAGGAGATTGGGTTCGAATAAAAGTCCACCGGAGAAGAAATTGTTTGGTTCCTCGCTGGGACGAACCACGACAAGTGATCCTAGTGACGACCACCGCAGTTAAGTGTGCAGGAGTGAAACACTGGGTTCATGCCAGCCACACCATCAGAGTTCCAGAACCTAAAGATCGACCTGTGAGTCGACATCTGGAAATATTAGACAACAGTTCAGCATCAGAAAGAGAAGAGGACACAAACAGGGTGCCAGAACTTGAAGATCGACCTGTAAGTCGACATCTGGGAGACCCAACTACAAGTGAAACGATAGAAGAAGAAGAAGAAATAGAGGAAATAGCTGAAGTTCCAGAATTTGAAGATCGACCTGTAAGTCGACATCTGGAAATATCTGATACCAGTTCAGAATCTGATACAGAACAGTCAGAAGGAGAAGAAATTATAAAGACAAAGTGGAATTTTGAAAGCATAAGAGAAGAAACTGAGCCAGAAAACAGTGACAGTGAACAACCAAGTACAATTTGTGGTAAAATTCCTTCGAAGATAATATTAATAGATGAAGAAGGGAGAGTTTCAGACCAAAAGTTAGAAAAATCGGAAAAACCCCGAGGAGCAGTAGGGACAGATAGCCAAACACAAGAACAGGGAAATTTAGAAGCAGATAGAGAAACTAACACAAAACTGGAAAAACCTCGAGGAGGGACAGAAGTAGGTGAACGAACGAAGATAAGAAAAGAACCACAAGTAGCTGAAAGCGAAATAATTAGTTTCAAAATAAGAGGAAATAACGAAAAGATTGAAACAGAATCAGAAGAAAGTGGAGAAGAAAGAAGTGAAAAACTAGAGACAAGAAAAAGAAATTGGAAAACAGAAAGAGAGGAAAAAGGGAGTGAAGCAAAAAGGCCGAGAAAAGGAGATAATTGGCCCAACAAAGTAAGAAAATTAAGATACAGAATAGTAAAATTGGATGGAAAAAGTGCTGAACAAGTGAATGAAATAACAAGTCAAAAGGAGCAAGGAAAACAAGGTGGTAAGCACTTACAGAAAACAAAAAGAATAAAGAAAGTGAATCAGAAATATAGATCACCTGAATGGTTGTATCGTGCTCTGACTAGCTACAAAGAAGAATTGAACACTCACGAGAACCCAGAACAAATAAACTTGATGGGAGAAAGTGAAGTGCAACAAACCTGAAGCAACAAACCTGAAGTGGTTTCTGTAGATAGTTTACCGGATTTCACAAAACACTGGACTGACAACTATACCGGATGTGACAAAGAAAGAATTCTGAGAAAGAATTGAAGAAAGAACCAAGCAAAGACAACATTCTGAAAGTACAGAGTGGCAAGCAAGTCATTTCTGAGGTGTAGTGACACAATTTTCTAGAAAACAAGTACAAAATGGAGAATATTAGAGATAGAAAATGTAGATGTGAGTTTTTAAAAAGATGGTGCAAAATGTGCTGTTTTTGTACAGGATTATTAATAACAGTATGGGTAGTCTTAGCAATAACTATTCCAATTAGTTTAGCTGTAGTGGAAAAGTCTAATAACACTGAGAAAGAAAAAGGAGCTAACACTCAAGAGCCAGTTATTTTAAGGAGTAGTGCAGAATTACATAAGGACAAATCAATAACAGATTTTTCGAAGAATGTGTTTACTAAATTACTGTATGAGTACGTAGAAACAATGGATGTAAGGGATTGTTATGTTTGTATGCAGTTGCCTGCATCTGTAGCAGAGAGTGTGACTTATCATCACCTCCCTTTAACATATGGAATAACATGTAGTGTATTAGCAAGCTTATTTTATAAAACAGGCAGATTAGAATATTATTACACTGATGTAAATAGGATTTTTGCAAAGGTTTCTGTAGTTCCCGAGCTTAATAAAATAAAAGAGGGAAAGATTTTTGGTGAATATTTCTTAGAAGATAAGATTTTAACATTAGATAATATATTTAGGTACAACCTTACCTGTGAGTTAAAGAAAGAAGAAAAGGTATTCCTAGAAATGGTCGAGGAGAGAAGAATGAAATTTGAAAGAAAAGTAATTGAAGAGACAAAAACACCTCTCTGGGTGTTTGAGGAAGACCATCATGACAAGAAAAAGATAAATGCAGCTATGACTCTGGATTGACCCCAACAGGGAAGGTTGTGCATTAGAAGAAATAAGACAAGATATGACAATTATTTTGTGGGTTCCAGTAATTGCCATGACAATTACCTAATTATAGGTGGATGGGGATTCAAAGGGGGAAAAGATCCAATATTTCCAGGGATTTATTACGTTTGTGGGAATAGGGCTTATTATAGGTTGCCGGACCATTGGTATGGATCATGTTATTTAGTCCTGGTTTTTCCAAAGATTTTTCATGTGGATAGAAAAGAAAAAGGAACACACAAAATGATAAATACCTTTACACGTAGAAAAAGGGAAAGTTTTTCAGAAATAGTAGGTGATATTTTTGGTGCATTGATACCAGCAGTGGGAATATCTTTGAATGCATTCAGAATTCGGAAATTATCCACAGTAGTAGATCGTTTATCTACAAATACTGCTGGAGGGTTCTTAATGGTAAATACTGAGATGGTTGCCATGAGAGCTATGGTGATGCAAAATCGTCTTGCCCTTGACATTCTTTTGGCAAAAGAGGGCGGAGTCTGTGGAATGCTGAAAGTCCAACATTGTTGCACTTACATTCCTGATAAAAGCGAAATTATACAGAAGTATATAACAAATATTACAAATTTGCACAAAGAACTAGTACCACTGGAGGTTGAAAGTGTTTGGGGAAAACTTGGTAAAGGGTTTTCTTCTGTAACGAATTGGTTGACAAGAATGAGTGGATTAATAATAGGGAAAGTTATAATAATAGCAACCATGATAATAATAATAATATTAATATTGAAGCTTGCAGTAACAATTATAAAGAGACGAAGAAAGCAGAATAAGTTAGAAAAAGAAAATATGATAAACAAAGAGAGAGAGAGAGAAATAGGTGAAATAGAGTTAGAAGAAATAAAAGAGAACCTGTACAAGAAAACAAAGAGACAAGTTGAAAGCGATACAGAAGTATAAAACTAACAAAAGCAAATGGATAAAAGATATATGCTGTCTGAGAAAATTGTATAACTTGGGTTTGTGTGGTGATGTTAAAAATCACCAAAGGGGGGAGTTGATGGAGCAGGGTAAATATAAACATTTTAACCTCCTAATATTTTCGTATAATAACAATAAACATGTTCGTTCAAGTAAATAACCAACAATGTATGTCTGGGGAAAGGATAACACGCAGTTTTTGTGCAAAGTAATGAATTAATAGTTGTTTACGTTTCTAATATAACATAATATTTTGCGTACTGAAATGATAAATAAAATGCATGTTTTTGTGCTTTGAATAAAACGTGTGGTTGCAAAATAAAGCGATGGTAAGTAAGGGACTATTTAGGAAGACAAGGGTGCCCCAATATATGAACCTGGGGTAATATGTAGTTTAAAGGAACAATGGTTCTAGAGTGGCCTAAAAGGTCCAAGGGGAAGTAACCCTGTAAAGGGCACTGAGATAAGTAAAGGAATAGAAACTTAATTAATAAAAGAGAGCAGTAGGAAATATAACGAGGCACTCAGCGCGGATTTTCCTTTGAGCAGGACACGCTCCTTTCATCTCCCAGGCCTCCATTTACTGAACTGTGACCGGCCAATTTAATTAATTCCCCGGCACAGCACATTGCCATTTAACGGCGAAGGAGTTTAAGCATTTGCATCCAGCAAACTAAGCTATCCCGGTCACCTTAAGAAGCACAGCGCTACGCAGACGCCTTTACCAAGGATATTATTTCCTTCTTCAGCTCAATTCAAGTTGCTCACATTTTTTTTGTCCTGAAGATGAACTCGAATAATTGAGTTCGAAACGTCGTCGACCCCCTACAACATGAACTCCTTATACTCTGTAAAAATCTTTAAAGGAGCTTCTATTTCTGTTGTCAATGCGATGTCATTATTTTAAGTTCACCCTCACTTCTCACGTCACGCTTATTGTCACTTACTGTGTGAGCACCTGAATACCTTCATTGTGTAATAAATATTTGTCATACATTGACCTATATGTCCCTCGTTATATTTCCTACTGCTCTCTTTTATTAATTAAGTTTCTATTCCTTTACTTATCTCAGTGCCCTTTACAGGGTTACTTCCCTTGGACCTTTTAGGCCACTCTAGAACCATTGTTCCTTTAAACTACGGTAAGTAAGGGACAGCTTTATATGTTGCTTCTGCTAGGTAATACCTAATTGGGGTACGTAGAAAGACGGGAGGGAAACGAAAGGGTTTATATTTCATTGTTTTAATAACATTTTGTTTTCTTTAGAAATAGTGCGCTTAGGCCTGCCGAGCAGCAATATAAAATGGCCGCGAGTTATTAGAGTGCGCAGGAGTGGATGTGACCATGTGATAGAGGAGAGAGGCTGTTGCAAAGGGATGATCACGTGCTGATGCCGAGAGGCTGAGATGAAAGTATGGTCAAGGCTGCTGTGACCCTTCTGAGCAGATGTGTGCCAAGATGATCAGCAAGAAGCGTGAGAAGCCTGGTTGAATCAATAGAAAGAACATTATTATACAATTGTTGCAGAAAAAGAAACAATTTGGACTGATCGAAACGGATGAGCAAGTGCATGAACTGTGGGAAACGATGCTTGCATGGACATTCCTCACGGAACTAGTTAAGACCAGGAAGTTTGATTAGAATGTATAGGGACCTGAGTTTTTGACCAATGAGAATGAATCGCGCCATGTAAGAAGAAACATTTTATGCTGTAAGCTAGAATTAGGGTATAAGAAGACCTACTCTTGGTGGGAGGGGGTTAGAATGCTGCAGGATGCTGCGGGAGATGCTGAAGAAGTTAGATGCTGTAGATGGGAGAGTTTGCGGTTGCTGATGCTGACGAGCTGATGCTGCTGCTGCTGTTATTTTCCTTTTCCAGTTGAGTATGAAATGCCGCTTTAGGAGAACTAGCATTTGACAAGATTTATATTAGAATTATTAGGATTTCCCCGAGAGATAGATAGGTTGATCTATAGAGTCTTTAGTATGATAACCTCATTTTCGGTCTAATAAAAATGTCATGCATTTTACAAATATTTTTATAATGATGATAAAGGCAATGATCTGAATAATAAATTAATCCTGAATTTTCTGCATTCAAAACTTTATATAAACTTTATTATTCTTTAAACAAATGACTCAGTGACTTTCTTTAGCAAAATGATTAATAATGTTTTGGTAAAAGAGTTCATTGTGATTGAGCTGGTCTTAATCACCATCAACTAATTCCTACTAGTTGGTCCATGGACCAATGAGCGGAATACCTTTAAAGTAAAATGAGAATTATTGTGTCATTATAAAAGAGGTATCCCGTCTCCTTCCAGCAAATCGTTTTTCTCCTAGGGTTCATGTCGGAGGAAAATCCAGGGAAATAAATGAGTAAGTGAATGTATATGCGGTGTTATGGGCCCCACCGTCAGATGGATATAGTGTGTGTGTGTTAGAGAAATAATTGCACCTGGATGACCCAAAAACATAGTAGGAGAAAATATTTTTATTGTAAGCGCTGGATCACAACAATGAAACAGTGAGCCTATATAGCAGCCGCACCGCCCTCTCTGTTTCCCAAATTAAGTCCAAAGTCCAATAGTTTGAAGCAACTTGGTGTGCACATCCACTACTCCTGCTGTTTCCAGAGAGTGATCCAAGGACCAAAACTATTTCAACCACAAATGTGAAGTTCACCGCAAAAGAAAGTTTCCACAATAAGTTAGTCCGTTCTGTCAATACTGTATCCAAAGTATTCTTTATTCTTCACAGGAATAACATAAGAGCAGCCAACATGTTTCATCCACTACCTGTGGACTTCATCAGGGCTGTAAAACATACAAAGACATATAGTGTATAATACAACATACATATAAGAACCACAATACGACATGTATAAAAACCACAATTTAAAAATTCATATAGGACAACACAGATTTATCTAAGTAGTACAAACAGGGACAATATAAATAAATCAAACAGAGATGAAAAAAGAAAAAGAAGAAGGAACAAGGAAGAGTATTAGGTTGCAAGAAAAAAATGTATAAGAAAGCCCGCATTTAACTGACCATATAAGCAACAATAGGAGCCTATCAGTTAGAACAAACCATGCATAAGAGATGTGTGATTGTGTACTAGATTTAACATAAGTGTGACCTTCAATCAAACCCTTGTGTGTTGCATTGTGTAAAAGTTCAAGACTATAACCCAGCATAGCACTTAGACATACCATATTAATTTATCGTATTGATTTCTCCAATGTTTTAAAAGTCATCATCTCCAACCCTGCAGTGTCCTGGTTGGTGGTGCGTCCCTATGCCTCCCTAGGCCCTCATGTTTCCAGGGCTAAATAGGATTCCTTATATGAATATTTGAGTCAAGAGAGAGATGGTACCTAGAAGTATTGGGAATCTTGATATTAAAGATTTTGTGTTTGTATTCATAGCCTCTCATGTAGTATTATTTTATCTTGTAATATATGTTATAAAATCAATGGAAGTGGATGCTAAAAACCGATCTAGTTGCAAGACGGGAATTTTTATTATTGTTAATATTGTTGTACCATTCTTTAAAGTACTCTATTTAGTATTTTGTTAAATGAGCCCATCTTGGATAGCGGAGTCATCTTTTATTGATTGGGTTCGATTTTATACAGGCATGTGAAAAGCAAGAAGTTAACATCTTACAAAACTGTATACAATGTATTATAGTAAGAGGCCCGCCTCTTACTAGTGCAGGTCACTCGTATAGCTGTAAATGAGATCCCGGTCAATTGGGGCGGGCCTCGTGCTATAATACATTGTATAGAGTTTTGTAAGATGTTAACTTTTTGCTTTTCGCATGCCTGTATAAAATCGAACCTTTCAAACACACACACTTGTTTTACCCATTAACAGAGCACAGTCAAGGGCTCTCTCACCTGCCCTGACTAATGCTGCTCTGACTCAGGTGGCTGTCCCCTTGGTGGGTGGAAGAGGCATGACACATGCTCAATGATACTGACTCAGCCTGCTGATTGGTGGAAATACACAATGTTTGTGTAGGAGCCATTTCTTAAGAAAACTGCCACAGACTGCAGTGCTGTTTGCAGAGGCTGCCCTCGAAGAGGGCCTCGAGGGCCGGCACCATAACGGCTGCCAGAGCCCTGCAAGGAGCCGTTTTTTGCTGCCTGGAAGTGCCCCGAAGCATAGGGGGCGCTTCCCTCGCAGCAAACTCACGCCAGAAAGGCCCCTGGTCACCTGCCCAATAGGGGGGGCCAGGTGATGTTTTGAATCCCCCCAATCAGGGTGCACCCCCAAGTTCGGTGGGAATATTGGGCGGGATATAAGGCGCCGCTCCCCACACTACAGCTCATTACTACATAGTGGAGCTGGGGAGTGGCGCCAAAGGTTGTGGACTAGGGACTTACCTGTTACTTGTGTTGTCACCCGGTAGTCATGACATCGTTGCTTCCCCTCGTGCTTGATGGCATTGCAAGCACCCCTGGGGGTCAGTGGTGCGGTTCCAGCGTGGGCAATGAACAAACAAAGGGCCCCAGCAAAGGAACCAAGGAAGCCTGCAGCCAAGAGGTGGTGCAAGGGGGACGACCTGCCGCCTGTAGCCATCCCGGCGGCGGAAGGGCTGAGCGGAAGTGACAACACAACAAGTGCTGAGCATTTTGGCATGATGGTGCAGGAATGCTTGAAGTCATTTGTTCCATTGTTATTTAATGGCCTGGGCGCACAGGGGCTGGGGGCTGCAGGTACTCCACCACAAGGGGGAGTCTCAGGGCTGCCATGGCATCTTATTGACCTGAGCAGCGCGCGGCAGGAACCTTTACGGAACCAGCCGGCTGGGCCAACTGATCCCAGCACCCAGGCGCAGGGAGCAGAGGGGTGATGGCATCCCCCATAGAGGCATGGGGTCGTGCAAACAGAGCGAGCAACCAAGATAGAGCAGGTCAAACCCCTGAGGCATAGACTAGGCCATCACCAGGCCCCGCATCCTTGGTCACTAGGGGCAATTTTATCATTGTTAGAGATACAACTGGATGACCTAGACTTAACGGTGTGCGATAAGAAGCATGAGGACAGGAGAGAGAGGAGAAAGGAGAGGAAGGAAAGGACTTTCGATAATTGGTTGGATGCCTTCAGAATAATGGCCTGCATTATCGTTGAGAAATTTCCACAGAAGGCAGCGGATCTTTGGCTGTACGAGGCCAATATCAATATGGCACACAGGCAGTTCCTAGGGGATGCATGGTTAGAATATGATAAAGGTTTTAGGTTAAAAATGCAGACCCACCCTGAGATGGAATGGAACGAGGAGGACGTGTCTGGTTTCATACATAAAATGATGGCGGCAAAAGAGGTCAAAACATGGGCAGGTAAGGGTGAGCAGCCCTTTCGGGGATCCTTTCACAAAGGTAAAGGTAGGTCATTTCACAGACCCAAAGCATATAATAATTGGAAACCCCGCCCACTAGTGGGCTGCCCGCCATTTGCTGGAAATACAAGGCCAATGAGTGCACATGAGGGGCCTCTTGTAAGTTTCAACACATTTGTTCCATCTGAGGGGGGGCACCCAGCAGCTGGGTACAGACGCAAGTAGGAGCAGCAAGGGGACAAGAAAGAGAAAAAGAAGAAGCAATAATACTGACACAGGGGTGCAGGGGGACTAGAGGACTTCAGCAGTTACCAGCTAGCTGCATCCCACATTAACATGCACCAGCTCAGATGGCTAGCTAACAAGTATCATAACAGAGAGTGCGCAAGGATGCTAGTGAAAGGTTTTGAGGAAGGATTTGCCATACCATGTGAGGGCCCCTTGCACACGGGCAATGCCAGCAACTTGAAATCAGCGCTGCAGCACCCAGAGATAGTGAGGCAGAAAATAAACAAAGGAATAGCCCTAGGTAGGGTCGAAAGCCCCCTGCCCTCCCACGGTACCAAAGGGACTAGTGATATCTCCATTGGGGGTAGTTCCCAAGAAGGAAGCAGGCCAGTTCAGACTCATTCACCACCTTTCCTTCCCGGAGGGGGAGTCCGTTAACAATGGCATTAGCTCAGAGGTCTGCTCAGTGGGCTACGCTATGTGACAGTGGACGATGCAATTGACCTAGTAAGGGCAGCTGACATCGAGTCCGCATTCTGCCTCCTCCCGGTTCACCCATTAAGCTTTCACCTGCTGGGCTTCCAATTGGAGGGGGAAACTTACTTTGATAAAGCAATGCCAATGGGATGTTCAGTGTCCTGTGCATATTTTAAGCAATTTAGCACCTTTTTGGAATGGGCCTTACATAACCGGCACCCTGCAGGGGGCAAACTGCACTACCTCGACGACTTCTTGTTTGTAGGCCCAGCAAGGTCGGCAGAATGTGGTGAGACCCTGGCAGCATTTCAAGAACTAGCAGGGGAGCTGGGAGTCCGTTTGGCAGCAGACAAAACAGTAGGTCCCTCCACCGGCTCACATTTTTAGGGATTGAGCTTGACTCAGTTGCAGGAATGTCCAGACTCCCAGATGCGAAAGTAAGAGAATTCAGGGGCGACATTAGAAACTTGCGCGGTAGAGAGAAGGCAACAGCTTATTGGAAAGCTCAACTTTGTGGCCAGAGTCATCCCTGCAGACCGGGTCTTTGCCAGACGCCTAACTCAGTTAACTGCTGGGCTCACGCACAAACACCACCATGTCAGGTTGGGGGCAGGGGTCAAGCACGACCTTATCATGTGGGACACATTTCTAGCAGAATTTAATGGCTGGTTAATTTGGAGAGAGGGTTGGGTGACGGCCAGGCAGATCACCTTGTTCACAGACGCTTCAGGCAGCACAGGTGATTTGCTCACCACAACCGGAATACATATCCGAAGAGAGCCTCCACTGGCACAATTGTTTTTAAGGATAACACTCACCAGCTGAGCCTACCACATCCACGTTTGGGATGCGGGTAAATGTGTGAGGACGTCCGTTCTAGTAATTTAGCAGTTTGTGAGCCTGATTACATATGGGCCATCTAAATGATGCACTTTGATTCCACAGATTATGCACACGTGAAACTAGCAGCAGGGCCTCACAACGGCAGGCACCTGAATTAGGTCAGTAAATTTTTTTAGATTACACTGTTTTTAACATCTTGAGTCATTCTTGACACTACTTTTCATCATTACCTCTGTAGGTTGCCCCCTTCTTTCCTGTCCTGAGGAAGACCCGCATGCGGAGGCTTTAAACTACCCTCACGACCCAGACGGGTCGAAACGTCGACTTTTACACCCTACTTAAGACCTGTACCATATGACACCACCACCCTACCCCTTCAACAGATGATACATTTCTCTGCAACGTTATACAGTCTTAAATATAAGAATGATGTTTACGTGGACAGATCTCAACTAACTGGTGTTAATACTATAACCAGTTTTCATGTCAAATCATTGAAACTTTCCCTTTCTTTGAAATTCGTTCATTCCTTGACCTTTCAACTATACACTAGAGCACACATTTCACTTCTCTTCTCCCCTTTTGGAGCAACCTTCCTATATCTAACTGCATAATAATGCTCTTTAATATGTTATGCTGATACTATGAATAAAATAGGCATTTTTGTTTGAAACAGTGGTTATCTGTATTCTTTTTGCAAGGTGCACCCTATATTGATTATTAATATGCCGAATATGCTTCTGCATGCAAATCAAAAAATGTTTTGAGATTCTTTGGTAAAAAAGGAATCCAAGGACCAATTGTTCTCTTTATCGCATGATACCCAGGTCCATGGACAGTGATTGGGTTACCCCATTAGTTCATAATGGCTCACCTGTCAGCAGTGGCACACTTCTCCAAGTTAATCACTGGACAGGATCCCACCGCCTCCTATTACATCAAAGCAGCGATGAAGGGTTGGAAGCGCTCGGATTGGGTAAAGGCGGACAACCGTAGGCCCATAGACTTCAATAGTTTGGTTTTACTCATGGATGCACTGGGGGAAATAGCAAAAGACACATATGAGCTAAACCTTTTCAAAGCAGCCTTTGCGACCGCATTCTTTGGGGCATTTAGGCTTAGTGAGCTAGTGGCGCTGGCTAGGACAGGCCCCGCAGAGCATTGCCAACAGGCAGCTGACGTCATGCCCGGAGTGGCGGAGGTGGAACTGCGGCTGAGAAGGTCAAAACCTGACCAGGCCGGCAAAGGGGCGGTAATAAGGCTGAAGTGCATCAGGGACCCCAAATACTGTGCAGTATGCTGCCTACTAACCTACATGGCATCACGGCCGGCGGGGGAGGGCCCCCTGTTCAAGCATAAAGATGGAAACCTCTTAAGTAAATTCCAGTTCTCTGCAGAGATGCGCCAAGCCCTGGGCAGAGCGGGCCTCTCGCCAGCGTCCTTTGGTTCTCATTCATTTAGGATTGGGGCGGCGACCACAGCAGCCCAGCATGGGATGTCCGAGACAGGGATCAAGGCTATCGGCAGATGGCGGCCCAAGGCATACAGGATCTACGTGAGACCCCAGCTTCTGTGAAAAAACCCGGCAACGCATAGGAGTACATGGTCGCCTGACATTGTGATTATTTCCTCAGTAGGACAGTAGCGCCCTCGGCTGGTATGGGTGGTGGGTCACTCTTTTGTTTCCCAGATGAATTCGTGGTGGCAGCGGGGAGGCCACAGGAAGACAGGTAGGCCGGTAAACACATGCGTCCGATGGTGGGGTCGCCCTGGGATGAGATGGGACCAACTTCCAGCTGTGCTCGAGGAGCTGCGGAGGGACACAGCATGGCACCCAACCGTATTGATAATTCATCTGGGCGGGAACAACTTTGCCCGGCTGGGGAGAAAAGAGCTACTCCTCACCATCCAGGTGGACCTAACAGAGGCGGCACGGTGCTTCGGGAGCACCATCATCATTTGGTCCGAACTGATTAACAGGCTGTTGTAGCGAGGGGCAGATTCGCATAAAGCAGACGAGAACTCTAAAAGGAAACTGAATACCGCTGTAAGCAAATTTTGCAAGACCAATGGCTTGGAGAGCGTTAGACATGGCCTCATCCACCCAGGTCACCCGGAGCTCTACGGGCGGGACGCGGTTCACCTATCGAAGGAAGGGATGCGTGTATTCTGGAGCAACATGTAGGGTGCGATGTTTTTAGCATGTTGTACCTAACAAAAGACGAAGATGAAAAACTGACCGCACGGGGGGAGCCACAAGAAGACGTGAGCCTCCCTGGCGGCGTGGCAGATAAGAAGGGTACAGTTGGTTGGCTATGGAAGCACACTGACAGGGCGGTGTGTAGAAGGAGGGCCGCTCACTTTGGGATGCCTTACAGCAAGGTGAGTAGGCCTGACAGAAGGGGTTAGCAAATGGAGACAGTGCTCGCAGCCCAGACCCCGCCAGATGGCAGGGCACAAAAAGAGACTAGCAAGGTAGCGAGTTGGGGCCTAACTCCGGGGAGAGGCCACCCCACCACATGCAAAGGGGCGTGGAATCCAACCGAACAATGTTTGACCCCAAAAGTGGCAAGGAAGGAGATACGCCTGCCAAACAGCAGAATAACAAACTATCAGGGTGATTTACGACTCTATGATATGTAAATGAGTTATGACAAGCAAGTTATTTAAGACCAATAATGCAGAATGATTCATGACAGCAAATTTATGACGACTTGTGACAGAACGATTAACGATACACCAATGATTTATGATACATGATTTATAATGAGCAACAAAATGATGTATGACACCCGATTTTATGATGGTTCATGATGATGATTTATGACCCTAGCCATAAAAGTATCTCCAGGGGAATTACAAAATGTGTAGGTATGTAAAGGTAATAAAACTGCAGCCAACAACGACCACAAAACTACAACGAGTGTTGGCTGTCTTTGGTAATACATATATATAAGATTTGCATGCCATCCTGGAATGGGCACAGTTTGGGTGTTATTGCAGAAACTGCCCCCGAAGGGGGCCTCGAGGGCCAGCACCATAACAGATGCCAGAGCCCTTCAAGGAGCCGGTTTTCGCCGCCTGGAAGCGCCCCGAAGCAGAGGGGGCGCTTCCCTTGCGGCAAACTCGCACCAGAAAGGGGCAATGTCACCTGGCCAATGGGGGGGGCCAGATGATGTTTTGAATCCCCCCCAATCAGGGTGCACCCCCAAGATTGGTGGGAAGATGGGGGGGGATATAAGGTGCCACTCCCCACACTACAGCTCACTACTACATCGTGGAGCTTGGGAGTGGCACCAAAGGCTTTTTCGAGACCCACCCACACGTCACAGCAGCAGTGTCGCACTGCTGGCGGATAAGAAGGGTACAGTTGGTTGGTTATGGAAACAAACTGACAGGGCGGTGTGTAGAAGGAGGGCCACTCACTTTGGGATGCCTTACGGCAGGGTGAGTAGGCCTGACAAAAGGGGGTAGCAAACAGAGACAGCGCTCGCAACCCAGACCCCGCCAGATTGCAGGGCACAAAAGAAACTAGTAAGGTAGTGAGTTGGGGCCTAACTCCGGGGAGAGGCTACCTCCCCACACGCAAAGGGGCATGGAAACCAACAGAACAATGTTTGACCCCATAAGTGGCAAGAAAGGAGATATGCCTGCCAAACAGCAGAATAATGAACTGTCAGGGTTATTTACGACTCTATGATATGCAAATGAGTTATGACAAGCAAGTGATTTATGACCAACAAATGACTTATGGCTGCCGATTTATGACCAATAATGCAGAATGATTTATGACAGCAAATGTATGATGGCTTGTGACACAACAATTTACGATACACCAATGATTTATGACACGTGATTAATGATGAGCAACAAAATGATGTATGACACCCAATTTTATGATGGTTCATGATGATGATTTATGACCCTGACCATAAAAGTATGTCCAGGGGAATTACAAAATGTGTAGGTATGTAAAGGTAATAAAACTGCGGCCAACAATGACCACAAAACTACAACGAATGTTGGTTGTCTTTGGTAATACGTATATACAAGATTTGCATGCCAATCTGGAATGGGCACCGTGCGGGTGTTATGATACTGCTGCCTGATGGATGCTGAATCTAGTAGGAAACTTGAAATTATACTTTTTAGTATCCATGGAAAAAACATTCACCTTTCCTCAAAATCATGAAAAAGTTCCAAAGAATCAAGAACAATGTTTCAAAAAAGAAGTCTCTATATGTAAATATTTCCTCAAAACCCCATTATAGATTGGTTGTTCATAATATGTAAAATATATTTGGGAAAGCTACAACTAGGTTCAGGCAGAACCTGTGGGTATGCTGGTTTTACTGGATATGCATATGTAGAATATCTTCAAAACAATATGTCATCTTAGTCCACCATGCCCCTATGTGGTGACTAGGTTTACACTGAGAATACAACATTCTTTCTACACATTCAAGTTAGTGTTTTCCCATGCTATGTTTTTGCAACATCTTCAATGCATTTCATTATAACCTAGCTAGGTACACGCTGTCAATATTAAGAAAATATATGTTGACTTCAACAGTTTGCTTAAATACATTAATGTGTTGTGCCCACACAAAAGGTTGTGTTACTTTTGCTGTCAATATTAGTCGAGATGTTTATGATGTTACAGCATTGTTTTAGAACTACATATTCTGTGATCACTCATAAAACCAAGTCATATCCTATGTCTTGTCTTGAGGAATCACCAGCACTCTTACAAAAAGATAAACACTGGCCACAAGACCTCCCAGACAAGATCTCGCACTACACCATGTAGTGTAGTTCCTATTTCCCTAATAGGCTCTGCGCATTGGAATAATATACCCTATAGGTTTGACATAGGACTGAGGTCAGTATGCCCCTATCGAGTATATTAAACTTAATTTACTTTGTACCAGCTAACTCAGAGGCCACTAGAAACTCCTTGTAAACAAGAAGGGAGTAGTTTCTGGCAATCGCATAAACATGACAACTTTGTTTCTCTTTAGAATCGGAACACTCTCAGAATCGTGGAAACAACAGATAACAGTTTCACTCAGCTAATCGTGCATGCTTAGTTTCTTCAGAGTCACACAGAAATAATAGACGGGCGTTTCAATAAAAGGATTTATTGAACAGTCTTGTTTCTTGTGTAAGAGATATGAGCTGTTACAATCATAAGACAGTATGTGAGATATATTATGTACAGCGTAAGCAGTAGAAAGAAATAATAATGCGTTAGCATTATCTTTTAGCTATGACACATATATTCATATACATAAATAACATAAGCTAAAAATGCGAGTACTCTTAAGATGCTTCTCTAACTAGTTCTATCCCAGTGTACCAAACCTAAGTGTAGTGCAAGGTAAGAAGTAGGTGATGTATTCTATAGTATGGTATGCTATAGTATGCCAAGTCTGGTATGCCAAGAGTCCCTCTAGGTTCTAGTCAGCTCCATACCTTGAGAATGAGAGAGGTGGGAATCACTTTCCGGGTCTCGAACTCTAACACCCCGCGAAGGGAGTCAGAACACTGGAAGCTGGATTCTCTGCGAGCAGGGATGACAGCGTCTCTTGTCAGTGTGTCAGGCCGGGACACGGGCTCCTCTAAAGTCGAGGTCTCCTCCTACTTGCTTGGGCAAGGGAAGGTATATTTATACCCGGTAGGTGCCTTGGAATATTAGCATTGACGTAAAGTCGGGCAGAGGAAGACGTCAGGAATGAACCCTTAAGGAATAGCGGTTCGTGCATAATAAATGAGTTCTTGGAGAAATCAATAATCCTGTGCTAGGGAACTCCCAAGAGCTTAAGGGTCTGGTTTCTAAGAACTCGTTGTGACGTTAGGGTGGACGGATGTAGGTGACCATGCCTGTATTTGGATAGCATGGCTAATGCCTAAATAAGGACTGGGATCTTATGCCTATATAAGGGCAATGCGAATTGTACCTATATAAGGACATGTATCAGGAAAACCTATATACGGACACCTAAAGCGGAATACAACACCCACTCCACTTTCGAATGAACGATAGTACTAAATGCTAAACATTAAATGCTAAACATTAAACTGAGTACCACATGTTGCTAAAAACATTTCTAAAAGCATATTAAAAGAAGTTTTAAAAAAACTGTGGCTAAACATGTACTGCAATAGGTACTGTACATTTTAAAGCATTTTTTCATTCTAAGCATATATCGGAAATAAAATGCAACATGAATGAATAAACAGAAATATATACATATGACGAAATGGTTGACAAGTATTCAAAATCAAAGCCATTTCATAACATGGTACTAAATGAAATTGTAGTAAATAGGGTGACAATGTGTCCCTGGAAGTATTCAAAGAAGTCTGTTCTATATGAATAGTTCTACTGTAAGCAGATTGAATTGCCATGTATTTTCAAAAATAGAGAGAAAAAAAAAATTTCAATTTTTAGGAACAGTTCCAAGTTTCGTTTTGTTTTGAAAATATGGAGGCCAAATTCATTGCTTCCCTGGTACACTGTGAGCCGAATCAAAGTCAGTGTATGGGTCTGGTGTAAACATGAAATCATCTATTCCTGTAGACCAAAGATCGTCTACCGATGTCGGTGACAGTTGGAACACCTCGTTTAGAAGGTTAACTGCTCAGAGATGTGAAGCATCGCCTTCAGCATAGGATGCTGCAGCAATGTTCGCGTCCGTTGTTACCTGTGTGCCTGTTGATCCATCTTGTACCTCAGCAGCAGCAGGAAGCGTCTGTGAGATCTCAACGAATGCCGTCATCAGGATTGGTAGCCTCTGGGGACAACACAGAGCATGGGCCATTATCGGGTCCAGCAGAGTATCGATATCCGTTGGCATGACTGATGGGAGTGTTAGACAGATGCCTAGCACATATTCTTCACCGCAAAGCAGGCAGCGTAGAACAGGTAAGATGCAATCTTGCCAGATTGGTCTAAATGACAGAAACCATGTTGTATTAAGTTCCCGTAGATGAGGTATGCCCAAAGGTTGCACTATGCGCTCACGGCACTTCCGTTCTAGGAGAGCTTTCTCCAAATTGCTGGGAGTGACGCCGGTTGATAGGCTTGCCATAGCGTAGTAGTAGGAATAAAAACAGGATTCCTGCAACGAGTGCTAGAATTAATGGCACACCACCAAACACTGAATGTGCGAAGTTTGGAATGATTCCGAGGACTGCCTGAAAAGGTGTTAACAGTCCTGAACAGATGGTCTTAAATACATGTAAAATCCCGCTCGTATCAGACATGTTTAAGATACATCCCATCATTTCTACGAAATGTATAGGGCAGTTTGTACGAATTAGAGCCTGTATCTCAGCCGAAGTCCTTGCAATTTGTAGATCATAGATTTCTTTGGCCCAGGTCAAAGGCACGGTTTGTTGTAAAAGCATGGCTTTCATTCTGCTTAAAGTATCAAAACGTATAAAAGAAACATTCAATGAAGGCCATAGAGGCGACTCCCTGACTGTGTCTATTTGGGGGAACAATACTTGCATACAACAAGTAACCCTGGAGCTAACCGTTACCAGATATGGGATTCCTGGCAACATGCCACAGCAACTCTGATCATCCAACATGAGGTAACTCCCGTTAGAAAGTTGGCCAAACGTTGGATTAATCACAGCAGCTGGTGTACCCTGCAGGTGGCAGGACAAGTTTGCCACAGAACCATTACAAGCCCCGTGTAAAGAAATGTCCTGACATATGAGAGATCCGCTCAGTGCATTTTCACAGTGTGTACCGCTTAGAAACACTTCACGGTCCCCACTCCATCTGTATTCGTAAGGTAAATCCCAGGATGTCTTAATGTATTCTTTACCCAACCTTTCATATTTGCCTGCTTGCATTTGTTTGAGGCAATACTGAAAATGAAAAGTAGAGACAGGCAGAGTTATTTTGCCATGGATAAGCCATTCTGTAGCTGGTTTTTCTGCTACCGTAAATGGTAATTTTTCCAGTTTTTCAATGCTCAGCACTGTATACTTTGCTCCCCTTTGTGCCAGTTGGACCTGTTTATCCGTGAGATTGTATTCTGAAAACAAAGACGACGTGTTGATAAAACACCAAGGCAAATAGCCTGCACGCAAGGATTGCAGCGTCCAGCCTAATAACATAATAGAACGTAACTGAGATTGGCCTTGTTGTAACATGGCTAAATCTTGTTCCAGTATGTCAATAGCAGAGGATACAATGTTGTCCAGTGAATAAATTCTGGATGACAAATTTGTTAACCCATTGTCGACCACAGTGAGAGATTTCTCTAAGTTAATACGATCAAGCTCACGTATTCTTTCTGCGGCCTCTGCCTGTGAAACCTTCCATATTTCATTATAAGCAGCATAAATGCCGGCATATATGAAACGTTTTTGACATGGTTTTCTTGGTCCTAGCAAGAAATCCCTAAGGTCTGCGTCTTCTTTAAGTAAAGATAAGTGTTGTTTCACATCCTCGAGTGTAGATTTTTGTAACCAATCGAGGCACAATTTTCCTACACTGTATGTTGTTACTACCCCCGGATGTTGTCGTTGAACATAACGTGGGTCTGGCCTATGGATAGTAAAGCCCTGTATTCTATTCAGGAATCTTTCTTGACAGATGTTTGTGTCTGTGGGCCAGAGCAACCATTTTTCCCAATCAGGATCTGATCTGTTGTTTTGTAGTATTGTGTCTACTGTGACCACTCCCTGTGTAGTGCTATTACTTGCAGGTGTTGGTACAGAAGGTGTGTTCATGTCTTTGATCTTGGCTAAACCAAGGCAAGACGTTTGTTGCACAGTGTCATTCAAAAACATTATTTGCTGTGGGATGATACAGGCTCTAAAAAAGCTTCTATCCCCTGCACTTGCCAATCTTTAGAACCCCAGACAGATTTTGTGTCGATTGTGTCTTTCCAAAAGTCAAATCCTTGTCTAGACAGTTGGGTAATAAAGGCTGCAGAATAAATCTGTTTTGTATTAGTTAACATAATTTTCTGTCCTGTTTTGTTTACATTCGTATAGTAAAATGTTTCTGGATCAGATGTATTGTACCCTGAAAAATATGGAAACTTATTTGCAAACGTTGTTGAACTACCCCTTGGTAGTGTAGGACAATGTTCCCATTGGTTAAACGTAAACACATTTCTAGGTGTTGCAGATTTATGCAAGAAATGATGACCATAGTGATTGTAACAATAAAGCTGTTCGTAGTCTGATGAACCCTCTAAGTATTCATTGTTAGAGAATGCAGCAGACCTTTCTAGATCAGACATCATGTTATTAACAGTCTCAAAGTCCCAATCATCAGAATAGGTACTGGAGGTAATAAAGTCACTTAATGAAATTTTAAATAAATGTGGAATCTTCAAAAGTTCCGTTGGGCCAAATATGTCGAAATCGGTTTTGTCCCAAACTATACCATCCTGTATATGAACGGCTGTGATGTTCACTGCTGATAAGTCTCTTGCTTCACGATGGGATGATTTGTGTGGTTTTAAATGTAAGTTCACATTTTTACTTTCAGTGTCCATACGAATGTATCTGCCATTTATAAGCACGCTAAGAGTCATTACTAAAGCTAGCCAAAGTAGAAAGAAAAATATTCCAGAAATAATCCATAGTTCAATCCATGGTGAAACCAGATAAGTCTCTTTCAGGAAATGAAAAAGGTCTTGTACTTGTTGTTTGAAAGTTTTTAGGGCTGGCGCCGTTTCAGGCTCACTTGGATCCTCAGAAAACGTATCAAAGTTAATGAAGTAGCCAGAAGCAGTTCGTTCAATTGTTGGAATTGCATCAGGATTCGTCGAAATCGCTGGAACCAGTTGATCACGTGTTACGTTGGTGTAGACAGGTGTATCTGGACGAACTGTTACTTGAGTTTCAAGAGGGATGAGTTCCATAGCATTGTTGCTTAGTCCTTCATCTCTTACTGCTGAATTCTCGATGGTTATGAGTCTTTCAGTCTGAACCTCTTGGATAGTAGCGAGAGGAGTGCGCCTGCTACTAGGTCGGAGTCCATGAGGCCTACTATTTAGTATTGGCCACATAGTGTGGTTTGATGAGGTCGATTGACACAAATCTTTTCTCCTTTTTTCCAGCAAGGGGCGGCAGAAGTACTGTTTTTGTTCCGTGGACGGTTAGGACAGTTACTGGTTGTCTGTATGAAGGTCCAAATTCCTTCTTGTCCGCAATCTTCTCTCTGACTAGATCCCCAACCTTTGGGATCCAGACAGGCCTTGCTGGGACTGCCTGTTTTTCCCCAGTGGTGGTTGGCTTCAGGAACACGTTGCTTTGTTTCGATCTTAGTTCATTTAGATCCTGTAAAACAGCCAAATGATCTTTGATATCAAAGGGTTTATTTTCCACCACTGTGCCTTTACATTCGAGATCAGGAACCCACATTCTTGTCCCAAATAGGACCTCATATGGAGTGACCCCCCTAGAGAACTTCTTGGCAAATTATTTAATGAGCGTTGGACCCCATAAAGATGTTTGACCCACCGATCACCCGAACCTAATACTCTAGCTGTTATAGACTGCTTTATGTCCCGGTTTTTCCTTTCCACAACAGAATTTCCCTCAGGATGAAATGGAGAGGAGTACCGCAATGCTACGCCCAAACTGGCCATGGCTTCTTTGTAAGCCCAAGAGCTAAACGCAGGGCCCTGGTCAGAATGTAGTGTGCCAATTGCGTATGTGCCGATAAAGACTCGCAAATCTTTTATAACAGTTCGAGCGTCAGCCGAGCACTGAGGCCACATCCATAGGAACATTGAGCACGAATCCACTGTGACCATGATATATTTATAGTTACCGTCCCTTTGCAAGGGACCGCAGTGGTCCAGGTAAACACAAGCTAATGGTTTGTCTGAAATCAACAGGGGTGTCTGCGCAGGACGTTTCACTGTGGAGACTTTCATCTGTTGGCATATTTCACATTCTAAAACATAGTTTTTAGTCTGTTTCCTAATGCCAGGCCACCAATATCTTTGTTTAAGTAAAGATACTGTTGCAGAAACACCTGCATGGGCAGAGGCTATCCCTTCATGTGCTGCTAGGATCAGTCCTAATCTACGTTCCATGTTCGGAATTACCCTATCCCCCACTCCAGGGATTCGAGCAAAAGGAACGTTGTTTGCATCAATTACATAAGAGTACTTGAGTGGAAATTTCTTTGGTAACGCTGCACCACTGCCTTTGCTTGAAGCATTGTCAGCCAACAATATCTCACTGTCTATTCTCATTTTTGAACGAGTGATCGCAGCTACGGAAGCCGTCTGAACAGCCCCCTTTGCGGCTTCATCAGCCAATGAATTCCCTGCAACGTGAACGTCATCACGTTGATGACTCAGAGTGTGTATCACGTGAACTTTTGGTAGTTCGTTTCTCAACTGAACTACTTGTTCCCAAAGCGTTTTATGCTTTATTGTGCCACCTTTTGCATCTTTGAATCCGTTTTGAAGCCAATTCTGTATATATTCATTATATGACTGAACACAGTAAAAGGAATCGCACACTATAAGTGTGGGGATTTCGCGATCTGTATTTTCAAGTGCCAGTTTGAATGCTTGTAGTTCAGCTCGCTGAGCTGTACAATCTCCTAGACATTGAGTTTTAGTGACCATTGGTCTGAAGTTACCATCGCGCATGCCACCTTTAACGATTGCGCGCGCTGCACTGTAAGCTTGCTTACTCCCTGTAGCGGGTTGTGCTGATCCGTCAGTATAAATTATAAATTCGTACTGATCGAGAGGCAGAATTTCAGTGGGCAGAGGACATTCATGTTCATATTGCAGGAACGCTTGTGTTTTTAAATCAGGATCAAAAACATATTCAACATCTGTTGCAGCAAGAGAATTAACCCATTGTATCCATCTAGGATGTAAAGCTTTTGCATTTGGAATGCTCACTTTTGTAACCGCCTCTAAGGCTGGTACTGGAGTTACGACAATAATGCGTTTCCCTTGAGCTAGAGCTCTTTCTTTTGCTACAGCGGTTTGAACTGCTGTCAGTATTTTTTCTGTTGAAGTGAAGCGCATTTCTGCTTGTGTATACAAATGTGATTTGTATGCTATTGGTACTTTTTCACCCTCATTAAATGTTAAATAGGTGAATCCGCATTGACCCGAAATTATTCGGATCACTAAATTGCGTTTATTTATGCGTGTTTGTAAGTGATTTGTTGCTAACATGTTAGCTTGGAGTGAACGCAGGATTTCTGTGTGTTCTTGTGTCCAATGTTTTGTTGAAAAATCAGGTTTGATTAATTCGTAGAGAGGTTTAACCCTTTCTGCGTAATTTAGAATGTAAGTTCTTCCAAAATTTAGGAAACCCAAGATGGATTGCAAATTTTTCAGCGTTTTTGGAGGTTGGAGCAGCACGCACTTGTGAGAAGTTGGCCTGGCATATGCTGTCCACTAATTATAGTGGGCACCTTGCACCAGTCCAAACAACCCCTTATTGGAGATAGGTTAAAGACAACCTTATTGAAAGCTATCCTAGTGGTAGCTATGGAGAGCAGCCTTCAGGCTAAGTCTTGAAGGAATGTAAAGCAGCTTGTTTTACCAGTCTATAATCTCTTGAGTGATCAAATGAAAGAGCACCACACCAGGTATATATTCAAAATATATGTATTTATTGCTAAACACACCCCTCTAGTCTCTTTATGAGGCTAGAGTTCGAAGTACACAAGTTATAAGTTATTTAAACACAGTAATAGCACAAATACACGTTTGGGCCCTAGGGGCGTACCAAACCATATACCAATAAAGTGGTATAAGAACCACGACTGAACTAGACACTAGGCCTAGAGCCTCTAGAAGTGCTTGGACCACAAGGAACCACCCAAGGTAGTGACACAGGGGACCCACGGGGGACGCGTGCAGTGTAAATACACAACCGCGATACGCCGTTAACTTCTATGGAGAAAGTCGCGATCATGAAATTAAAGAAAAGGGACACTTAAAGGAGGACTTGAAACAAACCCTTTGAGAACTAGGTCGTTCTAGAGTCTCTACCCACGGGAGCACCGGAGTACTCGTGTTACCTCACCCAGGGAAGCCGGGTGCATAGGTGCCTTTCGGGGTCGGGTTTCGTCGTCGATTTGAATGGCGATCTGCTGCAAAGTGCTGCTGGCGACCAAGTGGAAAGTGTCCGGGTGGATCCAAGAGTGGATCGGAGATCTGAAGAACCTGAAAGCAGAGGGGACAGAGTCTGGGTCACTAGCCAGTGACCAGGAAGGCGATGGACAGATGCCCACCGATGTCGAGTGCTTCAGGTGCGTTGACGGTCATCTTGACTCTTCAGCCACGAGGTCCAGGAGGCGTTGACGGCAACCAAGAGCAGGATTCGGGCTGGTACACAATGTCTGTCGAGTGCTGAGGTGTCGGCGACCGGATTGGACCCAACAAGCCTTGGCAATGGCAAGTCTTGGTGAAGATGAAGATCATCGATGGTGCAGACCAGCAAGGTCTGAGGGACTCACCCAGCAAGCGTAAGTGAGGGCAAGCCTGGAGCAACCAGGGAGCCCAAGAAGAAAAGGATTGGCCTTCGTGAAGGGCTACTAGCCAACGGGCTAGCGACCGCGAAGGAGCCTCGAGACGTCGCACGTGGATCTGGCTTACAGGACACTTGTGGAGTGGAGGCCAGTGATCTTCTGTGCAGTGGGTGCTGGAGGCTAGGGATACTCGGAGCCCAAAGCACGACTTCGTGGGAGACCCAGAAGAGGATGCACTTGCAAATGTGCTCGGTGTCCAGGTGTCACAGTCTCACGTTACCCACGATAGCTACGGGCCTCAGCTTTGCTGGGGACTCAGGGTAGCCTCGGGGAAGTCTGAGAATCTACCTCTGGTGATGCGAAGACTTCGGCGTCCGACGGGAGCTTCAGAAATGCAGACCGGACAGATGCGTCTTTGGTGCCTGCCAAGCAGGGGAGTCACTCCTTGACCCCAAGGGAGATTCTCTGTCCTCTAGTCTTGAGTAGAGCGTCGAAGGTCCAGGATTCTGTTTCAGAGTTTCGTCCAGGGATAATCTAAAGTCCTAAGGACTGGGTTCCTATACTTATACTAAGTTTAGGGGTTGGACTACTCTGTGGCCCCACCTATGGGTGGGTCAGGGCAGAGGGGTGGCTACACCCCTTTCCCTTTGTCCAGTTCGCGCCAAAGCAGGGGCTGCAAGCCCCTGATCCGGTTTGAACTGGGGTATGCACAGGGACACCAAGTGTGCCCCCAGTGCAGGACTTCAAAGCACCCAAAAGTGCTCCCGCCCTGCCTCAATACACATTATCCTGTCTGGGAAGGTGGTCACACCTCCCTGGGACAGGAAACCTATTGTCCAGGCCTCCCCTGCCGGAGTTTCGTCCAGCAGCAGGAGGCCAGACTCGTGTCTGTGGCAGCAGCATCCATTTTGTGATGCCAGGGCTTTAGAAAGAAGTTACCGGCCAGGCCAGGGTTAACATGTCTCTCCCTCTAGAAGGGTGGAATGCTACCCCCGCCGCCAGAATTGGCGGGGGTAGTATTCCAAGATGTTTGACACCAAACACGACATGTTTCGGTGCAGCCATTCCAAAGTTAGCATTTAACGCGAGGTTATAATGCGCTTAAGAGTATATGGTCAGGCTGCACTACAAACAGCATCAGAGAAGGGTCTCCGAACGCTGCAGAGGGGCCCTGCTCATGCAGGGGCACCCTCTCACATAGGAACCACGCACTCTGCCTTCAGGATTGATAAGGCCTGCCATAGGAGTGACTTATAGGTTTATATGTGTGTATGTATTTAGTGATATAGGTAACCTATATCACATTAAGGGGTGCATGCACCACCTTACCCAGGCTGCAGTAGCAGACCTGTGGTGTCAGTTTGGATGGCCTCCCAGGGGTGGCATAATACATGCTGCAGCCCCTGGTAGGCCTCTGAGGTACCTATGCCCTTGGTACATAGTATACCATATACTAGGGACTTATAAGGGCACTCCAGATTCCAATCAGAGATGTGCCTAAGGCACATGGAAACCTTTTACAGAGAAAGCAGATAGACTGGGGCCCTGAATAGCAGGATCCCAGTCCAACTAAGTCATAGACCAGCAAAACACCATAAAAAAGTGGGGGCAACCATATAGTCAGATTCCACCTACCTACATAACCCCCCCAAACAAAAGGAGATAAGGCTAACCTTGGCCAGTTGAGCCTTCATTGACTAAGTGGCCATATAAGGAAGCACCTGCACTAGCATGGTTGCCCCCTGTCTTATGGTCCACTAAGCAATCCCTCACCCTAAGGGTATGAGAGGGTCTCCACCATGGGGAATCACTACCTGTGGTGTGCTTAGGTAAAGTACAAGGCTGGGGAGGTGTCTGAGTAGGGAGGTGAGGCCCTAGGAATGTTGGTCTCAGCTTCCTCAGATCACTGGTCACCATGTATGCCTGTCTTTCCATGACTGAGTTGCACTTTGCTCTAAGGGTCAACCTTTGGCTGCCTACAGCTGGGGGTTGGGTCCCTTTGGATGGACTACTGGAGGGACATGGCAGGTTTGGAACCTTCTGGTCCCAGGTTTGCCCTTGCCTACCAGAGTCCTTCTGGGGAGGTCCCTACATAAAGGTATGGGGGATCCCTCAGTGTGTAGAGGAGTTTTCACCTGGCATGGGCTACTAGCCTGGGTGCCCCTAATCTGCTGATGGGGGTTCCTCTGGACAGGGGGCCCTGGGGGTCCACTGACCTCCCTGACCTCTGCAGCCCTGGGCTGGCTGAGGCAGGGTAGAGAGGGGCAGGTTACCTGCTCCAGACTGGGTACCACCTTGGAAGGGTCCTCTGCCATCAGGGGTGTGGCCAGGCCAGGCCTGACTACCTCTGGGGCAGTTCCTTCACTAGGGGTAGGGTCAGTTCCCTGAGGAGGCTGACCCTTACCTACTGTCTGGAGGGAAGAAGACTTTTCTTCAACCCTTGTGCTCTCTTTTGGGGGAGAGTGGGCCATTCTTCCAGGCTCCATCTCTCCCAAATCTTGGGCTGGGGCTGTGGCCATCACAGCCCCACTAACCTTTACAGGGACGCCCAGCATCCTGAGATGGGTTTGGTGTTCAACTTCAGCCCAGGCTGAAATTTCCAGATCATTGCCCATCAGGCAATCTACAGGTAGGGTTGGGGACACTGCCACTCTTTTTGGGCCTGTGACCCCCTCCCAGCTGAGATTGACTATGGCCATGGGGTGATCTGTTCTGACACCATCAATGTTGGTCACCTGGTATTTAAACTCAGGCAAAAGCTGGTGAGGGGGACTAGTTTCCCTGCCACCATGGTGACACTAGCCCCTGTGTCCCTAAATGCCACAGCTTTCTGACCATTAATTATTGGCTCCAATCTGTACCTGCCCAATGCTGTGGGACCCATGGTAAAGGTGGCAAATCCTATACCACCATCAGAGTCAGAGGAGTCGGTTGAGGGGTCCCTGTCTAAACTAGGGCCCACCTCTGTTCCTCTTGCAAAAGCACCCAATTTTTTGGGTGCACTACTCCCAACTGGAGGATTACTACTGGTAGTACCAGGAGGGGTGGTAGTAGTTGTGGGAGGAACATTTTCTTTATTGCCAATCCTGGGGCAACTGGGATCAGTTTTCCAGTGCCCAGGCTTTTTACAGACATGGCAATATGGTTTCTTTTCAGGAGAGGAAGGAGTTTGGGACCCACCCCCAGAAGAGGAATTTTGGGGCCCTGTAGGGGACTTATCCTTAGATTTATCCCCACCTTTCTCTTGGGACTTAGTAGAATCTTTCTTCTGGTCACCACCCTGATTTTTAGTTTTTACTCTGGTTCTGACCCATTTGTCTGCCTTCTTTCCCAATTCTTGGGGAGAGGTCAGATCAGAGTCCACCAGATACTGGTGCAAAAGCTGGTTTTGACAATTATTAAGGATCTGCTCCCTCATAATCAAATTGTACAATCCTAAAAGTCCTGCACTTTGTTGCCATGTATCCAACCTTCCAGAGCCTTAGTAGCACAATCTACAAAATCAACCCAGTCTTGAGTCTGAGCTTTTGGGTGTCTCTGAACTTCAACCTATACTGTTCAGTGGTTAGGCCAAACCCATCTATCAGAGCACTCTTCAAGACTGTGTAATTGTCAGCATCCTCTTCTCTTACAGTGAGGAGCTTGTCTCTACCTTTGTCTGCAAAGGAGAGCCACAAGATTGCTGCCCACTGCTTCTGGGGGACCTTCTGAACTTTACAGGCCCTCTCCAGTGCAGTTATCCATTTGTGGATGTCATCCCCACTCTGGTAGGGAGGGACAATCTTGCTCAGGTTCCTATGGTCATAGGACCTTTCCCTATCTCTAGGGACATGGCTGCCACCATGGGACTCTAGTCCCAACTTTCTTTTCTCTCTAAAGAGATCTAGGGACTCCCTGTCTAAGGCTACTTGCTTCCTTCTGAGTTCAAGCTGAGCTTCCTCATACTGAATCAGCCTCTTTCTCCTCTCATGAGAGGATTCCCTCCTATGAGATGAGACAGAGCTCCCTATTGAGGTGCCAGAGTGGGTAGACTCCTGAGAAGGAGATCTAGACTTTCTGGGCACACTCATAATCCTTCGAGGGGGGCCAAAGAGGGTATCATTCTGATCATCCTCTTCATCTTCCACAGGAGGGATTGGGTTATCCAGGTCAGGGTCATTGTCACCCTCCTGGCCAGTTTCAGAGGGGGGGCTGTGGGTATTGTTACCCCTGGCCCCTTCCTCTTCTTCTGCCCCACCCTCTGCTCCTACCCCTTCAGTCCCCAAGGGCTTACTGAGGTCATAAGCTACCAACAACTCTTTAAGGTGTTGGGTGGTGGGACTTTGGCCTGTCCTTAATTTCCTCAAGTTACATAATGCTCTCAATTCCAAGAATGGGAGTGTATCATACTTGGAGGGAAGAAGCCCAGTGGCTTCTGGCAAGGATTCTCTAGATCCTACCTTTAAGGACATTACTAGTGTGGTGTGGTGTATGCACTACCTACTCTAGTGTGGCCTACTAAACTCTCTTGAGTTGTAGAAAGGGTGTGCTGTCCCTTAACACACAACTCTAAGTTCAGTAGAACTTACTGTATTCTAAGCTTAAATTATATGTACCTTAGGTACCTTTAGTGGTTTTCAGTTGATCAATTCAATTGAGATTATCTGGTAAAACAATAGCAAGCTGGAATCCCACACGCTGCACACCAATGTGAGAAGTTGGCCTGGCATATGCTGTCCACTAATTATAGTGGGCACCTTGCACCAGTCCAAACAACCCCTTATTGGAGATAGGTTAAAGACAACCTTATTGAAAGCTATCCTAGTGGTAGCTATGGAGAGCAGCCTTCAGGCTAAGTCTTGAAGGAATGTAAAGCAGCTTGTTTTACCAGTCTATAATCTCTTGAGTGATCAAATGAAAGAGCACCACACCAGGTATATATTCAAAATATATGTATTTATTGCTAAACACACCCCTCTAGTCTCTTTATGAGGCTAGAGTTTGAAGTACACAAGTTATAAGTTATTTAAACACAGTAATAGAACAAATACACGTTTGGGCCCTAGGGGCGTACCAAACCATATACCAATAAAGTGGTATAAGAACCACGACTGAACTAGACACTAGGCCTAGAGCCTCTAGAAGTGTTTGGACCACAAGGAACCACCCAAGGTAGTGACACAGGGGACCCACGGGGGACGCGTGCAGTGTAAATACACAACCGCGATACGCCGTTAACTTCTATGGAGAAAGTCGTGATCATGAAATTAAAGAAAAGGGACACTTAAAGGAGGACTTGGAGCAAACCCTTTGAGAACTAGGTTGTTCTAGAGTCTCTACCCACGGGAGCACCGGAGTACTCGTGTTACCTCACCCAGGGAAGCCGGGTGCATAGGTGCCTTTCGGGGTCGGGTTTCGTCGTCGATTTGAATGGCGATCTGCTGCAAAGTGCTGCTGGCGACCAAGTGGAAAGTGTCCGGGTGGATCCAAGAGTGGATCGGAGATCTGAAGAACCTGAAAGCAGAGGGGACAGAGTCTGGGTCACTAGCCAGTGACCAGGAAGGCGATGGACAGATGCCCACCGATGTCGAGTGCTTCAGGTGCGTTGACAGTCGTCTTGACTCTTCAGCCACGAGGTCCAGGAGATGTTGTCGGTGACCAGGAGCAGGATTCGGGCTGGTACACGATGTCTGTCGAGTGCTGAGGTGTCGGCGACCGGATTGGACCCAACAAGCCTTGGCAACGGCAAGTCTTGGTGAAGATGAAGATCGTCGATGGTGCAGACCAGCAAGGTCTGAGGGACTCACCCAGCAAGGGTAAGTGAGGGCAAGCCTGGAGCAACCAGGGAGCCCAAGAAGAAAAGGATTGGCCTTCGTGAAGGGCTACTAGCCAATGGGCTAGCGACCGCGAAGGAGCCTCGAGACGTCGCACGTGGATCTGGCTTACAGGACACTCGTGGAGTGGAAGCCAGTGATCTTCGGTGCAATGGGTGCTGGAGGCTAGGGCTACTCGGAGCCCAAAGCACGACTTCGTGGGAGACCCAGAAGAGGATGCACTTGCAAATATGCTCAGTGTCCAGGGGTCACGGTCTCACATTACCCACGATAGCTACGGGCCTCAGCTTTGCTGGGGACTCAGGGTAGCCTCGGGGAAGTCTGAGAATCCACCTCTGGTGATGCGAAAACTTCGGCGTCCGACGGGAGCTTCAGAAATGCAGACCGGACAGATGCGTCTTTGGTGCCTGCCAAGCAGGGGAGTCACTCCTTGACCCCAAGGGAGATTCTTCTGTCCTCTAGTCTTGAGTAGAGCGTCGAAGGTCCAGGATTCTGTTTCAGAGTTTCGTCCAGGGATAATCTAAAGTCCTAAGGACTGGGTTCCTATACTTATACTAAGTTTAGGGGTTGGACTACTCTGTGGCCCCACCTATGGGTGGGTCAGGGCAGAGGGGTGGCTACACCCCTTTCCCTTTGTCCAGTTCGTGCCAAAGCAGGGGCTGCAAGCCCCTGATCCAGTTTGAACTGGGGTATGCACAGGGACACCAAGTGTGCCCCCAGTGCAGGACTTCAAAGCACCCAAAAGTGCTCCCGCCCAGCCCCAATACACATTATCCTGTCTGGGGAGGTGGTCACACCTCCCTGGGACAGGAAACCTATTGTCCAGGCCTCCCCTGCCGGAGTTTCGTCCAGCAGCAGGAGGCCAGACTCGTGTCTGTGGCAGCAGCATCCATTTTGTGATGCCAGGGCTTTAGAAAGAAGTTACCGGCCAGGCCAGGGTTAACATGTCTCTCCCTCTAGAAGGGTGGAATGCTACCCCTGCTGCCAGAATTGGCGGGGGGTAGTATTCCAAGATGTTTGACACCAAACACGACATGTTTCGGTGCAGCCATTCCAAAGTTAGCATTTAACGCGAGGTTATAATGCGCTTAAGAGTATATGGTCAGGCTGCACAACAAACAGCATCAGAGAAGGATCTACGAACGCTGCAGAGGGGCCCTGCTCATGCAGGGGCACCCTCTCACATAGGAACCACGCACTCTGCCTTCAGGATTGATAAGGCCTGCCATAGGAGTGACTTATAGGTTTATATGTGTGTATGTATTTAGTGATATAGGTAACCTATATCACAGTAAGGGGTGCATGCACCACCTTACCCAGGCTGCAGTAGCAGACCTGTGGTGTCCGTTTGGATGGCCTCCCAGGGGTGGCATAATACATGCTGCAGCCCCTGTTAGGCCTCTGAGGTACCTATGCCCTTGGTACATAGTATACCATATACTAGGGACTTATAAGGGCACTCCAGATTCCAATCAGAGATGTGCCTAAGGCACATGGAAACCTTTTTACAGAGAAAGCAGATAGACTGGGGCCCTGAATAGCAGAATCCCAGTCCAACTAAGTCATAGACCAGCAAAACACCATAAAAAAAGTGGGGGCAACCATATAGTCAGATTCCACCTTCCTACAGCACTTTTCTAGAAAGTTAGCTGCCAGGCTCTTGCCTTCACTTGAAAGCTCATATCCTAGAAAAAGGACATTGAGATGGGCAATTCTGGATTTTTTAAAGTTGAATTTATGGCCTTCAGAGGCAAAGCCCAATATAATGGTACTCACCCTGTTCAAGTGCCTATCTAGGTCATCGTCTGTCAGATAGATGTCATCGACATATGACAATGCCTCATTATCATAAATTTGTAGTAACTCTGTTACTCTTGCTGAGAATAACCCCGGGCTGTTTTTGAACCCTTGTGGGAGTCGACAAAATTGACCTGGGTCCCCATTATTGAGAAAGCTGTTAAGTACCTGCTTTCAGGTGCTATGTTTTGACAAAAGAAACCATTTGAAATGTCCAATGTGGTTTTATATTTTTTACGCACATTGTTATTCATTAATGCTGTACTATGTGTATTTTGCACTGCAAATGTTTTGGAACAAGTGTTCAAGTGTCTGTAATCCAAAACTAGACAATATGTATTGTCTGGTTTGGATACAGGAAACAAAGGATTGTTCATTGAGGAGGTGCATGTTTCAATCACCCCTTGGTATTCAAGTTGATCTAGGATCTCCCTGACCTGTTTTTTAGCTTCTTGCTTTATTGGGTACTGCCTTTGTGGAGTAGGTTGATTTTTTAGCTGTATTTTGTGGTGAGGTGAGTCCTCATCCCATCCTACATGATTTTTGTATAATGCTGGGGCCTGGGCAACTTTCCATTTCCTGCCATAAGTATATTTTAGGTGAATTGGAATATGGTTGGAGAAGGCTGTCCTCGCCATGTGGGCACTCCCTGACAAAGTTTGGTGGCCAGTCCTTTTCTGCTAGAAGTATATCATAACCCCTTGAAAGTTTCTCCCAAAAGGATGTTTTCACTTTTCTTGGTATGTCTCCCTCCATTCGGAGTGTTATTCCATATAACTTTTGTGGAGTACTAACCCTGGTGTCTACAGTCTCTACTGTGATGTACTCATTCAAGTCCACTATCTCCAGAAGTTCCTTCAGGTTCTGGCGAGCTATTGGTACTTCTGCTGCACTGTCCAGCATTGTCTGAGCCCATTCTCCGTTCTTGAGCTGTGTTCTTAGTATTCTCGGCATGTCTGATCTTCAGACCTGCTACCTTCTTTTTTGTGAATTGAGGTTTTGATTTATTTTTCTGAACGTGTTTATCGTCTTTGGATTTCACGCGTTCTTCTTTGTTATCTGACCGTCCTCTTCTTTCTGATGTCTGTGACGATATCTGAAAGGTACGAGAGGAACGTGTATCAGTATCTTGATACCTGTCAGGTTTTCTTAAATTATCCCTATTCCTGAGGTTATACCTCCTTTCTGAGGACTCCTTTTGAAGAGACCTACCTCGGGATTGAGAACATGTCTCGTTTGAATTTTGTTTATTAGTTTCCCACTTCTTTTTAGAAGATGTAGGATTTTGTTTAATAGAGTCCTTCTCAGGACTTTCAGATAGTTTTGGCTTCAAAGGTTTTCCACCCAAACTATCTCTGCCTAATTCTGCATAAGATTGTTCTATTATTCTGGGTAGTTCATGTTGATGTTCTGTTACATCAAATTCCCTTAAGCGTTGGCGGATCGCCACTGATGCTGCCTCCCCTTTAATAATATTATTGTTGAGACCTGGTCGAAGTTTTTCAGTAATTTCATACCTAAATTCAGAGCAGGTTCTGCCCCGTATTCGTCTTGAATTTGTTTCAGGACATCTGGTATTACTGCAATTGACGGAACTCCATGTGTTTTAGTATAGATGGCAGCAAAGACTGTGCCCCAAGTGGTGCAGTCTTCCAGTTGTGGTGTGATCCCCATTGGTAAACAGATTGTTAGGATTCTGTGTTTCTCATAAGGGCTAGTATTTGGAAATACTGCTTCGATTTGAGTAATTTTTTGAGCGTTCCAGAATGGAATTTGTTCACGTTTTGTGGGCATTTTACCCATGACTGCATGTAAAGTCTGTGGAGTAATTTTTAGTATATTCCCCTGTTGATGGGTCTGATTTGGAATTTTTATAGGTGGTTGGACTGTGAAAGTCCGCATGACATATTGGACTAATTGTCTGTAAATTTTTATGAACTCTTGTAGTAGAGTAAGTAATTCTTCGTCTGACATTTCTTCGATGTCAGGATGAGGTGTGTAGCCCGCTAGAATCGGCCATGTTGCTCCTGGTCTACCTAGTGGACCGAGCCTGGTAATGTTTTTGTGATGTTTTAGGGCGCCTTTAAACCAGAGATTATGCTCCTGATATGTGAGTGGAATTTCAATATCCTAGAAAGGAATATATTCCTCTGGTGGTTCATCTTCTTTAAAGAAGTGAAATACTTTTGTTACTGGACTTGATTCTGGGAATACTATCCATGAATAGAATACCTCTGTCTGAAAGGATTTGTGTGCCTCTATCACGAAAACTGCTCTACCACCTCTTGGTGATAGGCCGTGTTTTATAAGTTTTAGAGTGATAGCTCTCCTTAAGTTTGGAGGGATGTTTATAACACCCTCATCGGTTTCATTTAAACCTGTAAAATTAAAAGCTGTTACGACTGGGTCAGCCGCAGCTACACCGTTCTCGGTGTTAGTATCCCCATTCAGGGACATTTTTTGAAAAAATGCAGAACAAAGATAAGGTGCACAATATTTTGGAACACTGTATCCTTCAACGTTGAACAAACCATACAGCTAATATATAGGATTTTTGTCCTATTCAGCTTTGGCAGATACTTAAGCCTACCCACTCCAGACGTCTTATGGAGTATGTGAGTAGGGGTCTCTGAGAAAAGCACGACTGAGTTACTCAGTATCTAGCGTTAAATTAGTGCCTTACTAAACGTTGGGCGCCATGTAGTGTAGTTCCTATTTCCCTAATAGGCTCTGCGCATTGGAATAATATACCCTATAGGTTTGACATAGGACTGAGGTCAGTATGCCCCTACCGAGTATATTAAACTTAATTTACTTTGTACCAGCTAACTCAGAGGCCACTAGAAACTCCTTGTAAACAAGAAGGGAGTAGTTTCTGGCAACCGCATAAACATGACAACTTTGTTTCCCTTCAGAATCGGAACACTCTCAGAATCGTGGAAACAACAGATAACAGTTTCACTCAGCTAATCGGGCATGCTTAGTTTCTTCAGAGTTACACAGAAATAATAGACGGGCGTTTCAATAAAAGTATTTATTGAACAGTCTTGTTTCTCGTGTAAGAGATATGAGCTGTTACAATCATAAGACAGTATGCGAGATATATTATGTACAGCGTAAGCAGTAGAAAGAAATAATACTGCGTTAGCATTATCTTTTAGCTATGACACATATATTCATATACATAAATAACATAAGCTAAAAATGCGAGTACTCATAAGATGCTTCTCTAACTAGTTCTATCTCAGTGTACCTAACCTAAGTGTAGTGCAAGGTAAGAAGTAGGTGATGTATTCTATAGTATGGTATGCTATAGTATGCCAAGTCTGGTATGCCAAGAGTCCCTCTAGGTTCTAGTCAGCTCCATACCTTGAGAATGAGAGAGGTGGGAATTTCTTTCCGGGTCTCGAACTCTAACACCCCGCGAAGGGAGTCAGAACACTGGAAGCTGGATTCTCTGCGAGCAGGGATGACAGCGTCTCTTGTCAGTGCGTCAGGTCGGGACACGTGCTCCTCTAAAGTCGAGTTCTCCTCCTACTTGCTTGGGCAAGGGAAGGTATATTTATACCCGGTAGGTGCCTTGGAATGTTAGCATTGACGTAAAGTCGGGCAGAGGAAGACATCAGGAATGAACCCTTAAGGAATAGCGGTTCGTGCATAATAAATGAGTTCTTGGAGAAATCAATAATCCTGTGCTAGGGGAACTCCCAAGACCTTAAGGGTCTGGTTCCTAAGAAGTCGTTGTGACGTTAGGGTGGACGGATGTAGGTGACCATGCCTGTATTTGGATAGCATGGCTAATGCCTAAATAAGGACTGGGATCTTATGCCTATATAAGGGCAATGCGAATTGTGCCTATATAAGGACATGTATCAGGAAAACCTATATAAGGACACCTAAAGCGGAATACAACAACCAGAGTCGACCCTGTGACTGGTGAACCTACGCCTTGCCCCATCCACACGCTTGAAGCAGATGCTTTGCAATACAAGGTCCCACACTAATCAGCATTCTGATTATGCACATTATTCGAAAAACACCTCTTTTGACTTTCAAGAGACTCAAAACCTTGTAGCTTAAGTGACCCCCCGCCCCATAGGTGCACACATGGTGCACGGTGTGACCTGACAGCGTGCAAATATACATGTTGCTCAGATCAAGTTGTCTTGAAACGTTAAACGTCAGAGTGTTCTCATTACACATTACCTAAAATTGTAATTTAAAAAATCATTGCATAGTAAGTCTTGCTAGTGTAGAGTTTGGAGGTGTGTGTGTGCGTGCCCGCGCACCGTGGTGTAAAATGGCTCATTAGAAGACACAATAAAACTAGCCTTGCACAAATTTTTATTTTATTTTATTTAAATGCAAATGTATATCACTCTGTAAACGTATGATATACCCCTGTTCACATGCCTAAGCCTGCGTGCTGGGAAACCACTTGTTTATGTTATGCAGTAGCGTGAACCAGGTAAAGTAATAACCACGTACAACGACCTAGCAGAGAGCTCACTTGAATGGGATGTAGGCAACGTTTATGTCAATATTTTCGCAAAGCCCATAGAACTTGCTTATAATTGAAAGTACCTCTGATAATGTTTACTTTAATGCAAACACTAACTCATCCATCTATGCAGTCAGAATCTATCATCTAACCACTTGGTCATTTATACACCTACTTTGTCATAAACAATAACACACCACACTCATAAACTCACCAACCAGTAAAGAGGAACAGTTGTATGTTAGATTCATTGGCTCTGCTAATTCTTGTTTTATTTATTTGAGAGTATTTCCGGATGCCACATCGTTGTTGATCTCAACTCACGAACACCGGCTAGGTTACAGAATATCAGCAGAGAAAAGGGCACCATAATCTCTTATGCACACTTACGAAATATTATCGTCATAGATGTCTAACAATGGTGGAGAAAAATATATTTACCTCATTCTATTTAACACGAGGAGCTAAAATATTGCTAATACGCTAGCACTATTTTTGCACCAGTGCTAAGTTTCTGTGGTAGGACGCCTATCTTTTCAATCAATCAATCAGGATTTATAAAGCACTGCTAATCACCCAAAAGGGTATCAAGGTTTTAGGTATTAGGTTGGGTGAAGGTAAAAACGTGCTGACCTCGCAAATTTGCGAATCATTTTTTGCAAACAAAGGCCCGGATTTGCAAGCATTTAGTGTCAGGTTTGTATTATTTTTTAATGCAGACCCGACGCAAAGTGTTGGGTTGGTGTTTAGAACCCAACACAAATCATGATTTTGTTGGGTTGTAATCCAAAGTGATGCTGCCTTCCATCACTTTGTGTCAAGGAGACATTCCATGGGTGGTGCATGGGCGCTCCTGTGCATCCACCCATGGAGTTTGATGCAAATCCACATCTACAAAGACTTGTAGACATGGATTCGACTCAAAAATCGTGTGGCTCCCTGAGGCTGGTGTAAGGAGGAGAAATATTTTTATTTCTCCCTCTTTTTTATCTCTTTGCCTCATACCTACAAGGAGTACATTGCCTTTCAGCATAGTTTTTGTGCAGGAAGGGACTCCTTCCTGCACAAAAACAATGCTGACCACAACACAGACACCCTGCACTGTGGTGCAAGGTTGACTGCGTTGACGCATTTCAGCACAGAGCATGCCAGCACAGGAATAGAGTGGACAGAGCCACATCTTTGTGGATATGGTGCAGTTCTGCTTTCGCCTGTTCTCGCAGCACAACATTACTTGCTGCGCTGCCTAGTGTGATATATTTGTTAACAGGCCCGGCCGGTCCATTGGGGCTGAGGGGCCACGCCCCTCCACCTTTTGCACCTCACGAACAGTGTCTGTCAGGCTGCACAAAGGTCAGACTGACAGACACTGTTCACTTTCAGTTTGAGCAGCCAGGAGCCACACATGCGCAAAATGCGCAGGCTCCTGGCTGTCTGAGCTGAACTTTGCTGGGCTGAGGAAGTCACAGCTCCTGAGGGCGTGACGTCCTCAGCTTAGCAAAGGTCCCTGAGGTACTCCCCTCAGTGACGAGGGGTACCGTCCCTGATTGCCTCGCACCTGGGCGCTTCAGTTTTAAGCCCTGAAGCGCCCAGGGTCAAGTGTCAATCAGTGACACTTCATCACAGAGTGGGGTGGGGTCAGCAGTCTCACGGACCCCATCCCACTCTGTCATGACATTGGGACTGCTGCCTTCCCTCATTGGCTGAGGGAAGGCAGCAGTCCCAAGCCTCCTGGAACCTCTGAGGCAGAGCTGGCTGCAGGTAAGTGTGTTTTGCTTTCTTGTAAATTAATGTTTGGTGCGTGCATGTATGAATGTTTGGTAAAGAGTGTTGTGAATGGATGTGTTTGTGTGTGTGTGTGTGTGTGCGTGTGTGTGAATGCCTGGCTGTGAGTGTTATGTGTATGTGTACCTGTGTGCATGTATGTGCCCCGCCCACCCCCTCCCTCCAAAATTTACTGGCCGCCGCTGTTTGTAAATCTGGACCTGCATTTTGTAGGAATTCTGTTTTAAATAAAACCAATTCGGGGCTTGGAGGGGGTTATGTTGCCGCAGTGGTTACTTTCCCTTAGCCTTGTATCGGGCTAAGTCTGAATGTCCGTGATTTTAACAGAAAAATCTCAGTCTTAGAATAAAAAGATCTTGCAAAATTTCTGTTTACTATGTACTAAAGAGTAAGCAAACTTATTTTACCTCCAATTAGACCAAGTTCTCCATTTCATTTTATGTGAACGGGGCAAAATAATGTGAAACGTGTTTGTTCCATATTGTGTCTTGGCGCAAAAAACTAGTTTAATTCAAATCACTTTTGCTTCATTTCATTTCACATCTGTAGCTAAATGATGAAAATAGATTTGCTGTATCTTTTAATTGTATTTTTTGCACCAGTGCTAAGTCCCTGTGATATGCTCCTGAACAGATCTTGCCTGTTTAGTTTATTGTGCATTATTATGAGTTGTGCGCCTGACATTCAATGTACTTTGTGTGCTAGGTAACAGTAGTTACCAGACATACATACAGTCTCCAGAATGGATTTCTTTTTCGACGTGCGCTACATACTAAATATGATTATATTCGATGGCCTCTGATATTTCACTTAATCGCCAACATGCATTCCTAATTTACAGACCCGTATTGTTGCACAGCTGCAGAAACCCTTCTGGGAGCCGGATTTTGAGTCAGCAGACGTCCTGCATGGCTTGTGGGCAAAGACGCATTTTTCAGTAGTAGAATAATGAGACTTAAATCTCTTTTCTAAGAGCGCAGCTGTTTTCCCAGACCCGAGGCTTCTAGATGTCTTATTAATGTTTTATTTGTGTGTGGGTGGAAGTGATCACACAATGTGTGATGAGTGTAAACACGCACACATCCCAGAATCCCCTGTACTCTTGATTTAGACGCAGGCCACTACAAGTTCACAAAATAGTCTGATTTCAGAGTTAAGTGAACCATGTTTTGCACTCTAATCATTTTTCGAAGGCCAAAACGCAAGTATGGTATTTGTCACTGACACAGACAATTAAAACCTCTCTTTTTGTTCTAGTGCTTCTGGTATGCCCAAATGTCCTCCCTAATCACCCACACATGCTTTGATTCCCTTGGCCCCCCAGAAATCCCAGAAGACAGAATGCGCATTGATTGACTGACGTGAAGCTTTCATATTTGGCTTTTGGAATTGGCGGGGACTATAATAATAAACCATCGAGCAACAGGCTACATTCTGAAGAGTAACTTAGGCCTCATGTTTGAAAGTTTATGAAAACAAACAGTTCCATGCCTGCTGCCAGCGACGAGTTGAAAATGTAATAAACACTTATTTCGAAAAGCGCAATATTTTCATCTGTTAACAAAAGCGTATTATAAGGATAATGTGCAAACCACAGTAAAGTTAAAATACTGTCACACTTTTACAATATTTATGATAGTTACCTAGAGATATAGTGGCAACACTGGGAGATGCCCAGCAATAAATTGCATTGTAGAGTAACTTTCAGGTTTTGCTGCTGGTGAAAAGTACTTGACAATGTTACTTGAGGTTATTTGCCATTTTAGTGGTCTGGATAGATAGTACAGCTGAGTTGTACCATACTACCAACCTGGGTTGCAAAAATCGGGACTAACCACCACTCACATAGTCACCGCTGTGATTTTGGCAACACTTTCTCCAGTAGCAAATACTGCCAAACACACCTCTAAAAATTACTGGGAGGTGTCCTGTCTGGCATTAGCTGCAAGACACTTTTATCCATCTCTGATCTCATATATATATATCATGTGACCAAGAGCTGTTTAGCTCGAAACGCGTCGTTTGTGCCCGGAATAAACATCTAACTTGAAAACTTGGATTGGTGTGGCTCGTGCTTACTATATCGTGTAAGCTTGGTGGTGGATATATATATATATTCACAAAAAAAAAAACAGGTTTCAGGGACGTTATAGTTAGGCTGACATTCGGCCGTTCTAGTTAGTTGAGCTAACTATAACTTGCGCCCCCGCAATGCACTGCTGATGATGTCACATATTACATCATTCATGACATGGTCAGTGACATCACTGATGACATCACTGATGACATCTCAAATGACATCACTGATGACATCATTCAGTGACTGTGTGTTTCTGAAAAGTTTAAATCTCTTTTATATATATATATATATACCAACGTGTATTGAAGAATGAGTGGGTGTATGAGTGTCTGAATGGATGATTTAGTAGGTGCGTGACTGACTGTATAAGTGAGTGATTAAACGTGTCTTACTGAATGCATGGGTTAGTGACTAATCTGTGTGAATGTCTGTATCAGTCTGTCAGTTGGTGTGTAAGTGGCTGCATGGGTTGGTGAGTAGCTACATGAGTGTCTATATGGGTTATTGATTGGTTGTCTGAGTATCTGTATGGGTGCCTGAGTGTCTGTGTGGGTGGCTGGGGGTGTGTAACTCCCTGCATGGATGTGTGAGTGGATGATTCACTGGGTGTATAGGTTCAAGAGTGCGTCTGCGAGGGGCTGTATGGGTGAGTGAGTGTGCATATGGCTGTGTTGGTGAGTGAATGGATGTCTCAGTGGTACATGTGTGAGTAACTACATATGTGAAAGGCAGTATATGTTGCAGTATATAAGTGACTATATGTGAGAGTGAGTGATTGTGAGAGTGGCTGTATGGATGAGTGTGTGCTTGTGTCAGTGATTGTATAAGAGAGTAAGTATGTGTTAGTATCTGTATGAATAAGTGACATGGTGTGTGTATAACTGTATTGGTGAGTAAATGACAGTGTGATTGAGTCTTTGGGTGACTGACTAGGTGTATGAGTATTTCTGTGGATGAGTGGCAATATCTGAGTGTCTGTATGGGTGTATGAGTGCATATATCAGAGCGTGTATTGATGAGTGATTGCGTGTATGAGTGACTGTAACTGTGAGTGAGTGGATGTGTGTAGACCTATGAATCAGTGAGTGGGTATGTACTAACTGGCATTGGTGTGTCTATGGTTTCGAGAATGGTAGTCTGTATTTTAGAGTGGGTGTATGAAAGGTTATATTAGGGTGTGAGGAGGTGCATCAGATATTAAGTGGATGATGTCATCAGTGATGTCATTTGAGATGTCATCAGTGATGTCACTGACCATGTCATGAGTGATGTAATATGTGACGTCATCAGCAGTGCATTGCGGGGGCGCAAGTTATGGTTACCTCAACTAACTATAACGGTCGAATGTATCTGGTTTTGTACGAGTGAAATGTCAGCATAACTATAACGTCCCTGAAACCTGTGGTTTTTTCAGTGAATTTCTAAGCTTTTTTAAAATGCTAATTTCTAACTATAACGTCCCTGAAACCTATGTTTTTTACAGTGAATTTCATAGGTTTTTTAAATGCTAATTCCTAACTATAAAACCTCTGGTTTTTTAAGTGAATTTCTAAGGTTTTTTTTTATGCTAATTTTTAAATATGCCTACACAGGTAGGACATGTGCAGAAATAGGAAGAAAGGTGCAGAAAGAAGCAAGAGAAGTGCAGAAAGAGGCAACAGAAGTCCAGAAAGAGGAAGAAAGGTACAGAAAGAAGCAAGAGAAGTGCAGAAAGAACCAGCAGAGGTGCAGAAAGAGGACTACTCTGACTGTACCTTGCAACAGATGCATACAAAGTAGCCTAATCACTCATCCTTTTCCCAAGATGTCTTAAACCTCACTTTTCTCCTGAAGGTTCACTATTAATTGACTGCTCAGAATGTTAGGCCTACCTACCAAATATAAAACAGCAATCCTAAGCATATCACTGTTGTACGTCTGACCAAGTTTGTGAAGGTATGCATGCGTGTCTCCGCTTTTACCGAGTGACATGTTACATAGAAATAAACATAGAAATACTTGAATACCTGTGTTTCAAACAGCATACTCTGTTAATATGTGTACAAAAAGGTGTATGTATTTCTTTCTGCTCATAATACAGGGCACATGGGTATTCAATAGTATATTTGAGGGGCTCTATACACCTATATACATAAGACATGTCTGCCTGTGCAACTGAATGACAGAGCAGAACTGAGAACATTTCACCACCTATAGAAGAAGCTACCCACTTTTTAAGCTACCATCTTCAGATGCATAACACATGTGAGAATACATATACAAGAAGACATATACCTCAGTCACAAGAGCACGCAGACCTTTGAACTTGACACCTTGTACTTCCCATTTCAGTGCAGAAAGAGGCAATAGAAGTACAGAAATAAGCAAGAGATGTGCAGAAAGAAACAAAAGAAGTGCAGAAAGAAGGAACAGAGGTACAGAAAGAGGCAGCAGGGGTGCAGAAAGAGGGAAGAGGGGTGGAGAAAGAGGCAAGGGGCTGCAGAAAAAAGGAACAGAGGTGCAGAAAGAGGCAAGAGGGATGCAGAAAGAGGCACAAGGGGTGCAGAAAGAAGCAAGAGAGGTGCAGAAATAAGCAAGAGAGGTGCAGAAATAAGCAAGAGAAGTGCAGAAAGAAGCAACAGAGGTGCAGAAAGATGGATGAGGGGCGGAGAAAGAGGCAAGCGAAGTGCAGAAAGGAGCAACAGAGATGAAAAAGGGGGAAGAGGGGTAGAGAAAGAGGCAAGAGGGGTGCAGAAAGAAGCAAGAGAGGTGCAGAAAGAAACAAAAGAAGTGCCGAAAGAAGCAACAGAGGTGCAGAAAGAGGGAAGAGGGGTGCAGAAAGAGGGAAGAGGGGTGCAGAAAGAGGCACGAGGGGTGCAGAAAGAAGCAAGAGAGGTGCAGAATGAAGCAAGAGAAGTGCAGAAAGAAGCAACAGAGGTGCAGAAAGGGGGAAGTGGGGTGGAGAAAGAGGCAAGAGGGATACAGAAAGAAGCAAGAGAGGTGCAAAAAGAAACAAAAGAAGTACAGAAAGAAGGAACAGAGGTGCAGAAAGAGGCAAGAGGGGAGCAGAAAGAGGGAAGAGGGGTGCAGAAAGAGGCACAAGGGTTGCAGAAAGAAGGGACAGAGGTGCAGAAAGAAGCAAGAGAAGTGCAGAAAGAAGCAACAGAGGTGCAGAAAGAGGGATGAGGGGTGGAGAAAGAGGCAAGAGAAGTGCAGAAAGAAGCAACAGAGGTGCAGAAAGAGGGATGAGGGGTGGAGAAAGAGGCAAGAGAAGGGCAGAAAGAGGCAACAGAGATGCAAAAAGGGGGAACAGGGGTGGAGAAAGTGGCAAGAGGGGTGCAGAAAGAAGCAAGAGAGGTGCAGAAAGAAACAATAGAAGTGCAGAAAGAAGGAACAGAGGTGCAGAAAGAGGAAAGAGGGGTGCAGAAAGAAGCACGAATAGTGTAGAAAGAAGCAAGAGTGGTGTAAAAGAAGCAAGAGGAGTATAGAAAGAAGCAAGAGGAGTGCAGAAAGAAGCAAGAGAGGTGCAGAAAGAGACAAGTGGGGTGCAAAAAGAGGGAAGAGGGGTGCAGAAAGAGGCATGAGGGTTGCAGAAAGAAACAAGAGAAGTGCAGAAAGAAGGAACAGAGGTGCAGAAGGGGGCAACAGGGGGGCAGAAATAGGGAAGAGGGGTGGAGAAAGAGGCAAGGGGTTGCAGAAAGAAGCATGAGAGCTGCAGAAAGAAACAAAAGAAGTGCAGAAGGAAGGAACAGAGGTGCAGAAAGAGGCAAGAGGGGTGCAGAAAGACGCAAAAGGGGTACAAAAAGAAGCAACAGAGATGCAAAAGGGGGGAAGAGGGGTACAGAAAGAGGCACGAGGGGTGCAGAAAGAAGCAAGAGAGGTGCAGAAAGAAACAAAAGAAGTGCAGAAAGAAGGAACAGAGATGCAGAAATAGGCAAGAGGGGTGCAGAAAGAGGGAAGAGGGGTGCAGAAAGATGCACGAGCGGTGCAGAAAGAAGCAAAGAGGTGCAGAAAGAAGCAACAGAGGTGCAGAAAGGGGCAAGAGGGGTGCAAAAAGAGGGAAGATGGTTGGAGAAAGAGGCATGAGGGATGCAGAAAGAAGCAAGAGATGTGCAGAAAGAAACAAAAGAAGTGCAGAAAGAAGGAACAGAGGTGCAGAAAGAGGCAACAGGGGTGAAGAAAGAGGGAAGAGGGGTGGAGAAAGAGGCAAGGGGGTGAAGAAAGAAGCAAGAGAGCTGCAGAAATAAACAAAAGAAGTGCAGAAAGAAGGAACAGAGATGTGCAGAAAGAGGCAAGAGGGGTGCAGAAAGAAGCAAGAGGTGCAGAAAGTAACAAAAGAAGTGCAGAAAGAAGGAACAGAGGTGCAGAAAGAGGCAAGAGAAGTGCAGAAAGAAACAAAAGAAGTGCAGAAAGAAGCAGCAGAGGTGCAGAAAGAGGCAAGAGGAGTGCAGAAAGAGGGAAGAGGGATGCAGAAAGAGGCACGAGGGGTGCATAAAGAAGCAAGAGAGATGCAGAAAGAAGCAAGGGAAGTGCATAAAGAAGCAACAGAGATGCAGAAAGGGGTAAGTGGGGTGGAGAAAGAGGCAAGAGGGCTACAGAAAGAAACAGAGGGGCAGAAATAAATAAAAGAAGTGCAGAAAGAAGGAACAGAGGTGCAGAAAGAGGCAAGAGGGGTGCAGTAAGAGGGAAGAGGGGTGCAGAAAGAGGCACAAGGGTTGCAGAAAGAAGGGACAATGGAGCAGAAAGAAGCAAGAGAAGTGCAGAAAGAAGCAACAGAGGTGCAGAAAGATGGATGAGGGGTGGAGAAAGAGGCAAGAGAAGTGCAGAAAGAAGAAAAAGAGGTGCAGAAAGAGGGATGAGGGGTGGAGAAAGAGGAAAGAGAAGTGCAGAAAGAAGCAACAGAGATGCGAAAAGGGGGAACAGGGGTGGAGAAAGTGGCAAGAGGGGTGCAGAAAGAAGCAAGAGAGGAGCAGAAAGAAACAATAGAAGTGCAGAAAGAAGGAACAGAGGTGTAGAAAGAGGGGTGCAGAAAAAGGGAAGTGGGGTGCAGAAAGAAGCACGAGTAGTGCAGAAAGAAGCAAGAGAGGTGTAGAAAGAAGCAAGAGGAGTGCAGAAAGAAGCAAGAGAGGTGCAGAAAGAGGCAAGAGGGGTGCAAAAAGAGGGAAGAGGGGTGCAGAAAGAGGCATGAGGGGTGCAGAGAGAAGCAAGAGACATGCAGAAAGAAACAAAAGAAGTGCAGAAAGAAGGAACAGAGGTGCAGAAGGGGGCAACAGGGTGCAGAAATGGGGAAGAGGGGTGGAGAAAGAGGCAAGAGAAGTGCAGAAAGAAGCAACAGAGGTACAGAAAGAGGGATGAGGGGTGGAGAAAGAGGTGACAGAAGTGCAGAAAGAAGCAACAGAGATGCAAAAAGGGAGAACAGGGGTGGAGAAAGTGGCAAGAGGGGTGCAGAAAGAAGCAAGAGAGGTGCAGAAAGAAACAAAAGAAGTGCAGAAAGAAGGAACAGGGGTGCAGATAGAGGCAAGAGGGGTGCAGAAAGAGGGAAGAGGGGTGCAGAAAGAAGCACAAGTAGTGCAGAAAGAAGCAAGAGAGGTGTAGAAAGAAGCAAGAAAAGTGCAGAAAGAGGCAAGAGGGGTGCAAAAAGAGGCAAGAGGGGTGCAAAAAGAGGGAAGAGAGGGTGCTGAAAGAGGCATGTGGGGTGCATAAAGAAGCAAGAGACATGCAGAAAGAAACAAAAGAAGTGCATAAAGAAGGAACAGAGGTGCAGAAGGGGGCAACAGGGGTGCAGAAATAGGGAAGAGGGGTGGAGAAAGAGGCAAGGGGTGCAGAAAGAAGAATGAGAGCTGCAGAAAGAAACAAAAGAAGTGCAGAAGGAAGGAACAGAGGTGCAGAAAGAGGCAAGAGGGGTGCAGAAAGAGCTAAAAGGGGTACAAAATGAAGCAACAGAGATGCAAAAGGGGGGAAGAGGGGTACAGAAAGAGGCACGAGGGGTGCAGAAAGAAGCAAGAGAGGTGCAGAAACAAACAAAAGAAGTGCAGAAAGAAGGAACAGAGGTGCAGAAAGAGGCAAGAGGGGTGCACAAAGAGGAAAGATGGGTATGAAAGAGGCACGAGGAGCGAAGAAAGAAGCAACATAGGTGCAAAAAGAAGCAACATAGGTGCTGAAAGAGGCAAGAGGGGTGCAGAAAGAGGCAAAAGGATTGCAGAATGAAGTGAGAGGTACAGAAAGAAACAAAAGAAGTGCAGAAAGAAGGAACAGAGGTGCAGAAAGAGGCAAGAGGGGTGCAGGAAGAGGTGGGTGAAAGAGGCATGAGGGGTGCAGAAAGAAGCAAGAGAGGTGCAGAAGAAGCAACAGAGGTGCAGAAAGAGGGAAGAGGGGTAGAGAAATAGGAAAGAGACGTGCAGAAAGAAGCAACAGAGATGCAGAAAGGGGGAAGAGGGGTGGAGAAAGAGGCAAGAGTGGTGCAGAAAGAAGCAAGCGAGGTGCAGAAAGAAACACAAGAAGTGCAGAAAAAAGGAACAGAGGTGCAGAAAGAGGCAAGAGGAGTGCAGAAAGAGAAGAAGGGTGCAGAAAGGGGAACAAGGGGTGCAGAAAGAAGCAAGAGAGGTGCAGAAAGACACAAGATAAGTGCAGAAAGAAGCAACAGAGATGCAGAAAGAGGGAAGAGGGGTGGAGAGAGAGGCAAGAGAAGTGCAGAAAGAAGCAACAGACATGCAGAAATGGGGGAAGTGGGGTAGAGAAAGAGGCAAGAGGGGTGCAGAAAGAAACAAAAGAAGTGCAGAAAGAAGGAACAGAGGTGCAGAAAGTGGCAGGAGTGGTGCGGGAAGAGGGGTGCAGAAAGAGGCAAGAGAGGTGCAGAAAGAGGCAAGAAGGGTGCACAATGAAGGAAGTGAGGTGCAGAAAGAGGCAACAGAGGTGCAGAAAGAGGCAAAAGAGGTGCAGAAAGTAGAAGAGATGTGCAGAAAGAGGCAAAAGAAGTGCAGAAAAAGAAAGAAAGGTGCAGAAAGATGCAACAGAAATGCAGATTAGGCAGCAGATGATGTATTATGTGGCTAATGCAGAAAATGTATAATTGTGCGAGAGTCGGTGCAGCCAAACAGTCGCATAAATCCAGTGGTCCTGCTCATACCTCTGACTAGGTCCAGAAGTCCTCCTCAGTGATTCCCTCTTTTTTTTGTCTCATTGAGTTCATAGTTTAGCTTCTATGGAAACGAGGAAGACTAAACCTGAGGTTACCACTCCACAACACAGACTACCATACCACATAATTACTCTCCATAACACATAATACCACTCTACATAATTCCTATACACTAAATACCACATACTTTCTATCCACATAATTTCACAGCACAACATACCACATAATTCCACTACACACAACGTACATCCACTCCACTCCAAAAAACGTTAGTAAAAAACTTTTACATTTACAATGCCAATAGCTCTAACTTTCACAAATGCGAAACCTATTACATTGCAAATGCTTCTTTAACTAGTAGTCGCATTTGCAGAGTGGTGGAGAAAGGGTGCTGGGCCTCCGACCAGTGCTCAGGAATTCCGCTGCGTAGGACTTACAGGCAGTACCAGGAGGGCTTCTTGGCCCCCAAAGTCCCTCAGGAGTAAAGTGGACTTCATCACCCAACCCGTAGTGTGCCAGGAGGCGCATTTGCGGAGTGGTGGAGAAAGGGGGCGTGACCTCCGAAGACCTCTTAGCAATCCCACTATTACCTCCGGTAAGTCCCACACAGCAGGATTGCTAAGTTCTCATAGCAGGCCATGCCCCCTTTGCCCACCACTCTGGAAACGTGCATCCTGGCACGCTCTTGGATGGGGATTGAAGTCCCCTTCGCTTGTTGGGGTCCTTACGGGCCAACTAGCCTACCTGATACCTCCAGTAAGCCCGAGATAGTCGGATTGCTGAGAGGTGGACACAGGCCACGCCCCCTTTCTCCACCACTCTGCAAACGCGCCTCCTGGCGCGCTCTTGGTTGGGGATGTAGTCCTCTTGCCTCCTGAGGGTCACTGGGGGCCAACTAGCCCTCCTGTTATCTCTAGTAAGCCCCACACAGCTAGATTGCTGAGAGTGGTCCGAGGCCACGCCCCCTTTTTACACCACTCTGCAAACGCGCCTCCTGGCGCACTGCTGCTCAGAGGATGAAGTCCACTTTAGTCCTGAGGTCCTTAGGACACAAGAGGACCTCATCGCCCCAACAGCAATGCGCCAAGAGGCATGTTTGATGAGTGGTGTAAAAAGGGGCATGGCCTCAGACCACCTCTCAGCAATCCCACTGTGTGGGGCTTACTGGAGGTACCTGGCAGGCTAGTTGGCCCCTAAGGACCCTTAGGATTCAAAGGGGCTCAATCACCCAATCCGGAATGCGCCAGGAGGCGCGTTTGCACAGTGGTGCAGGGCGGGGGCGGAGCCTCCGGCCAGATGCCAGCTTTTGCTTTTTTTAAATTATTGTTAGAAGGGGGCTGTGTGGCCTCCCTTCTCTTAATATTTTCTGTGCCCTGGGTACCCCATCCCCCAGGGCCCGACCCATTTTAAAAAATAAAATAAAAAAAACAGGAAGGGGGCTGCGCGGCCCCCCTCCCGAGGCCATTTGTGGCCCCGGGGACCCCATCCCCTGGGGCTTTGCCTCTTTTTCTTTTAATATTTAACTAGGGAGGGGGGCTGCATGGCCCCCCTTCCCTGGGCCACTTCTGGCCCCGGGGACCCCATCCCCCAGGGCCTGGCCTCATGTTGGGGACTACGGGAGGAGCCGCAATGCCCCCACAGTCCCAGCCAGCTCCCCGCCTCCAGCGGGAGCCGGCATTGCTTTTGGACAAGGGGAGCTGCTGACATGCAGCTCCCCTTGTCTAAAACCAATTCTGCTTTGCTTCCACGAAGCAAAGCAGTGTTTACAATGACAGGGGGGGGAGCCTTGCTCCCACCCTGTCTTTGCAGACTGCAATGTCCCAGGGTTAGGCACCCCGGGACATTGCTGGAGCTGGTCCTGGGGGTGGAAGTCCCCACGGCCAAGGAGGGCTCCAGGAGGGGGGCCCCCTCCCAACATGTATGTAGCCCCGGGGAGGTGGTGGTCTCTGGGGCTGGGGGTCCACAACGGACCCCCGTATTTCAATAATTAGTGCCCGGGGGAGGTGGTGGTCCCCGGGGCTTGGGGGGGACTGCGTGGCCCCCCGCCCATAATTAACTAAAAACCCAGGGAGGTGGTGGTCCCCTGGGCTTGGGGGGGCCAGCGAGGCCCGCTAAATATATATATTTAACTATAGCCCTGGGGAGGTGGCGGTCCCTGCGGCTTGGGGGGCCCACGAGGCCCCCCACCCTTATTTAACTAATGCCCCAGGGAGGTAGCGGTCCCTGGGGCTTGGGGGGGCCCCTGAGGCTCCCCACCCTATTTAATTTGAATCCCCGGGGAGGTGGCAGTCCCTGGGGCTGCATAGGGGGGAAGGAGCCCCCCCACGCAATTTAATAAGAAAGCCCTGGGGAGGTGGCGTTCCCCGGGGTTGCGGGGGGGTGTGTGCCCCCACGCACTATCAATAAAGCCCTGGGGAGGTAGTGGTCCCTGCACCATAATAAAACATTGCCCCCGGGACCTGGCCCACCCAGGGGCTTAAAGAAACGAAGCGGAAGCCAGCGCAAATTTTTTTTTTTTTCGGCCAGATTCGCGCACCCAGTGCAAATCCTGCCGATTTTTTTTTTTTTAAATGCTTTTTTTGGCTCTGGGGGTCCCTGGGGGTCCCTGTGGGACCCCCTGACCAGGCCTAGGGGGTCAGGGTGTTTCTACCCTGCCCCCTTTTCTTGTTTGTAATCCTTATTTTACCTTTTTTCTTGTGACTCGGTTCTACCGAGTACAAGATGGCTGCCAACACTTTCTGGTTTGAAGTGTTGGCAGCCAATCAGAATAAATCTCGTGCTCGGGAGGGTTCGCGGATCCACCGCGGTCACTAGATATCGATATTTTTGAATTTCTCAGGAACTACTGAACGGATTTACACCATGTAAAAAAAGAACACTTTCTGAACCAAGACCTACCTTTTTGCCAAATTTGGTGTAATTCTGTTCAGCATTTTGGGCTGTAGCTTTGTCTAAAGTTTCCTATGGAAATTAACATGGAGAAAACGTGTTTTGGGATCCCCCTTTTTTCTCTCTGCCTCCGCTTGACGAATCACCCCAAAACTTTCAAGACACAAGCTGACCTGAGTGAAGCATTAGTTTTAAAAATTTTGCGAAGATTCGTCAAACGGCCGCAAAGATATTGGCAAAAGGAAAAACGCTTTTTCAATAGAAACAAGGTCCTAACTATAACTACCTACTGGCGATTGCCAGTAGGTAATATATATATATATATATATACACACACACAAACATTTATATATATACATATATTTATACACATTTATATAAATAAATATATATATATTCACTGAAAAAAACTAAGGTTACAGGAACATTCTAGTTAAGAAATAGAATTTTAAAAAACTTAGAAATTCACTGAAAAAAACAAGGGTTACAGGGACGTTCTAGTTAGGCTCACATTTCACTCATAAAAAAACAGTGAAATTCAGAAGTTAACGTTACCTGAGCTAACTATAACTTATGCCCCCACAATGCACTGCTTATGACCTTACATACAGTACATCACTCATGACATGGTCAGTGACATCACTGATGACATCTCAAATGACATCACTGATTACATCAATGATTACATCAGCCACAGAACCCCTTACACACCCATTCACACACCTATTCAACCTCACATACACCCACTCCCACACAACCACTTACAAGCCCATTCACCGGCTCATACAAGTACTCACACACCCACTCACTGATTAATAGAGCCAATCACATATCCACTCACTCATACAGCCACTCACATAATAAATAACTCACCCATACAGTCACTCAGGCACCCTGTCACTCACCAGTACAGCCACTCACACATCCAGCCATACAGACATACAGACAGTAACACACCCACTCATACACCCATACAGCCACTCACACACTGAGTCAGTCACCCATACAGCTGCTCACACACCTACTCACTCACCCAAACAGTCACTCATACAGCCACTCACTCACCCATACAGTTACTCACACACCCACTCACTTACTCACAAAGAAACTTACACATTTACTCAGTTACCTATATGGTCATTGACACAAAAACACACTTACCCACACAGCCACTCTCACATTCACTCACTCATCCATACATTAACTCACACACCCACAAACTCATCCATATGCCACTTATGCACCCACTCACTCACCCATACAGCCTTTCACTCACCCAATCACTCTCCTATGCAGCCTCTCACATACCCACTTACTCACCCATATACAACTGTCACACCCACTCACCCACACATACAGTCACTCACTCACATGGTCCCCCTCCCCTTTAAAGTTCATATGGCCCTAGGGATGGGGTCCCCAGGGCCTAATGAGGCTAGGGGAGGGGGACCGCACAGGCCTGGGCAGCGTGGGGTTGGATGCCTTTAGGTGTGCTGGCCACATGCGTGGGTTGGCTGCAGGGCATAGCCTGTGGTCAACCCACCACCGTGAATGACGGAAGGCCCAGTGCAGCATGGGTTTGGCTGCCTTTGGTGCCGTGTGCAGCCAAAGATCATGCATGGCTGGGTGCTGGATTTATGTATGGTAATAAAATGTTACTTTATTTTTAAAGAAAAGACCCAGAAATTCACTGAAAAAAACAAAGGTTAAAGTAGCGTTCAAGTTAGGTGAAATGTTCAGTCACAAGGTGAATGGTGCAATTTTAATGTTCAGCAGTGGTTCTGATACCAACTTGTTTGATATGAAGTAAATTTGCTACACTAACTCAAGAAGTGGAGTCTGTTGGGTTTGTGGGCGGGGGTGGGCCAAGCAGTTTTTAAGGGTACACTCTATCAACATTGCACGAGTCAACACATTATTGGTTTTTAGTACGTTGGACAATGGAACAGCATTAGTCACCAACTTGCTTACATCTAGCCTATCATTAAAGTGGCAATAAACAGCATGACTCCTCGCAAACTTGTCACAAAAGAAGACTGAACATATCTCACCAGTTCTAAGATCTTTGAACAGGATCCCAGAAGATAGATGTTGCATACTGACAGCAACAAGCTTATCATGTAAAGTTGTGCACCGTAAATCGCAAACTACTTATCACAGAAACGGTACATCCTAATGTGAAACAAACACTCTCGGAACAAAGATGGGTTGAAATACTGAAAGTCAACATGCCAGAAATAATGAATAAGTCCTTATCTGGGGAAGCACTAAACACATGGAACAGCATCACTGCAGAACTGATGATAGCTCATTCGTACATCTCCTTTAAGAGATATTTGAAATATTTTTGATTTAACTGATAACCACTAATCTGACTCAGTAGCTACTAAGTCCATGTATGTTATTTTGAAGTTAAAATTGACTACACATAGTTCTCCTTTATAATTGACATTGTAAATTTCCAAGTACACCATCCAATTTTCTTCTGAAAATTTTGGAGTATAATATCGAGTTGCAGTTTTTATAAACTTAACTCATTTTGCAAACATTAAAAAGCTATGTTCTTATCCTAATGTGATTCACTCTATATACCCTTAGGCTGAAATGCTAATTTCTTTTGATTCCTCTTCCAGATTCAGATAGGCCAAATGAAGAGGAATGTAGTAGAAAGAGTGAAGGATTGCTGTGCTCCTTTAGCCTGTATGCTCCCATAACCAAATGGGCCACCACATGGATCTCAGTCTGCACTGGAGCTGCAGAGGTGCTTAGAATGAAGTAACCCCGGTGAACACTGTAGTCAGTAGCCACTCGTGGTGGGGGTGCTGCGGGCGGTGGGGCGGGGGAGGAGCAGGGTGGGGTGTAGTAAACTACGGCATACGGCCGAACAGAGGTAAGTAAACAAATAAACAAATAAAACGAATTTTGTTGCGCGCGCTGCATCGCATTGGGCAATGCAGCGCCCGCAATGAAATTCGTTTTATTTATTTATTTGTTTACTTACCTCTGTTCGACCGTATGCCATAGTTTACTACCCCCCACCCTGCTCCTCCCCCGCCCCGCCCCGCCCCACCGCCCCGCAGCACTCCCACCACGAGCTGCTACTGACTGCAGTCCACCTTTTAGAATGTATATCACAGCACTGCACGATGAATAACGCTCTAGTTCTACACAGCAAGGCAAATTGAAATTAATGGAGTAATTAGTCAAATGTTTGGTTGCTTTTGTAATTTCTGATGTTTTAAGATACAAAGCACAATATATCTAAAATGGTATAGGGCGTTCTGATATCGCTGGGTTGGTGCTCCCTATTCCATGTCTCTTAAACCACTGCAGTCCCAGGTGATGCCTTACACCCCCTCCCAAATAAGGATAGAGGTGGACCACACACAGTCATTAAAGTCAGGGTAGAAAACGTTGAGATCCAATGTACCATGAGGTAGACCATAGCGGGCCTGTGGAGGTTCACAGTATCATCTCTGTGCACATGGGAGTGGTGGGATCAGAGCAAAACAATACGAAAGCAGGCCTGCAAGGAAGGAGGTAGATATAGTCACAAAGAGCAGGTATAGACAGAGGTGCACAGTGGGGAAGTGGAGGTTCTAGGCCCAATCACAGATAATGGCCTGTGTATAATGAGAGTAGAGTTTGAAAGGGCCTGATCTGCCTCTCTGGGTGAGTGTAGTCAATGTCACGTTTGGAGGCAATTTAGTGATGGTGAACCAGATGTGTCAAATTAACCTGACAATAGAGACAAAGTTGAACTTTGGAGAACATTTTGTAACTCAGTACCATGGAGGAGAGAATAAAACACAAACCTACTCACACTTTGTAAATTACATTTCAGATTTTTATGATCACTTTCCGTCTTTGCAGAATTGTGAAAACACATATTTCAGGTATATAAGACTATATACCGACACAGACTATAACATTTGTTAAAGGTGTGGGCTGGTGAAGCGAGAGTAGAGAGGATTCAAAGTGTGAAAAACTAAAAGATAAAAAGGTTGGCTCAATGTTCATCAGTTTACCTATACAATACCAGGTAGTCTATCTAGGCCCTGCACGGCCTGCCACTAGATGCTTAAGTGCTGGTTCAGGAATGACAAATTTCCCAGTTATGATCCTATTTTACATAGTATGCCTTTTTCATCTCAAAACCCAATTGGGTAAATAACCCTGAATGAACGCTTCATTACTGCTCTTTCACACTGTCACCAAATCTCTGTTGGGACATATTGTATTGACCTATATGACAATATAACACGCACCTGAAATACACCTTTCCATAGACAGCCAATATTAACCATCACACTCTGACTTCTCCCAGACTATCAAACCGTTGATATTGGTTATGTATGCAGGCTCTAAAGTTAAATGGACAGACCTCTTGGACTGGTGTTTCTTTATTGGGTGTGTCAGGTGAGTAAGCCAAATGATCCCAAATAAGATGAAGACCAGTGTTACAAAATCCAAATACTTCGTTGATAAAGTCCTCATTATCATTAAAGTAAAAACAAAGAAGAGTAAATCCTACCAGCTAAACAATGACCTATGAATGGAATCAGGAGGAATTTGTTAGAAAGACGAATTTAATGAACAATTCCAATCAAGACAGCATGTAGGCATATGAACTTGGTAACAGGACAAGGCAAAGGTTAAAAAAAATCACAAAATGACAGGGCCAATAGCAAACTTCACAACCGAGAGGAAATAGCCAAATATCTCGAAATGAGCAGTTCTGTAAAGTCTTGCAGCAGGACAGGAAACCCCTAAAGTTATGAGCATGGGAAAAACAGGAGATATGCAACCACAAACATCCACACAACTGAATGCGCCAGTAATATAAATCTAGAAGAAATCGAAGAGATCCAAAGTAGCCAGGAAATTAATGCTTCAGGGGAGACCATATAATGAAATGAAAATAAGTATTTGTATAGCGCTGCATTACCCGAGGGTGTCTAGGCGCTGCTTCAGATTAGTGGATTTTAAAATATTACGATGGAGTCACCATTAAAAGAGCAAGGTTTTCAGTCCTTTCCTAAATTTAAGCAGATTGGTTTCTTTTTAAAAGTTACAGGCAAGGAGTTCCAGAGATTGGTGGTGGTATGGGTAAAGCTTTTGCCTCCCCATTTTACTTTCCACACCCTGGGAACGATCATATTTCCATAATCCGAGGACCTAACTGGTCTAGCCGGGATGTAAGGTTTGAAATATTGTGACAACTGCCAAGGACCAAGGCCATGCCGAGCTTTGAAGGCTATGCATAGGGCTTTAAATTGAATACACTTGGCTATATGCAGCCAGTGTAGTTGTGTGAGAGTCTTGGAGACCGAGTCATAGCGTGTGAGCCCAAACAGGACTCTAGCTGCTGCATTCTGAGCAGTCTGAAGCTTATGAATGCTACGCTTACTCACACTAGTGAATAGGGCATTGCAGTAGTCAAGCCTAGATGCAATAAGTGCCATGACCACTGTTTTTCTTAACTCAAAAGGGATAAAAAGGAAGCATTTTCTTCAGTATTTTAAGAATGAAGAAGCAGGCGGACATGATGTGGTTGATCTAGGTTTCGAATGATAGATTGGTATCGAAAAGGACACCGAGATTTTTCACTTTGTTTGAGGGTTCTGGTAGAGGACCCATGTGATCGGGCCACCAAATGTCTGACCATACTGAAGATGAATTCCCAAAGAGCATCACTTCAGTTTTTGATGAATTTAGTTTTGACAGTTTTCTAGCATCCACTTTCCTATATGGCTTGAAATCGAGCTGCAGTATCAGCAGGTGCGCTGTTAGTTGACAGGATAATCTGCGTGTCATCCACATATGACACCAGGGTGAAACCATAGCTTTTGATTAATTTGGCCAGAGGGATGACATACAAGTTAAATAAGGTAGGGCTCAAAGATGAGCCCTGTGGGACTCCACAGGGAAGGGAGAAAGCAGGGGAAACAAATTCACCAAGAGCCACCACTTGAGAGCTATCTGACAGAAAGGAAGTTATCAGGGAGAGCGCTTTGTCCCAGATCCCCAGCGATGAGAGACAGTCAACCAACACATTGTGGTTGACCGTGTGAAAAGTCGCTGACAGATCTAGAAGGATCAGGGCTGCGCTCCCCCCGCCGTCTAGCGTTTGTCTAAGTTCTTCCGTGGCCGTGATTAGGGCCAATTCGGTGCTGTGATGAGCCCGAAATCCATATTGTGAAGGATCAAGAATGCCGCCTTCAGTAATGAAGGGGGATAATATTTGATTCAGAAACCTTTCTATTATTTTTGCAGGGAACGGCTGCCGTGAAATTGGTTTGTAGTTCAGAGGGTTGTTGGGATCCAAGTTAGATTTCTTTAGAAGAGGTAAAATGGAAGCTTTCTTCCAATCGATGGGGAAATACCCTGAAGTAATCATGAGGTTAAAGATATGCAAGAGAGATGTAGCAATGATCTCTGGAACTAAGTGGAGAATTCTCAGTGGGCATGGGTCCAAGGGGGATCCTGATTTGACTATAGAGATTATTTTAATAATCTGATCCTAAATGATGGAGGAGAAAGAAGAGAGGGTGGACGTAGTAGAAATTTTGGGAGTAGATTGCGACAAAAGACTGCGGTCAGAACCAGGAGAAGACTCAGCCGAGTGATTGACCTGGAGCAGGAAGGCATCCAACACCTGTTTAACTTTTTGCTGGAAGGAAACAGCTAAGGCATTACAAAATTGTTGACTCTTTTCATGATGTTGAGGATGTGGAAGTTTAAAGAGTTTTTTAATAGTGGAGAATAATAATTTCGAACTGCCGTTGGCTGTTTTTATTTTATCTTTTAAGTAGGATGACTTTGCCTTCAAAATTAAGTTATTATAGACTTGGGTGGCTGATCTATAGTCTGTTTTTGTCTGGGGAATAACATCTAATCTCCATTTTCTTTCCAGTCTACGACAGATTTGTTTTTGCGCTCTCAATGACTTGTTAAACCAGGGTTCCGATGGTGATTGGCCGTGGGGCCAGTTGCTGACCTGCGGATTCCATCCAAGAATGGTAATTCGTCACTGCATGGTGTAGGTCAGAGGGAGTAAATTGTAGAGAGTGGGTGAGCACATTGTTAAGATGCTCAGCCTCTATCTTGTTCAAGGGTCGGAAGGTAGTGGCCTTTTTAGAGAATTTTACAAGCAGTTTAGATGGCAAAGAGATTTCAAACAGAATCACACTGTGATCAGACCAGATTAAAGGTAGTGATCTGGTCCATTCTAAATTAAGATGGTCCGAAAAAATCCTGTCAAGACAGTGCCCACCTGAACGTGTAGACCCTTTAACCAGTTGTCTGAATCCGGCACTGGTCATTTGGTCAAGATGGGCTTCAGTTTCACCATCAGAGTCATTTTCTAAATGGAAATTAAAGTCTCCTAACATGGAGAAATTGGACTCACCTGCTTTCTTTTCCAGAAGTTGACCTATTTTATCAAGAAAGGCGGATTTAGTTCTTGGAGGGCGATACAGTAGTATGTCATTGAAGATGTTTTAACTGTCTAGTTCAATTTTACAGGCCGCAGCCTTACACTCTGTATTATCTGTAAGTGGCTTGGACCATAGTTTGAAGTTAGTCCTAATAATTAAGGTTATGCCTCCTCCCCTTTTCCCCACTCTATCCTTTCTAAAACTTTTGAAGCCTTCAGGGAGAGCCTGTAGTAAGTCTGGGTCAGAGGCGGCATCGGCCCATGTTTCCATGAAAAGGCCAGATCGATTTGGTGGTCTTCCATAAAGTCGCAGAAGACTAGTGCATTTTTAGCATGAGATCTCGCGTTAAAAAGGGTGCAAGAGACTTGTGTTCTTCTCAATTTGGGAGGTGTCCTGGTGAGATCCAGGTCTGGCATACGGCAAAGGGAGAAGGTGAAGCATATGGCCACAATGAGTACAGCGTAGTGAGCCCTTAATCAACTGTGGATCATAGCAAACTCCGGGACATAAGTTACCTTTGAGTCTAAGTTGTAGCAATACTTTTCTGGAATAGTGGGTTCTGGGCGTGCCAGAGGAGCCTGGGTTGAAAACGGCATAGTGGCTGGCGCTGTGCGTGGTCCGGGTGCGGACGGGTGCAGACGTGCTTGCCTTTGGCGCGGACGCGCTAGAGATCCGGCTTTGTAGTCTGGCATCTGGGGGTGGGATTAAGGGCGTGAGGGGGCGTGGCCGCAGGCACAAAGCACGAGGGCTGAAGAAGGAGAAAGGTGAGGGTAAAACAAATGCAAAACAGGGGTTCAGCTACCCCTGCTGCGCTCACAAGCTCCCTTGTGAGTCGCAGCTACTGTAAAGGAAAACTAAAGTTAAAATAACAGGGAGAAAATGGAAACCATAAAACGAATAAAAACCGACTAACCGGGATGGCGGCAGAATCCGGAGCCAGGCAACTCCAGGGCAACTAGTGCCTACAAGGAAAACAATTAAAAATGCAGTTTTAAAAGTGCTGCTAATGCACAGAGTTAAAGGAGATAGAAACAGCCAGCCACTCCAAGATGGCGGCCAAAGTCGGGAGCCAGGCACCTCTCAAGTACACTGGTGCTACAAGGAAAAGAAACTGACACTTAGTTGTTGGTGTCCATGTGGTTACTAAACGCGGCGCGGACGCGCTAGAGATCCGGGTTTGTAGTCCGGCATCTGGGGGTGGGATTGAGGGCGTGAGGGAGCGTGGCCGCAGACGCAAAGCGTGAGGGCTGAAGAAGGAGAAAGGTGAGGTTAAAACAAATGCAAAACGGGGGTCCAGCTACCCCAGCAGCGCTCACAAGCTCCCTTGTGAGTCGCAGCTACTGTAAAGGAAAACTAAAGTTAAAATAACAGGGAGAAAATGGAAACCATAAAACGAATAAAAAACGCCTTAACGGGATGGCGGCAAAATCCGGAGCCAGGCAACTCCAGGGCAACTAGTGCCTACAAGGAAAACAATTAAAAATGCAGTTTTAAAAGTGCTGCTAATGCACAGAGTTAAAGGAGATAGAAACAGCCTGCCACTCCAAGATGGCGGCCAAAGTCGGGAGCCAGGCACCTCCCATGCACACTGATGCTACAAGAAAAAGAAACTGACACTTAGTTGTTGGTGTCCATGTGGTTACTGAACGCACACATACTGAATATACATGCCAAACAAGAAAGAAACACGAATCCAGGGAGAGAAAGCCATAGTCTCTGAAAATAATAATTTCGGGCTTCCCCCCAGGGCAATAGTTGAGAAGCATGACTGAAATGGCAGGTTGGACTTATATAGCGGAGGTTTCAAACGTTATGTCCTCCCCAAGATGTTATTATTTTGTCCCAAACTAAGCTGGTTGTATAGTATGTGCTAAAGGGTTTAGAATAGTCTGTTTCAAGAGTTCCCAAGCCTCTGGGACTTTTCAGCATTGATTTTCTCTTTCTGTGTCACCCCCAAAGTCTTGGTGTCGCTGGAATTCTCAGCTACTTGTTTTGTTGTCATTGGCTTTCAAGGTGTCCTCGGGTTCCAGGAATAAAGCATTTTTTCAATTGTTATGCGCCACCCTCCTCTCCCTTCCTGTCCATCCTTCTTCTCTTTACTTTTCCCCATCATCTGACGTTTAGTGTCACTTACTGTTTTCTAACAGGTCTCCTTCTTCTTTTCTAGAGCAGACTTTCCTGTTCAGGAGTCACGCAGACGTTCAGGCATTCCCGTGGCGAGGTGGGTATTGTGCCTCCCCTCCACAAAGAAAACCAATGTAAAACAAGAAAATGTTATTATATTGGAAAAGATTAAGCCAATTTATGAATACTCCTAAATTGTAACGTTGTCCCTTAATTAAAGATTGAATTGATAAGGAGTACTAAAAATTGCAAAATCGAGCACTAGATTTGGAACCACTTGCATAAACATCAAAAGAGTGAAAATGATTAGAATCTCTCATCTAACATTGTGTGGATTCATTTCAGGATGTAATGCGTTTGAAATATGGTTCACATCATAAAGAATTACGTTTTATACAAAGGCACTTGCAAATCCTGTGGCTTACCTATCGAGTGGTTATGGATGCCAATTAGTGGTCCCCGAAGGTAGCAGCTGTTTAATTTCTGTAGCTCTCATTTCTCACTGGGACATTACATTTTCAGTTCTATAAATTAAATATATTCACCAGCGCAATGTTCACTATTTAGAATGTATTAGAAAATTGAGTAAATTGAAAATCCCACTTATCTTCAACTTGTTTCCATGTTCCATTGGTGTAAATACATGAAAAATTATGTGTTTGAATAATACCTTCATCCCTGTGGTTTACAGAAGTGGCAGCGCCCTATAAGTAATCACAAAACTAATTAACAATGACAATGAGTAACTCAAGCCAATTTTATAGTTTACATATAGTATATAATCCATATGAATTAATAAAGATGGACATAGACACTATTGTTTTTTAAATCTCTTTTTTGTGGGTCTCCTTGTGATTTATTAATAGATTTTCTCAATCTTTCACCATCGGTAATCACAAAAAATTGTTATTGCCAACGCTGAATCAGGACTTTGGTTCTCTCAATGAATACAGTAGACATACATTCACAATCACAATTGTAAAATACCAATATTTGTGTCTGTGTGCTGATTTCCGGCTTTGTGCGAGGTTCTACATTTTCACTTCCAGGTCACATATTCTTTGTTTAACACACTCAGGGCCATATTCTCAAGGAAGTGGCGGAGAGAGGCGTTAGCCTTCTTGCTTGACGCCTCTCTCCGCCACTTCGAAAACGCGAGGCTGCACCCTATTCTCAAAGATATTGTGCAGCCTCGCGTTTCCCCCTTCAATGGCGCTAAGTTTCACAAATTAGCGCCAACGCAGGCACCCTTGCACCATAGTGCCCCTTCCCTTCCATAGTGTCCCTTCCTGTACATGAACAAACCTTTTTTAAAAAAAGGTTTGTTCATGTACAGGAAGGGACAACTTCCTGTACATGAACAAACCATGGCATTTTGCTTTTTCCATGTGTGCTGCACAAGGCAGCACACATGGAAAAAGCAGAAACGAGGAGAAATAAAGCATTTCTCCTCGTTTCGGCACCTTAAGACCAGATTTTTCCTGGTCTTAAGTTTGGCGCTACCTCCTATTTACGCTGCCCTTGTGAATATGAGGTAGCGTCAAACTCAATGGGTGTTGCGGTGGAACGCCCACCACAACACCCACTGCACGCCCCCTTCGTGCTAAAAACAGCGTGAAGGGGGCCCTATTCACAAGGCAGCGTTAAGCCACTTAACGTCGCTTAACGCTGCCTTGTGAATAGGGCGAAGCCCCTATCGCCACAACAACGTCACTGAAAGTGACGTTGTGGTGGCGATGGGGGCTTGAGAATATGCCCCTCACAGTCATAACTCATAGGCATAACTCAGGGGAAGAGGTGCGAGACAACTGCCTGTTTTCCTTTTAATCAATATGGTAGCAGTTTTCTTTTGCGGCTTAAGAAATCTAGCTGGTATGACTCAATAATTTTGGGAGACACGACTGTTTACTTTGTAATGCCAATTCCTATGCCATTCTAACACTAGAGGTATCCTACTATTGCACTATAGATATAGTGGTTACTCATGCACTACATAGTTTATGTTAATTCGAGTGCCAAGAAATCCTCCTACTGATGTAAGGAAATAGACGAATAACAAAAAAGTATGAGCTTTTGTTCTTGCGTGTCTAAATTTGAACCATAATCACATCAAATCCTGCCAGAAATTTTGGGAGTAAACTATTGCTTGCTACTTAATTGATGGCACTTAACTTTATAAGTGTAAGTGTCTGTTTTACACAGCTGAGAGGAGGCTTAGATCCATTGCTCAACAGCTCCGTGCACATGGTTGCCTCATCTTAGAAGGATTGTGGGTTTGGTACTTGGGACTTAGACAGAGGAATTTTCCAAACTATTGGGAACAAAACTCATTGCACTTCCCACAGTGTGGCCATAAACCTCTTGATTCCTTTGGTCGCTCCTACACTCCTGATATGGCCTGCTTGATTTCTTTTGACCTAGATCACCCCTTCTCAGTAATTTCATCACAATGTGCTTTTATTGATCAGATTTACTTTCTGTTGGGATATCGGCAGCATAGATTTATATGTTTGATGATTGCACAGCGCTCTGAAGTAGCCAAAAGGTTAAGTGCTAAAAAACTAAGGCATACAAATATCTTTCATGTGACAACTGAATATTTTCCAGAGGTACCAACATATATTTCTTTTGCGGGTCCCAAATACCACATTGAAATGTTTTAGAAAGATATGAGTTTTGAACCTCCAGCGCGAGAAAGAAGTCCCGCATAGACACAGGTACTAATTTTGTAGGTTCAAGAAATTCACCAACATCACCTAGTACATCGTGACCTCTGTATGACCTTCACCGTATCTCTGGACTATCATGCGTCAAAGCTTTAAACACGTTAAACGGTGCAGTTACAATCTACGCTATTTTGGCTTTTTCAAGGGCTGAATTGACTTTGTTAAGATTAAAAATTGTGACCGTTTCATCAAATGTTTGTTCCAGTTGGCGCCTTAGGGTTGAGGTTCCAATCTACAGTCTCAAAACCAATGACCTTGAGTTTTGGTTTCAGAGTGTACTTTTTAAAGTTCAGGACACTTATTTGCAGTCAGTTCACAGTCCATAAAGAGCGCGCTCTTGCAGAAGCAAGAACCCGACAATGTTGGTAACCTTTTATTTGCTGGTTCATATGCTTCGCAGATGAGCTGAAAATCGCACACTTCATAGTTACCATTCGTATTAAACCCATAATTCAGGGCCGGTGAATGTCAGCAGTGCTCACTTGATATATTTTGGAAATATGTGATGCTGCTGTGGCAGGTAGTAAATAGAATATTAAAGTGACACTGCAGACTTTTAATCTGTTCCACGTCTGTGGTTTCTTTTTCCTCCTGTCTTTTCAGTACGAGTTCTAAAGCGGGAAGGGGTCTCCAACCGAGCTACTGGTTGGAGCCCCCTTAACAGTCCACTCTCCCTGAGCAAACCCATACTTCAATCAAAACAGGTGGCGTGGCTATTAACAACCTATAAAATTGTAACATCCGCACAAACTATGGCAAAAAAACACCACCAAATAAATCCTCACGTAGCGATTGGCTGTGTATACTGGAATACTCTTCAATCAAACAACCACTATCATAGGGTGAATTGAGGATCTTGGACCTCTGGGCCCCCGCACAACAGCTCCTGCAGCACCACTGATAGCTAAGATAAGCTCTAAAATCACCGGAAGTGCAAAGCCTTTGAAAGGGCAGCCGATTTAACAGTCAAGTCTGCTATCAGTTAAATTAATAGGGAATACCGTTTGTCATTTTATTAAATTAGGAGCAGCCCATTACAGCATTACAGTAGGTTGACTTGCTGGCTCTCCCACTGGCTGAAACCTTTTTGCTGCTCTTATAACAAACTTGGTGAACCGGATATTGAGCACCGAATTCTGCGGGTTCATGGACACAATAACGACTTCTCGACAGGAGCGAACACTGAGGGGCTTATTTACAAGCCTCTTGCGCCGCCGGTACGTCACTTTTTCCCATGTTAAAAGTGACGCACCAGCGGCGCAAGAGGCTTGTAAATAAGCCCCTGAGTTTGTTCCATTCGCCCCGTAACTGGGTCCTTCGTTAATTGAGCAGTGCTGGGCAGAGACATACCACATGTTCAATTGATTACTTGCTGGACCTGCACCCCCTGCACATTGTGTTATCATTTATACGGCGCCAACTGGATAGATGATGCAGAAAGGGTCACTCCCCCATCCTGAGGGACAAAAATATTTTTTTCCCCAAAACTGCATAGGTACTAGACAGATATGGCACAGTCGTCCCTGGCTTGAACCCTGATATAATCGACCAGGCATGTTTGTGTTTTGCCAATTGTGCTCTGTCTGAATGGAAAGACCAGAGTCGAACATTCTTTTTAATGTACGTTTTGAGGACCTGCTGAGGTGGGTTAGTATTAACCCTGGGCAAAGCACTACGCTACGCTCGCGTAGTTTGCGAAGTTTGCGCTACTTCGCACAACGCGAATTGCACGTAGCACAGTGCAAACACGCGTAGCGTAGCGTAGTGCAGCGGTCATTTTTTGCTTGCTCGCGGTCCTCAACGTCAAGTTGGCGACCGCTAGCAAGCAAAATGACATCCCGGCGAGACTTTTTCCTCGTTCGCGATCAGCAACATCAAGTTGCCGATCGCGAGCGTGGAAAATAAACCTCCCGGCGAGATTCTCAACGCGGGGAGGTCAGGTTTCTCATTGCGAGTGGTCGCGTATGCTCGCGACCGCTCGCGATGAGAAACTACCAGTCCGCGTTGAGAAAGCTGCCGCTCGAGTAAAAATCTACTCGAGCGGCAGTAAAGACAGCTCGCACTGTGCAAGATGCCGTTTTCAATGATTGCACAGTGCGGACAAGCATCCGGCACTGTGCAATCATTGCGAACAGCGCACTACGCAGTTCGCGTAGTGCTACGCGTAGCTCGCGTAGTGCGAACTGCACTTTGCGTAGCTTCGCGTAGCGCTACTTCGCGAACTACGCCCAGGCTTAGTTAGTATCCCAAAATTCTTTTGCTTCCAAGAGCTGCAGGGAATCGTTTAGGTGACGACAATATTTTCGTCCTGACTGACTGGTGGATATTTCCTGCCACAGGATGACCTCCAAGCTTGCTTCTCCAGACGTACGTAGTTTGTTGCATAGCTTGATGAAGGCTCCGGCCCCAACCGCCGGCTGATCTAAAAGGCCAAACTCAAGTCTTATTTGGGCAGGAGATGAGGTTTTCGGTAAGCTCAATACTTGCTTGAAAATTCTTGCTGTTATTTTATTCACCAAACTGTAATCTTTTCCCAACATAATCTCCTGACCATAGGCTAGATAGTTAGAGATTTTTGCCTTCATAACCGTTATTAGGGGAGTGAGACTTGGGTTAGATAGCCGCATTGCAGGCTTTGTAAATGCTACCTGAAGCGTCAGTGCTTTAGCTCCAACCTCATCCTGATGTTTTAGAAAGGCACACCTTGTGTCCATATGGACTCCTAACTATTTAAAGGAAGCGTCCCTTTCAATACTTTTACTGTTGAATAGCCATCCGCCTCTTTGGTATTTTCTTGTCCCGTAGGTGACTGCCCTTGTTCTTGATAGGTGTAACTCCAGTTTATTAGAGGTCATGTAAGAAACCAGCTGGTCAAGCAGCCGCTGCAAGCCTACCCTTGTATGGCTAAGCAGGACAAGGCAATCCACCAATTTTTGGGGGGTGGCAATTAATATCATCAAATGATTGCTATAGATCTGAGATAAAAATATTAAATAGGAGGGGCGCCAGCATACACCCTTATTATACTCCACAAGATGTTTGTATTTTCATTGAGATGTGAGCTCCCTCTCCCAATTTTATACAGATTCATGTATTTGTATGGAGATGGATAATAGCCTCCAGTAGGGGAGATGGGATCCCTCATTCCTGTAATCTGGACCATATTGTCCCCTTGGCATGCGATCGAACGCTGCCTTAAAATTGACAAGGCAGCAATGAATTAGAGTTCTTGAGGCCGCCACTTTGTCCATCAACACTGATATTGCAAGCAAATGAGTTAAAGTTCCTGATTTTGCCACAAATCCGGTCTGGTTAAAAGGGAGTAGGTGATTTTGTGTGACCCACAATGACAGGTCTTCAAGCAGCATGCTGGCATAGTACTTAGCTTTGACATCCAGGCGGGCTATCAACCTATAATTTTTGGGGTCAGATCTTGTGCCACCTTTATAGATTGGATGTATAATAGCTCCACGCCAGGAATCTGGTATCAGTGAGGTGGTCCGACAATAGTCAAATAAAGGTGCCAAATGGTCGGCCCAGAACTCTATATCCTGCTTATACAGGGCCTGGGGAAGACAATTTGGCCCGTGAGCACCCTCAGAACGGCCTTTGATTATGATATGTGCAGTTCGGGTCGTCAGTGCTTCTAAAGCTTTTGGTACTAGTTGAGATGACTCCCCTCACTGAGGGGGAAGTTTGTTGTCTGTTATTGATGGTAACCAAATGTCCATATCTGCTGATTGCTCAGGTTTCACAGATCGCATTATGCCCAAGGGGAACTGTGAATGACTTATATTAGTCAGGGGGGCGTTGTTATAGGTATAACCAGTGAATTTTGAATTTAAATTTGAATTGTTACTTATTGAGCGCACGAATGCCGAGGCGTCTTGGCGCTGACTGTGATACATAGATACTAAGCCATCCTGACTCTGTGTTTTTAGATTTTAGAAAACAGCCAGGTCTTCAGCTCCTTCCTGAACCTCAACCGGTTCGGTTGAAGTCGCAGGGTGGATGGCATTTGATTCCAGAGTTTGGCCGCACGGAATGACAACATGCGGCCCCCCCATCTTGCCTTGCAGATTTTTGGAATACAGACGAGGCCCGCCTTAGAGGATCTGAGTGTTCTCGCTGGAGAGTACATGGTGAATAATTTGCGTATCTCCCCAGAGATTCCTCCATAGAGGGCCTTATGTATTAGACAGAGAGACTTAAAATTGGCTCTTTGCTGGACAGGAAGCCAATGTAAAGCTCTAATGGCCTCTGAGGTGGGACTACCTTTGGGGATATTCATGAGCAGTCTGGCAGTGGCGTTTTGCAGTGATTGCAGCTTCCTCTCCTGCGCCTTATCAATCCCCACAAAGAGCGCATTGCAGTAGTCTAATTTGGATAGAAAAAGTGCCACTACAACGGTCTTTTGGAGTTCGTATGCAATGAACGGAAAGATCTTCCTCAGTGTTTTTAAGAGGAAAAAGCAGGGGGAAGTTAGCTGGTTGACTTGGGCCGAGAGATTGAGCTGATCATCAAGGATCACCCCCAGATTCCTGACCTTGGTAACTGGGCAAGGACAGACTCCCGCTTCCGTTGGCCACCAGTTGTTATTCCATAGCGAAGGTCCCTTACCAAATTCTAGGACCTCGGTTTTATCAGTATTTATTTTCAAGAAGTTTTGGCTCATCCAGATCATGATGTCTTTCAGACATGCATGAAAACTGTTCGCCACTAGCTCTGATGGTTTAGAGACCGAGATTGTAAGCTGCGAGTCATCGGCATACATGATCAGGGAGAAACCATGCTTCCTGACTATGTTGGCCAGCGAGGACACATATATGTTGAAAAGAGTTGGTGACAAAGCAGATCCCTGCGGGACACCGCATGGGAGCTGGAAAGTTCCAGACTGTAGGTTCTCCCAATGAATGCTTTGTTCCCTGTTTTCTAGGAAGGAGGAGAGGAGGGTCAGAGCGGTGTCCTCTACTCCCACATCTCTCAGCCGCTGCACCAGCACCGTATGATAACCAGTGAACCACCTTCCTTTTCGGTGACTTCAAAATGAGTTGTTAAAAAGGATACCCATTCTTCTTCACAGATGTTTGCACTGCTTTGTCCTCTTTGGCCATATGTTCTCCTGTTCACGAGGGACCAAATAGTCTTTGTATTCATGTTCTTATTTGCATGAACTAATTTTATCCAGAACTGGTCAGAACGTTTTTGTTTCTCTAAAAACATTGCTTGCCTGAATGCTTTTTGTGCTTGTTTATAACTGTTGTATGGCTGTTCTGCCCCCGGGCCACCCTCCTGGAGTCTGTTGTAAAACCTGCATGAGCCAGGATCTTATATCCACCTATACTAAACATTGTGCAGTAATTCCCCTTAAGATGTGCCTCCTGCAGGAACATTACATCTGGACAGTGCCTTCTAAGATATCCCATAAACACCCCCCACTTCATCTTACTCCCCTGCCCGTTCACGTTCATGATAAAATACTCAGCCTCCGCTGCTTTGTTGCGTGCATACGGGGGCCCACCATAATCTCTCACATGGCTTCTCCATTGCTGCCCATTGGGCCTATCTTGCGGGGTCACAAGCTCATTAAGGATCACAAGAGTTCTGTCCCCATACCTTTTGTGTATCAGTGTATGCCTCAAAAATCATTCCTCAAACAACCGTTCCCCCACCCCTGCCCTGCAATCCTGTGCCGCCAGCTTAAAACTGCCCACCATCCCAATTCGCAATTACCTTCAACCCAGGTGTGGTCCCTTGTAAATGAAGGTCCCATGTAAATGAAGTCACTGCACATCCTCCCCAATATCAACAGCTTAGCAGTAAAGTCATAGACAATCTACATGTTCAACACCAATACCAACTGTTTAGTGTTCATTCAATGGTCTCAGAAGCAGCACAGTCCTCAGCCCTCAACTCCGTCTCCTCAATCTCAGGGCGCCATTGCTTAGTGTCATGAGGGGATATGTCCACCGATCGTTGGCGACACCTAGTGCCCCGGTTCTTTCCGGGATGCCATCTCCAGGAGCCACATCCGTTTTGTGGGTCAGAGGTGTCCACAATTGTGAGTGCTGTCTCACCCAGGACCGCTCCTTGATCCACGTCCAGGCTGCCTCCAGCATCTCGATGAATAAAGTTTCACCCTGGAATATCACTTTTAGGCACGCCGGATATAGAAGAATGTACTTCAATTGAATCCTCAGGTTTTGTTTCATGATGGCAAATGAGCAACACTGTTGCTGCACCTTCAAGATGTATTCAGGGAGCACCATGACCTTTGCCCCACCACAGATCAAGTCACCCATGAGGCCCACAGGATGGAATCCCTATCTGTGTTGTTGAAAATACAGGCAATTATGAGTCATGGTGGGTCCCCTGGTTAGGGCGGGACGACAAAGCCCTGGGCACTCACTCCACCAGAAAGAAGGGGGAGACACCCCTTGTCAGGACCCAAGTATTTAGCCAATTTGCGACAAACTGCATTGAGGCCAATCCTTCTGTGCCCTCTGGACTTCCAACAATTCTGATGCTGTTGTGTCTTGATCACCCCTCTGCATCCTCCGCCCAGGCTTCCAGTTGATGCACCATTTTTGAAGGTAACTGATCTTGTCCTGAAATCCGCGGATTTAGTCCTCAGCCCCTGAAATTCACTCTGCTGCCTCTGTCACCCTTTCTGTGGTTTTCTTCAGGTCTTGGTGGAGTAGTGAAATGTCTACACTCAGTTCCCCAATTTTTCCCTCTAAGGAGGCTTGGGAGACCTGGATCGCCTGCAGAATGGATGTAGTGTATTCTGAGGCAGGGGGCGAATACTCATGTAGGCATTTCTTTCCCGGGGGCTGCCCAGCTGGGTCCGAGGCATGGTGGGCAAGCTTGTCGATTCTACCCAGTGTTTTGATGTGCTGTTTCCTCATCTCTCCCCATGGTTGCATGCCCTCGGCATTTTGGGTGGAAAAAATCCCCAGGCGCCTTTGAACGCAGACGTCCATGCACAGGGGGGACTCCTGCTGTCTTGTGAGGAGCTCCCCATCTGGGTGGTAAATGTAGCAAATCAGAGGGGGGAGGAAGTGATCGGATTTACCCCCTCTGGGCCCCTCTCCACCTTGGGCTTCTCATATATTGCCCCTGGTTCCCTTCCTCTTCCCCAGCACATGCCACACCTCCAGTGCATGCTCCTACCTCGTCAGGGCAGCCAGCCATGCCAACAGTCTTTCCGCGTCTCTTGCAGCTCCAGGGGTGTTGTTGCATCACCCTCGGGTCCGAGCCTGCCCGGAGTGAAGCAGCGTTGGGACTCGCGCCGCAGCGGCTCCCGACTACTCGCTCATCCGAGGGCACAAACAGTCCAGCACTGCCCCATCACTCCTGCTGCAGGATAAGCCTGCCCAGGCACACACGGAAGTCACTGACACAAGGCCTTCCGCATTTGCCCAACCAAGGCTCTGATGCAGTCCTCCGCCTCAGTGCAGTCTACTCCGGTATCTCAGCCTTGGGGGTCCAGCGATCCCCTTCCCAGCAAGGTCGCCCCGTTGCAATCGATTCAGGGGGTGCAGCCCATCCTCACTTACTTTGCCATCTCGCAGGTCCGAGGTGAGGCGTCTGTGATCAATTTCGGATGTACCCGGGCAAGGTGGCAAACTTAGCAATGCATGTCCTCCACCTTCGGCGGCCAAGCCACGTCCCCAGCAACAAAAGAATTATTGACAAAAAATGTACAGTAGCCATAGGTCCTCGGAATTTGTTTGATGCTTGAATCTAAATAGTAATGAATAATGGAGACCTGAATAGGTAAGCGGAGGAAAATTAGAAGTATTCCAAATAAAGATGAATTGGGAATTCACTAACCGTGGGCGGGTAACTCCGCTCCGCCAGCGGAGTTTGAGGACATTTGCCTACTCCACGCTCCGTTGCGAATGCGGAAGTAGGCAAAACTCCGCCTCCGTGGTGGAGCAGAGTTAGCCACTCCCTCCCCCTCCCAAATTCTTCAAAAATGATAAAAGAAGACACTTACCTGCTTTTCTGCCACCTCCCCTGCCTTGCCGCTCTCCTTCCTGCGCCCACCCTTAGAATTCACGCAGGGCACACACAATTTTTCTTACTGTGGGCACCACTACGGAATGCCTATGGAAAAGATGGGTCAAAGGTTAGCGAAATCCAGGGAAAATGAGCTACACCAGTTGTGATGCAATTCGTCAAACTTATCCTAATTGACAGTTTGCAATGAACAAGATGTGTATGATTGATCCTAAATAGGAGGTTTGCTGCAAGAACCTCTGGTAATGAAGTACCATAAGAAAGGTAAGCCCCAAGGAAGGAATCTCAATTGCATTGGTTTAGCCAAACCCAGGAAAGGGGAGAATCGTAGCGAAAGGGGCACCCCCCACCCACAGGCTGGCACTGGGGATAAAAGTGGCACCTTCAGAATCTCTCATCAGAACTCTCCTGGACTTATAAAAGATTCAAAAGAAGGACTGTCCTGCTCGTTGAAGAAGAAAAACTGGACTTGCTTGACTGGAACCCACAATCCCCAGAAATGACTCCAAAGGTCTGTTGGCTGACATGTTTGAGTTACAGGGACACAGCAAGCTTCCAGAGGCATTTTGCGAGTGCCCAGCTGACCAGCACCAACTGGACATGCCTAGATCTGACTTGCACTGCTGCTGACCTCTGTTGGAGTGAGTCCTGATTCCCATACAGGTGCTCCTCTAGGTCCCAAATCCTTCGCTGGCATCAGAGTGTACTCCTCCTGCCTAAAAACCACATGTGCTCAGTTCCAGATGAAGATCCTGAAGTTTCTGGGCTCTTTGCGATCACAACCGGACTCTTTGCCTTGTCTAACAACCATCTGCAACACCAGCCAGTGTGAATCTCCAGCAATGACCTGATTTTTACGTCTGCTCTGAGAACCAGCTCTAACAGCAGCAGTCTGTGTCAATGTCCAACATGAAGTTCCAGGGATGACCAATTCTCTGCACTGAACAGCAATTGTCCTTGAAGCCTGACCTGCTCCTCATGCCAACAACGGTCTCCCCACATTGACTGCCAATGCGAAGCGAAGCTGCAGGTCCCTGCTTGTATTGGACTGAGAGAAGGTACATTCTTGAGCTAGATTAACCTGGTCACCGTATCCTACTCCTGCTCCATCGTGGTTGGCCTGAACTTGTGACTTTACCCCAATCCAGTGTGTCCAGATTAACACAGTTGGAGTGTTGTGCTTTTTGGCACTATTTTGACTAGAAAATTCACATCTCCCATTATAACGATTGGATTTTTGGCTTTTTGATGTCACTTTATCTATTAAAATTCCCTCTTTTTTCCTAAATTGGTTTGGTATTTTTCTTGTGTTGTATTTGTAGTTATTATTGTTTGAGTGCTGCATAAATACTTAAGATTGCACCTAAGTTAAGCCTAAATGCTTTTGTGCCAAGCTACCAGAGGGAGAAGCACGTGTTTATTTAGTGACTTTTGAGGTTTACCCTGACACGGACTCTGCTTATTATTTGAGTGGGACTTACACCTCTCTCAACTAATAACCCAATTTCTTACAGTTAACAGCAGTCAGTAAGCCTCTTGCCTAGTTCAACATTGTGCAGAATAATGAAAAACTGCAGCAGGGATAGTTAGGCCTTGTACGCACAGTATTATTGTATCTGAAAGACATCTCAGTCTGGCTTTCCAATGGTAAGGCACAAGTCCAAATACCCTTTACAAATTAAACTCATGAAACTAGCCTCTCACCATGGGGAATCAGCAGCTAGTGTGACTAGCGTGAAGTTTTCAAATACAAGCACATTTCTACTCCTGTGTGAAGAAGGACACAGTGGGGCAGATTTACAAGCCCCCTGCGCCACCAGTACGTCACTTTTCGTGACGTACTGGTGGCGCAGGGGGCTGCTCCATATTTATAAGGAGAGGAAAAGCCACCCTGCGTGACTTTTCCTCTCCTTGTAAATACGGCCCCTTCACACGCAGCACTTTGCGGTGAAGGGGCGTTCCATGGGTGTTGCTGTGGGTGTTCCCACGCAACACCCATGGAACAAGACACATCTCCAGAATTACGAGAAATCGTAACTCTGGAGATGCGTCTGAAAGCTACGCCACCCTAGAGGTGGCGTAGCGAGGCGCACCGAGGAGAAATTTTTTCATTTCTCCTCGTTTGTTCCTCTTTCAATGCGTGCTGCATTCTACAGCACGCATTGAAAGAGGAAAATGGTTGTAGTGATTGTTTTTGTGCAGGAAGGTGCCCCTTCCTGCACAAAAACAATCTCCCCACGACGCAGGCATCCTTGCACCATGGTGCAAGGGTGCCTGCGCCGGCGCATGGCTGCAGTTTGTGCGCCAGCGCAGGGGGAAGCACAAGGATGCGACATATTCTTGTAAATATGTCGCATCCCTGTGCTTCAAAACTAACGCAGCGCGGCGCAGCAAAATGACTTGCTGCGCCGTGCTGCGTTAGTTAATTGTAAATCTGCCCCAGAATATGTCTGGCTAGATGTTCCTAAATGTTGCAAGTAAGCATTTCTAATTAATACAGGGCTATTGTGTAGGCTGATTTGTAAACCAGGACGGCCACCTCTGGTGGAGGAAGCCCTTGTTCACTATAGAATAAGTATATATTGCGGTTATCCGGACAATCCAGTAATATATAATTTTAAAGAATAAACGAAGCACTCTGAATGTGGTGAAGAAGAACGTTTATTCCACCTGGATCTTCAAGCACCAGCTGACGTTTGAAGCACACTCAACATTCTACAGTGAGCTTCACCTGAAGATTCTACAGAGAGCTGCCGATAATTATCCTGTTTAATTGCCGCATCTCCAATGGTCTCATATGATTTTTAAACCCCAATGCTTCGTTTGGATACCCCCCGACCCACCAACCTACCACCGACTCGGACTAACGTTGTGGCTAGGAAATCCAGCACAGGGTCCCCCCTTGTCAGGAAAATCTTCGTGGTTAATCATTTTAATGTCTGTTATTTTATTGGTTAATTCATTGTAATGTCTATTAGTTTATCACTGTCTATAATTCTCTACCATCAACTACGCCTGTATTTGCCTCTAAATGTACTGCCCTATACCCTCACATATTGTTAACATCAGTCCTTTTTGCACTGCTCTCCTCACCCTCTCGAACTTCCCCCGACTCTGACTAACGTAGTGGCTGGGCAATCCAGCCCAGGGTCCTCCCTTTGTTGGGCGAAGTCTGTGGTTAATTATTGTAATGTCTGTTATCTTATTGGTTAATCATTGTTCTATCTATTATTTTATTCATACCAGTATTTTCTACTTTTAGCTATGCCTGTAATGTCTATTATCTTATTGGTTAATCATTGTTATGTCTAGTATTTTATTTTTTACCAGTAATTACTACTTTTAGCTACGTCTGTATATGCCTCTAATTTTACTGCCCTATATACCCTTACATATTGTTAACATCAGTCCTTTATGCACTGATCTCCCCCACCTTCTCGCCCTCCCCTGATTCCTCCTCTCCCCTAGTCTGGCAATCCTCATTGTTAATCAGTGTAATTTCTATTACTCTACTTACACCAGTAATTTTTTACTACTACTTACACCTTGTCTGACAATCCTCATTGTCAATCAGTGTAATCTCTAATACCCTATATACACCAGTAAATTCTTACTTCTATCTACACCAGTGTATTCTTCTGAAAGCTACTGCCCTATATCCTCATATTTCGTTTACCCCCGTACTTTATATACTGATCCCCCCACCCACTCACCCCCGGATTCATCACCCTTCCCTGACCCTACCCCCTCTCGGACTGCACTGCCCTCTCCCATCTCTCCCCTTCACATCTCTGACCCTAACATGCCCCCTCTCATCCACTCCCTCACTCCCCACGGCTCTACTCTCTCCAAACATGGCCTTAACTCATGGACCATTCTCTATCCCCCTTATCTCTCAAAAAACGCCAAGGAAAATTTTAAACACAAACTACTCATCCGACACCCTGAGACACACTTCGTTGATAACTACCTCAGCCTCACCTCCCCCATTTAAACCAACTACATCTTCTATACCAAACGACCCTCCAAATGGAAAAGCATCTTTCTACGACATCTTCCAGTCACCAACTCAACCAAAATTCCTTATGGATTTAAATTGACCACTTCCCCCTCCCCAACCTTCCTAGGCAAAATTGACATCTCCATATTCAAATCGGGCAACATCCTCATACAAGCTACTGAATCCCACCTCACGATCTTTGAGCCACATTTTCGCTCCTTGTATTTCCATCTATTCAATACTGTGCCTAACCTTCCGACCACCCATCCACATGACGCCCTCCCGCTCTCACCCTTACCATCGGCCCCACCCTCCCCTGACATCGCTTTAATCAATACCATCTTCCAAACACCGACTCCCTCACATTCCCCCCCTCAATGACCCTCACTTCCCCAGACTTCCCTACTGCTTCCCCCATCTCCCTTGCCCACTCGCACTCTATTGGCGAATCCCCCCCAACCCCCAATATGACTGTTTTTAACCCCTACCCTTCCTCCCAGCACCCCAACCTGAATCCCTACCCCTCCACCCTGAACCCCACACTCTGCCCCTCCCAGCCCTATCTGCTGCCTCTCCAAAACTGTTATCTCACTCCCGAACCACACACCACCCCTTGCCCCTGTTGCTGATGTTCTCAACACTCCTCTCGCCCAATTAACTTCTCTTACCACATCCCTTGAGATCTTAACTCACCTATCCCCCAGCACGCCTCCCATCATGCCCCCTGCTGACGTTCCCCACACCCCTCACGCCCTCCTAACTCCTCTAACCACATCCCCCAAAATGTCAAATCACCTGTCCCCAATCATGCCTCCCATCTCGCCCAACAGCTGTATCCCACCCTCTACCCCTCCCACTGTCCTCTCACACCCTCCTCACCAAAGACCTACTTCTGCGATTAACACTGAACACTCCCAGTCCCCCTCCTCCTCCCCAACTAAGTTCCCCCTCACTTTAATCACCCAGACCCTTCGCAACTTAGAACGCAATCTCTCTGCATTGACGTCTGAACTCTCTCGACTTAGAGATGATTTCAATTCCCTAAACACCAGCATCCACCTCAATAGTGCTAACACCCCAAACTCAGGTAAAAAACCCCCCACAAATTACAATTACTGGAAAAATGCTCATAGGCCTCAACGCACCTCGAAAAATCCCTCCCCGTCCAACCTCTCTGAACTCTGCAACTCGTACCATCCTAGTTCAGTAATCAACAAACCCCCCTCCCCTACTCTAATATCCCCGTTATCCTAGGGATGAATAGAACCCCCTCCTCACCCGTCTTCCCCAGACCCCCACCTCAACGCACCACTATCCACTCCTGCCCACCCCCCAAAAGTATCACCAAACTTCTAGCCTACTCTAATATCCCCGCAATCCTAGGGATGAATAGAGCCCCCTCTTCACCCGTCTCCCCCAGACCCCCACCTCAACGCACCACTATCCACTCCTGCCAACCCCCCAAAAGTATCACCAAACCTCTCGCCTACTCTAATATCCCCGATATCCTAGGGATGAATAGAGCCCCCTCTTCACCCGTCTCCCCCAAACCCCCACCTCAACGCACCACTATCCACTCCTGCCCACCCCCCAAAAGTATCACCAAACCTCTCGCCTGCATGCTCGTTAACTGTCGATCCGCCGTCCGACATGCGACTGAAATCGCTGAAACTATCCTTAGCGAATCCATTGACATTGCTTTCCTCACGGAAATTGGCTTAATGACCATTCAACGAGCATACTCGACCTACTCTCCCCTCCCGGATACTCTATCCTCAGAAAAGACAGACCCATCAGAATAGGGGGTGGTTTAGCCATAATCTTCAAAAATGAACTTCAGCTCTCCCTTCTTAACAACTCCGATCACACTACCTTCGAAAACCTTGTAGCTGAACTAAAATTGCAAGGTTCCCACTCTATTCGTCTACATAATATCTACCACCCGTCTGGAGATCCTCGTCCCTTCGTTGATGAACTATCTGACCTTCTAATTCAATCCTCAATTTCCAATTCCAATAACCTCTTCCTTGGAGACCTTAACCTCTACTGGAACGATACCGATGATCCCACTACCACCCTCCTCAATAATCTTCTTGAGATTAATGACCTCAAACAACTTTGCCAGTCCCCAACCCACACCAAAGGAGCTATCCTAGACGCCATTATCACCAAGAAGGATTTGGCCTCCCTGTCCAATATCATCCCCATAGACTGGTCCGACCACCACCTCATACTGTTCACCATAGCTACCATGGGCCCCCCAACACCCACTACAATCATTAAACCTAGGAAATGGATCAGAAATCTAAAGCTTATCCCCCATGGAGAATTGGAGTCTAAACTCCAAGCCTAGCTTCTCCTCACTCCTCTCCCCCAAAAGGCAAATGAGCTCACTGAACACTTTAATGAATCAGTCACTGATGTCCTAGACCAAATGGCCCCGCCCAAACTAAAAAATCAAAGAAATATCCCATCCAAATCGTGGTATAATACAGAGCTCAACAGCGAAAGACGCTCACTAAGATTAATGGAAAGAACATGGAGACAGCATCCTTCGCCCTCACATCTGGCACGCCTCAGACTAGCTAGATCCACATACAAAAAACATATCTTTAACGAAAAGGCTTCCTTCTTCCATACTCAACTTGATTGGGCCAAAATCAGACCCAAAGAATTGTTCAACATCATTCGTAACCAAACTTCCTCCGCTCCTCCAAAGCCGATTGCCTCTATTGCTAGATGTGAAGAAATTGCCCACATCTTCTCGGAAAAAATCGCCAAAATTGACCAAACCTTCCTTTCATCCCAGATCCCAACCAACTCCCTACACTCTTTTGACATCACCTCTAACATTCATTCCACAGTCCTCACATCCCCTGATCCCACCTCTCACTTGCCCACTTCGCCACCTCCTCCTAACTACCCCCCATACTTACCTACTACCACACATCCCCTGAACCATTCTTCACACTTTCCCACTATGGGACCTCTTGAATCCAACACCCCCGACCCCCAACTCAAAACAATGCCTCCTGGCACACTTTCCACCCTGTAACTGAACTCGAAGTTTCCAACATCATTGCTAAACTAAAACCGTCATCTCATACGAAAGACCCCCTCCCTTCCAAACTTGTCCAAGACCTCAAGCACATCATTGCCCCATTCTGGACTAAAATCATCAACACCTCCCTGGCCACGGGGTGTGTCCCTTTCTCCCTCCAACTTGGTCAAATCACCCCCATCAGTAAAAACCCAAATGCCGACCCCAATGACCTTAACAACCTTCGCCCTATCTCTAACCTCCCCCTACTTTCCAAAGCCCTTGAAAAATGTGTCCTGCTCCAATTAGACAAACACATTGAACTTCAACCTACTAGACCCCCTACAATCAGGCTTCAGGAAAGGCTGCAGCACCGAAACTGCCATGCTAAACATTGTTGACGACATCCACCACTCCCTTGACAACGGCGAGTCCTGCCTACTTATCCTCCTCGACCTCTCCACAGCGTTTGACACAGTCAATCACCTTGCCCTACTTAATGTGCTCAGAGATCACTTCGGCCTCAATGATACAGTCCATAAATGGTTCGTCTCCTACCTCCAGCACCGAACACAGCAAATCAAAATTCATGACTGCCTATCTAACCCCACTCCGGTCTCCCTAGGAGTCCCTCAGGGATCCATTCTCTCTCCCTCTCTCTTCAACCTCTTTATGGAATCCTCACCCGCATTCTAAAACAAGCCGGAATCCAATACCACCTCTATGCTGATGATACCCAACTCTACTACAAGATCAAAACCCGCTCGGATATCATTCATCTTAATAATACCCTCTCCAAGATTCAATCCTGGTTCCAATCAAATCATCTTAAACTCAACCCTAAAAAAACTGAAATCATGCTCTTCTCCCCAAAAAAGAACCCTCTCCCCATCCAAACCTGGATCTCCGACCTGAACGCCCTCAACTGTTCAATCACCCTGTCCAACTCCGTAAAATCTCTTGGGATCTCCATTGATAAGAGCCTAACTCTCAATGTCCACACCAAAAACTCGGCTAAGGGAGCCCTCTTCACTCTCCGTCATCTTAAGAAAATTAAACCCTTTATCCCAACTGACGACTTTAAATTAGTTGTTCAATCTCTGGCCCTCTCGCGAATTGATTATGGCAACGCCATCCACTCCGGAATCCCCAAGGTCCACCTTGCTCCTCTCAAATCTGTTCTCAACCTTGCAGCCAGGCTCATTACCGACGGCAAACGTTTCAACCACATCTCCCTAGCCCTCAAAACTCTTAAATGGCTCCCCATCGAAGGCAGATCCTCCTACAAAACTGCATGTATAACACACAAAGCCCTCCATCAAAATACTCCGCTGTACCTCGCCAACAAACTCTGCAAAGAGGGCAGCGCACGACCAAATGAGAAGCACCAACACTCTCCTGCTAGTCCCACCCCTGCACAAAAAGAAATCCACACAATCCCGCTCCTTCTCAGGAAATGCCCCAAAAATCTGGAATGCCCTTCCCAAAGACCTACGATGTAACCCTTCCTACATCAGCTTTAAAAAAGAGCTCAAAATTCACCTGCTCAACAAATATTGGGGATCTTAACCTACTCCCTAATTTCACCCGCCCACCGTCCACTACTCCGTTCCTCCCCTACTCTCCTACTGCGCCTTGAACTGCTCTAATTATCTGCTTATCCAATATGTGTTAGCCCAAACTGTTTCTCTTCTATTAATTCTGTTGTTACTCCGGGCTGCTTACATTTTGTTTGTACCGCTTATTAGCATCATTCTCCTGTCCCACATCTTTATACAAAATTTTGATTTCCCCTATCCATTCTATATATGTTCATGTCCCCTGCTCCTCTCATTTGTCTATTTGATATGTGTTAACTCTAGCTGTTTTCACTTCTGTTCATCTGTTTTGATAATCCATACAGTCGAATTATTGTTGTTTGCCTTTACTATCCTCATTCTCATGTAAAGCGCTCTGATACCTCCCGGTCCAGCCAGCGCTATATAAAACCTCTAAAATAAAAATAAAATAAATAGTTCAGTATAGAAAAGGGGATATAAAGGTGACTCGCAAACCAAAGAGTAAGGGTTTGCAGTAGGAAGAGAGTTGGAGTTGCCAGTTGTTGGAAATAGTCCCCAGGGGAGCGGCCCTTAAGCAGACCTATGAAGACAGAAGAGAGGAACAAGCTGGCATTTAACCTCTCCGCAGACTGACCATAATCTGGCTAGGGTTATGTGAGGGAAGGCACGGAGAGGGAACATCCTTGCAACACCGAGTAGTTAATTATAAACGAAAATGAAATGAAATGTTAAATATGTTTCTATTTCTTTCAGAATTACAATGCAAGGTTTTCCAGAGATGGGTTTGGTGGCATTCTGTTAAAAATGTTTCAGTAAGATTAGCAGGGAATTGTAGAATTTAAACGTCCCACAATTCTATTTTAAAATATTTACAGGTGATATTGACACATAGAAATATATAAAAATTGACCCCAAAAGGTGAAGGCCAGACAATTCAGTAGAACACTGATTAAGGACGGACGGGAGTCCAATAATATCTCATGATCATCACTGCCGTCAGTCTATATTTTTATATTTAATGTAAATGGACATAATTTCCACAAGCATTATAATCCATTTGAAAAGATAAAAGAAAAATGCAACTAAATTGTTTTTGTTTTGGGTGAAATCAGCTACATTTCATTGCGAGGGAGAAATACATTGTAACATAAGTTTTTAATTGAAATGCAGAAGGATATGTTGTGTTTAATGTGTAAGAGACAGAATTGAATTTAGATAGTTCAAGGATCAATATATATGGTTTTTGTGCACAACTAAATTATGTGACTGTTATACATTCCAGAGCCAGGATGTGTGAATGGGGGAGGTTTTAACATGGGTAGTACAATGCTTTGTTGACAGTGTTATTGTCTGGAGCAAAGATATATGGACTTAGGTGTGCATATGTGCAAAGGAAACGAAGAAACAAACTAATTTCTTTATAGACGATGTTTTGCAGCATTTCTGTGGATATGGCAGAGTGGAATTAAAGGCAGTGTGCATATTTTTAGCAAGGAATGCATTTCATAATGTTTCCTTTGTGACTAACCTACACAAAAACAGTCATTTTGCATAATCAGAAAAGAAGCATTTTGCTTTGTGATTTGTTTGAGATGTGCTATTTATTGAGGAACATATGCCATATTTAGATTATTTTGCTAATCAGTACAAATTGAGTACATGTTGAAATAGTTCTCTAAACTGAGCAATTTTAGAAGAGTCATAATAACAGGGGCGGCTTCTTGACTAGGGCGGAGGAGCATCGCCCCACTGCTTTCTCGCAGTGCGAGAAGCATAAACATAAAATGGTAGTAACTTTCAGTTTCAGTTCTGCGAGCAGGGGAGGAGTGGTGTGCCCACTCCTGCCCTGAGTGTGCAAAGACTGTTTGGACGGCCCTTTGGGGCCGCCCACACCAGTCATGCTCACTCTGCCCTTATCCATGCAGGATGCAATCCAGCCTACATGGAGAACATGGCCTCCCCATAAGCGCCAGGCTGGGGGCCATCCCTACCAATCACAACGCTGCTTGCAGCATTGTGATTGACTTAGGGGAGGGAGCCTGACTGCCTGTTTCCTGTTCCTGCCGGAGGCAGGAGAGCAGGAGTCGAGAAGAAGCGGGACCCGGCCGGCGGAAAGGTAAGTTTAAATTATTTTTTCTTTTTTTATTATTAAATTAACCCCTGTGTAACCTCCCCCACGACACCCCTCCCCTTGTGAGGCGCCCTCCCCGTTCGCCCCCCGCGCCCGACCGCCCACTCGCGAGCCTTGCCGGCCTTGACTGCATAATAAATGAATTGCTCCAAAAGACATATTGGCGCTATAAACTGTATGCAAGTGTTAGGGGTGGTTGAATGATTCACACTAGCTATGAACAGTGGGTTAAGTGAGAGTGTTTATGAATAGTTTCTCTAGACATGGTGATCGTGCAAATTCAAAGCTATAGGGATTGGTTGGCGGTATGGCACATTAGTTCCACAAGACAAAGAGTGCACTTAGATTAATCATCGAAGAATGATATCTAACTTCACGCCAGTCCATGGGGTACCTTTAAAATATCCCCAGTTATACTTGAAAATGCAATCACATTTCAAAAGATTTCGATATTGTTTCCTTTGTATGCAGTCATTCAATCAAGTCTGATTTGTCCCTATTGTAGTTTGACTTAAACCAAAAATCCATCCTCCCTTACACCAGCCATTAGCCATCATCTTTAAGGACCCATTCTAAATGATGGGAATGTATCTCTTTAGTGGAAAGTATTTTTGAATGTACAAGACTTTTTATTGTCTGAGGGAAGATGTGGTTTTACTGTTAATAAGCACAAAAACACCTTTCAAAAGAGCCTTCGGGTATGGAGAAAAAATGGTTCTCTTTTTCGAGTCCTACACCTTGAACACCAAGAATGTTCATTCTAGAATGTTTGTTTTTCTGGTGGGTTCAGTTGGGCTTATGAGATCTACTGTGATATGATGGCCTCTTTGGGGAAAATGCAGTTTGGGCATATTCTATTGCAGAATAAACATGTAAAAATGTCTATCCACCAACCAGAAAGTGTGGGACTGCCACAAAGGGCAGGCAAGAAGATGCTTTCGAGAAGTGTGGGAGACATGTTTAGTTGTGATGAAAGAGCGTTAATGTGGTGAGATAATGAAAGATGTGTTCTCCAAGTGTGTGACAAAGATAGAAGGCTCTCAGAAAATAGCTAGTTTTAGGAACCATATCCTGTTCTGTAAATACATACTTTCAACTATTTGCTGATGAGTTCTTGGCTTCAGTACTCTTTATTATGAGCTGACGTTTTGCAATATTGTACTGCACAGTGACAACAGAAAAGGAATTCAAAGGTAAAAATAATTATCATTGTTGTATACAACAATGATAATTTACTTTAATTTAATTTGACTGCATTTTCTGTTTATTTTTTTATTTTTTATTTGTCCTCATATAACCTCAGATAAATAAGCAGCCTCCCGGTCTCTACCATCCCAATTGCTTATATCTTGGGGGTCTAATCTCAGCTGATGTTGGTACGAGTTCCAACCCGTATTATACATCATGAGCTGACCAAGAGGTGTAAACATTGGAATCAGTGTTCCTACTGCATTCCTACTGTTTATTGTCCAGTAAGCTCCAAAATAACCAGAGCTCTGTTCTTTTTCTAAATTGATTAACCTTTTGATCCAGATCTCTAAAGAATCTCACAGAGTTCCACCATTCACTCCATGTTGGAGGGACAGCCTGCCGCCATTTCTTACATATTTCCCTTCTTGCCAGAAGAGTCAACAAAAATACAACTTTGCTCTGCAGCCCCAAAGGACCTTCCAGGCCATCAGATGGCTGCATAATGCCAAACAAAATTAAGGAAGGTCTTACCTTTACTTCTTTGCTCAAAGCGTCCGACATGGTCTTACCCACACTATCCCAAAACTCTTTCAGCATCGGGCAGGTGGTAAATATGTGGATATCGTCTGCTTCCTGGGCACCGCATCTTATACATTTGGCATCTCCACCACCTCTTATTATGGACAACTTAAGTGGAGACCAGTAGATCCTGTGTAGGGTAAAGAAATGGTTTCTCCTTAGTGCAGTGGATTTAATCAAAGAATAAAGCATGTCTAAAGATACTTGCCATAAATTTTTCAGCTCCTCATCAGGCAAGCAATCTTTCCAGACCAGGTGGGGGTGGGGGGGGGCTCAAGCTCTCGTCCGATGCAGCAAGCAGATATCCGTACCAAAGCAATACCTCCTTCTTTCTCGGTTTTAAGTCTTGTAGGTCTTTCTCCATTATGTTGTCGGATGGGGAATGCCACTGCTGGTTCCTGCACCACATTGAGATTTGATAAAACTTAAACCTAGATAGTGTGTCGTTGGTTAAGTTCCTCCAGGTATCCCAAGGCAGACAGCTATCACATTCTATTATATCCCCCAACGTGCAACACCAGCTATTTTCAGTGGTTTGGCAAGGGCATCTAAGAGGCACTCCGGCATTCCCGGAGATTCCCACACGGAAGCCCATTCACTCTAATAAGGGATGCCCATGCGTGAACGGCAGTTAAACCATAATTTTGCTGCAGCATACAAAACCTTCAGACGAACTTTTTTAAAGTATTTGGGAGCACCAAATTTATACATGAAACCCTCTTCCGCGCTGCCCGCCAACATAGCCTTACACATATGACCCACTGAAGTGCCATCTGGTCTAAGTAGAAGCATCCTACAATTCTTTAACTGGTGTGCCCAGCAGTACAATTGAAGATCTGAAAGACCTAAACCACCATGTGTAAGCTTCCGTCTTAGCTTTTTCCAGGAAAGCCTAATTCCCTTGCCTGCCCATGTGAATGCGGAGATTCTTCCCTGTATTTTAATGAGAAGTCTCGTATCGAACACCAAGGGTATGTTGTCAAACAGGTAGGCAAACTTAGGCAGGACACACATCTTAACTAAATGAATCCGCCAGTAATGTGTGAGAGGGAGATTCTGCCATTTTTTCAACAACTTGTCTACTTCCTTAGAGACTTTCATTAAATTGACTTTAGGGAGATCTTTTAATTTTTGTAGTATTGTTACACCTAAGTATCTTATTTCTTTCGACAACCTGACACCATGAACACCCAGGTTCCAAGCCATGACTTCCGTCTTGCTGCTATTAATCTCGTATCCAGACATCTTTCCAAATGCCTGCACTTCAGTGAATAATTCCGGAAAGGCTTGATTGGCATCAGAGGTGAACAAAATCAAGTAATCGGCATAAAGAGCCAGCTTCCTGGAGAAACCGCCTATCATGAAGGGAGTTATATCTACATTCTGCGTTAGACTTTGGGCCAAAGTCTCAATATATAAGTCAACGATGATAGGAGATAGGGGGCACCCTTGTCTGGTGCCTCGCCCTATTTGTACAGGGGCCGTGAGGTTACCATTTACTAATATTTGAGCTCGAGGAGCTTTATAGATTTTTTAAGGATCTCCCTGAAGGTCTTATCAAAGCCGAAAGCCTTCAATGTCCCACTCAGATATTTCCAGTTGACCCGGTCGAAGGCCTTTGCTGCATCGAGGATAATTATTGATAATGGAGCACACTGTGTCGTAGCAAGGTTTATTGACCCAATTAGAGTATGTACTAGATCTTTCATCTGCCTCCCTGGGAGAAAGCCCTTCTGATCCTCATGAATTATGGGCCCAACAATTTTATTTAGTCGAGCTGTTAATATCCCAGTGAAGATGTTATAGTCACAGTTCAATAAAGATATTGGGCGATAAGACTGACACTGTGTGGAGTCTTTTCCAGGTTTTAAAATTAAGGTGAGAGCAGCCTCATTCCAAGAGTCCGGAAGTGGAGAGGTAACCCTCAATATTTTGTTAAATAACTCTAACCAGATCAGAATGATTTCTTCTGCCACTAATACATAGATTTCATTTGGAATCAAGTCCAGCCCTGCTGCTTTCCCTTTCTTAGTTTTATTGAGAGCGGTCAGAATTTCATTCCCTGATATATCCTGATTAAGATATAATAGTCTTTCAGTACTCAGCTTTGAAAGCTGTTTTTAGAGATCCAATGATCCAATGCAACCTCATCTACCACCAAGTCCTCCTGATACAAATTCTGAAAAAATTTAATGAAGGCCGACTCAATACCTTCCCTATCCTCCACAGCCTGATCCCCATTTTCTGGTTTGATCTTCCTGATGTAGTTGCGTGACCTATCCATTCTACTCTTCATTGCTAACAATTTTCCACAGTTCTCCCCTTGATCAAAATCTCTCATCTTACTAACCTCCCATTTCTGCAACAAATTCCCCTCCATCATGAGTCTAAATTTATGTTGCAAGTCCTCAACTTTCCCAACTAAGCTCGCTTTTACAGCCCCCTGGAGATGCCCAGACTTCAGATTTGCTTCTGCTATTGTTAGCTGATCTTCAATGGAAGCAATCTGCCTTTTTTCTGCCCTAACCCAGGCCGCCGAGGCACCCTTTAAGGACCCTCTTAGCCAGGCCTTAAAGGCATCTCATTCCACGTGTACTGGGGCGGATGCTGAGTTCCAATTAAAAAAGTCAGCTGTGTCCCTTGCTATCTTGCTCATGATGTCTGGTTGCAAGAGTAATCTTCTATTAAGGGTCCACCTTCTAGACATAAGGTTTGAGGGGAGCTCGATTTTTAACCAAATTGCAGCATGATCAGACAAATGGATAGGCAGATAATCAATTTTTTTGACTTTTCCAACTTCTGACACTTCCATAAAGATATAATCAATTCTAGAATAGTGACCATTCTTTTTTCTGTAAAGGGAATAATTTCTAGAATCGCCATTGATCTCACACCATACATCACATAGATTTAAATTATCTAGCAAAGAAAGGAGGTAGGCTTTAACTCATGGAAAAGTGATTTGAGTGTGGGGGAAGATCTATCTAGATTATTGTTCAAAAGGACGTTAAATCTCCACCAATTATGAGAGGGGCTTCAAAGTCAAGCAGACTGGAGCAAAGATTATTCATGGGTGAAATATCATCTTCATTCGGACCATAATAACTAGCCAGGGTATATAGAGAGTGGCAAATTTTAACTTCCGCTACCACCCAACGCCCACTTTCATCTGCCTGCGATCTACGTAGCTCTATTCCTGAATTTGCTTTAAGTATTATAGCAACGCCCTTAGAGCAGTATTGCTGGTCTGTAGCTATAACCTTATCCACCCATCTTTGCCTGTTAAATAATGCTAAGCATTCAGACCGTAAAAGGTCGTCTCTTGGAGCATTTTCTGTTGTTTCTAAGAAAAATTACAAGACTAAAATGTCATCCCACACCACAAACTCTGACCCCATAGTCCCTCTTTTTATACTAAGGCACTCATTTATGGGGATTTGGTGTAGGCCAGCGCAGCAAGTCAGCTTACTGCGCTGCCCTACGCCAAAGTGAAAGGGCAGGAATGTACCGTATTTATGCAATATGGTACATTCATGGTGCAAGGGTGCCTGAGTTGTTAGCAGGATAATTTTTGTGCAAGAAGGGGCACCTTTCTGCACAGAAACATTCCTCAGAGGCGTTTTTCATCTTTCTATGCCCCACTGCAGAATGTAGCACACATAGAAAGAGGAAAAAATGAGGAGAAATAAAGTTATTTCTCCTCGTTATGCCTCACCTCAGGAGGCGTAAGGTATTGATGCTTCCTCAGGTTGACATGCTCTCGTAAATCTGGGGAAGTGTCAAAATCCAAGGGTGTTGCATGGAAAACCCACTGCAACATCAATGGAACGCCTCCCGAGCGTAGAGTAAGGCAACGCACTGATTTACTCTTCCTTGCCTTACTCCATATCTATGAGGCCATTCAAAGCCAAGCATAGTGACTTTGCGTGGCCTCATAGATATGATTCTTGTGATTTGCGCCGCCAGAGCGTCACAAAAAGTGATGCTCCGGCGGCACAAGGGGCTGGTAAATATGCCCCTAAGAGTGCCCATGCTTCATGGAGGCCTGTTGTTATTGATGCTTTATTCATCCGCTGTGTAGGGACAAAGTGGCACGAGACCATTGTCTGTTAAGAGAATCTTTTCCTTCAATGCACTGGATGAGGCAAGAGTCCATCAATTACTTCCATTCAAGGGTAGACACTATCATAAATGTGAAGACAATTTCGAGCCAATCAGCTCATTAGCTCAACTCTTTTGTGTCTAGTTTCTGTAAATTAACAATACTCAACTGTTGCATGCTAAACATCTTAATGTAAAGCATGAAGCTACTTTACCTACAACCTCTGGGTGGAATAACAGTTATAGTGTCTCAAGTAGGTTAGTGATTAAAAAGCCATTCAATTTTTAAAGTGCATTTGTTCTCTCCAAATTACTCTCCTTCAAACAACTCTTCTCAATTACAATTCATGTACAATTTCAACCTTATGTTACATTTTACACATAACACAAATATTACCACAAGCAAACCTTTAAATATTTACTTCAGAGTAAAAATGTCAACAAAAAAATTAATCACGCTCTTGCAAGTAAACAGATACAATTGAAAAAAAAAAAAAACATTCAAACAAAATCTTTCAAAAATACTTCAAATGTTGACATATAACCCCTGTCCCCTTCAGCAAACTCCAGAAATTATTAAATAAATGTGTTTTGTTGAGCATCATTTATTCTGTAGTTTGTGGCTTCCACACACTATCTCAGATTTGGACCTACTATTGGCCACAGCACAGTCCACATTTACATGATAGCATTCTTAGGCCCAGATTAACAAATATTTTGCCCTGGGTTTGTGGGACAAAAGTTGCCCAAAACAGTGCAAAATGTTTTTGTTTATTTTCTTTTCAGTACCAAAAATGTTTTGAGCTGTAAAGTTGACTCAAAGTAAAGTAAATGGTTTTTGATGCAAAAATGCTTCTATTTCTCTCAACTTTTCTCAATTTACATGTGTGCTATATTGTACAGAAAACATCTGAAGTGGTAATAGTTTTAATGTTTGTCTTGGCATTGCATTTTGAAGAGGAAGATGGTACAAAACCTATGCTAGACATATCTCTTAAGATAGCACCAGCTCTGTATTTGCGCCGTCGCTATTTGTATTACAGAGCTGGTCACACATGCCTCTGCCACCCCCTTCGCACAGTAATATTTCTGTAATACGGTCCCAGATATCTGCCTACTAAAATCATCTGTCAGCTGAGAAGTGCCAAGAAATACGAGGTCTTGATTTTAGGTGCAGATTTATCATGCTGGAAGAGCAGACCTTGGGCTCCTTTCTGACCACTATTTCCAAGGCAAAGAACCTGAGCATATTTTATGTCAAAGATCTTTCTTTTGACATCCAGGTCTAGAAGGCATGGCCTTCCTGCTTCAGCTCTTTAGAAAGATCCTGTCTTTCAACACTTCTGAAAAGTAAGTCATAATACTTGGGTCTTTAGGTAGAACAGACAATTTAGACACATTCATCATTTAGGCATGTGCACAATGTCTGCACCTGCCAGTGCCCACAGATTATTCAGCCATTTAACTTCCTTCTGACTTTTCTTCTGTAGTCATCTGAAAGCTATTTGTCTCTTAGCTAATAAAACAACTTGAAGGCTTTTCTTATATTGTTTGTTTAAAATTCAAAGGGAACCCCACTACAAGGAAGCAGACAAAATGGCCATAGAAACTTCTATTAGATGCAGTCTGATGAGATAAACTATTTCATTGAGACATTGCATGCCCAAAAAACAACATCCACATTCCAAAAGTAGGCAGAGCAAAGGATACACCACCCATCCAAACAACCCCCAAAACTAAACATGACTAGGGCAAAACAGAGACCAAAGAAAAACTTCAAAAACAAGACCAAAAACAAACTAAGGTGGAGAATGTAGATTTAGGAGACAATGGAGAAATCTTGCAGCTCAGCATGCATGAAAGGCTCGAGCTATGGGGTCAAAGGGTTATGGTGTAACATTACTTTTAAAGAAAATGGCTACCCCGCCCTGCCTATCAGGGCATGATTGATGGAAAGTGTTGTAACCTGTGTTGTTGCAATGCATCCTCTCCACAGTTTACTGAATGAAATTAAATTAAATGAAGTGTGTGGGTGATGTAATGAAATGTTGATGAGTGCCTGTTTGGTAAGAATGTCAGTTGGAAAGAGCGGGCTCAGCAGTGATCCTAGTGGGACTATTTATAGTTAGCCTGTAACTAAGACATAACGTCTACAATAAATCTACATCCTGTAACATACAAAACTTGGCTACCTGACTTCTATCTACTGAGAAGTGTTTATTAACTGTAGCACTGGCGACAATATTGAAATGGAACCACATGTATGGTGACTGAAGGAACAAAGTGAAAGGAGATGAAGTTAAATTGAACCTACTGAGGGAACTAAGAGAAGTGAGATGAAGCCTGAAGAAATGAGAAATGCCCTGGAAGCCCCACAAGTGTCTTGTACAGCAGACAGCCTGCAGTTAACTGAAGTGTTAGGTGTTTCACCTTCTTAACATCAATGCATGTTGGTTGATTGTGTCTGAGGATCATGTAACTCATGCCAACAAGTTTGGAGTTGGTCTATTCACCTTTATACAGCCGGCAGCAAGTGAAAACATTCAGCGCTAAGTGATCCGGCAGTGAGACTGTCGAAAGGCCAAGATACGGTCTGATTGTATTACTACCGCTGCTGTGATCAACTGTAAATTCCTGAATTGAACCCTCACCTCAATTAGGCAGGCGGTGAGTGGATTATTTTTTTTTTTTTGCATCTTACCCCATTTTTGTGTGCCGGTAGGAGCTCGAGGGATGGTTGCCGCATTTTAAAAGGACCCACGAGGCTGTTGTGTACTGCTCCAGAAAGTTTGAGCGCATGTGGGATGCGCAGATGTCACCAACTTGGTGAAGAATTCCAGGCGCGTGCATTGCTGTGGGCCGCACCTGAGGTTGAGCAACATTCTAGGTGTGTGTAATGTACGCATGGCAGGCGACTCTCTAACATAATAGCTCTAAGGCTGTAACGCGCACTGCCGTGGCTGAGGGTGAACAGGAAGTGTAATGAAACGTGCGTCGGAACCTGTGCAAGCGTGAGGAGGAATGGAGATTTTAACTTGTACTGCAGCCACTCGAACCCATTTAACTGTAAGTGTGAGGAGAATGAAAGATGTAACACGCACCACAGCCATCGACAGCAAATTAACGCACATTGTAGTGTACGAACTCAGTGAGACTGGAAAAATAGGTGGTTTGTCCGGGTTAGGCTGGAATGTGACAAAATGTACATTGGTGATGAGTTCGGGTGAGAGGTCGCACACCATAAAGGAGAATTTTAGGTTCAGGTGAGCGGTCGCTCACCAGAGGGGTGGATTTTGCGTTACTTCCATGCCATGTTCATATTGCAGCAGAGAGTATTGTATGGTTGTTTGTTGTTACTATTTATTGGGTCTATGCCATGCTGAATTTGCTTCTTGCTATTCTGAAATTGCTGTCTAAGAATATTTTTTTTCTATACCATGTCGAATAAAAAATTAGCTAGCATTCGCGCCAAGAATTTTCAATTCTATTAAGGACACGGAGGCGAGGATTATGCTTTCTCTTTCATTTATTGCCACTCACAGCAGCCAATGAAAAACTTGTTTTATGTAAATAAACTTCATTTCCCATGATGCACATGTAACACATCACATCCTGTAAGCCCCGATAAGAGCCACCATCACCGGAAATCCTCCTCTTTCTTTGTGCGAACAATAAAGTTCAATAACATAACAATAGTCCAACCATCCTCCAACGTGGACGAACAAATCCAACTGGAAATATTGGCTTCTCAACCAGAATGAGTCTTACACCATCTTCTTCTCCGAACCTGGAAGAATGAGAGATAGAAAACCCGTAACTTCTGCTTAAACAGAATATAAATACAGACGGGTGGGTAAACATTACAATACTGTAATACAACCGGGTGGGATAATCCTCGCCTCCGTGTCCTTAATAGAATTTAAAATTCTTGGCGCGAATGCTAGCTAATTTTTTATTCTATTACAGGACCGGAGGCTTCGTATTATGCTAGTTTAACGCTGGTCAAATACCACAGAGGAAATATCACCCACCGGTTTGTAATAAAACTGTTTAAAGGTAGACTCAGAAGACCAATCCGCAGAATGCATAATGTCCTGAATAGTAGAACCCAACATAAATGTTTTAGAGGCCATGGCGCCCCGAACAGAGTGTGCCCCAAACACCTGGGTATCAATACCTGCCTCTTGCATAACAGATTTTAGCCATCGGGCTATAGTAGCCGCAGTAACAGGTTTGTAAGGTTTTTGCAAAGCAATTAATAATTGAACCACACCATCAGGCCGAATAGACCTGGTACATTCTTCGTAAGTCTTGAGACATTGAACTACACAGAGTTTCGTGTTAGCAGGAAAAGCATGATATTCCACATTTTGTGACATAGTTTTAGTTCTGGAAGTAATGTTAAAAGAAACTCCTTCAGGAGTAAATACTCTACCTGTAATGTCTAGAGCTTTAACATCGGAGGACCGTCTACATGCGGAAAGACATAGCAGCATGGCTAATTTGGATGAAAGTTGTTTCCTGGTTAACAAATTATTTTGTGGCCATTTATTGAATAAGGAAAGAACTAGAGAAACGTCCCACAAGGAAGAATACTTTGGCTTGGGTGGATTCGCTACCCTAATACCTTTCAACAGTTTACATATTAGTGGATGCATCCCTACTGGTTTACCCTCAATCTGGGAGTGACCCGCCGAAATGGCGGAGCGGAAATTGTTGACGGAACGATATGCCAAACCCTCAGAAGCCTTTCTCGACAAGAAATTTACAACATAGGGTAAATCTGCCCCCAAGGGATCCACGTGGTGTTCCACGCACCAACTAACCCATCCTTTCCAGGCTGAAGAATATCTTTTCCTGGTTGAGGGGGCCCAAGCCTGGTTGATAAAAGCTGAAGCTTGTTCCGAAAATCCAGGCATTTGCCAACGTTGCCGGAAAGTCTCCAGGCCATCAGGGACAACTGCCCCGATAGTACCATCGGGTGCATCTCTCCATGAGGGCCCTGGAGCATCGTCGAGGACCACGGGATCATCCTGGGAGAGTCGCAGCTCGCCTCCAATAATATTGGGAACCAAGGCTGCGACTTCCACAGGGGAGTCACTAGGATCACTTCTGCCTTCTGGCGCATTATCTGCGTGAACACCCGAGGAATTAATATAAAGGGGGGAAAAGCATAATTCAGGCTCAGGGACCAATCCTGAGAAAAAGCATCCGTTGCCAGGGCTAATGGATCCGGCCTCCAGCTGAAGAATTTGGTCATTTGGCGATTCAATCTGGATGCTAACAGGTTCATCTCGCACTTCCCCCAGATCGCCTGTAACCATTGTACTATCCGGGACTGGAGTTGCCAATCGCTGTAGTCCTTGAGATGTCTGGAGTTCCAGTCCGCCACTACGTTTGACTGGCCCGGAATGTACTCGGCTATGACCGAGATCTGGTGACTCAGGCAGTAATGCCAAAAGTCCTTCGCTATCTCTACTAGCATGGAGGACCTCGTGCCTCCCAGCTTGTTGATGTACCGAACCGCTGAAATGTTGTCCATCCGCAAGAGGATGCAACACGAGACTCGCTTGAGTGATAATGTCCGGATCGCGAACGACCCTGCAAGAAGTTCTAGACAGTTGATGTGGAGGTCTAGTTCGCGCAGGGACCAACGCCCTCCTGTAGAAATATTTCCGCAGCAAGCCCCCCAACCCCAACAGCTGGCGTCAGACTCTATGACGACCTCCGGCAGAGAGCCGAAAATAGCTCTGCCGTTCCACGCTTCCACGTGGGCAAGCCACCACTGGATCTCCTCCTGTACCTCTGGGGAAAGAGGTACTAGATCTGTGATTGAGAGGCCCTTCTGTAGATGTTGAATCTTTAACCGTTGAAGGGCTCGATAATGGAGAGGACCCGGACAAATTGCCTGTATGGAGGATGCCAACAGACCCACTATTCTGACAATCACTCTCAGTGAGACCATCCGTTGTGATAACAGGGAGCGTAATTCCTTTTTGATATCCCGAAGTTTGGAGCGGGGAAGACTCAACTGAGCTGTTTGAGAATTTATGACGAAGCCTAGAAAGTCTATCGTCTGGGAGGGACAGAGCACCGATTTGGATTCGTTGATCACGAACCCCAGGTTCTGTAGCGTAGCAATGGTCATGCTTAAATGCTGGACCGCCAAGGTTGGAGACTGCGCCATGATGAGTATGTCGTCCAGGTATACTATCATGCGAACCCCCTGTTCTCTGAGGTATGCTATCACTGGCTTCAGCACCTTGGTGAAGCACCATGGTGCTGAGGAGAGTCCGAAAGGAAGGACCAAATATTCGAACCATCGGTTCTGACATTGAAATTGCAGGAACTGGCGATGGGGAGGAAAGATGGGAATAGACAGATAGGCATCCTTCAGGTCCAGTCGGACCATCCAGTCCCCCTGTTTCAGGAGATCCGCCAACAGATGGATGCCCTCCATCTTGAAATGTTTGTAAGTCATGTAGTGATTGAAATCCTTTAAATTGAGTACCAACCTGTAACTTCCTCCCTTCTTCTGTACCAAGAAAATATTGCTGCAGAAGGCGCGAGGGCCCTCGTCGCAATACGCTATCGTGCATTTCCGCAGCAATTCTTTGATTTCGGAATCTATAAAATCGCACTTGAGTTGGGAAAAAGAAAGCTGTCTGGGCAGTTTTACCTGATAAGGGGTCTGAAAGAAATCTAGATGAAAACCCTGAATTGTCTGCAATATCCAGGCATCCTGCGAGAGTTGAACCCAATTGTGATAGAAAAATTGAGTACGACCCCCTAAGGGCAATAGGGATATGTCCAGAGCCCTTACCTGTAGAGTCTGAGGCTTGGAAATCTCCACGAAAATTCCCTCTGTGGAAGCGCCTCCGATTGAAGCGCTGTCTGGTGGGGTAGAAGGTACCCCCACGGGTGGAGTCCCAGTCGCCACGTCCTCGTCCGAAATCGCCTCTTTGAGGACCTTGGGAGAACTGACGGCCAAACGAGAGTCCCGACCTCGTCCGGCCCTGTTAAAAAGGCCAGCCTTGAACACTCTTTTGATGCCAGACTGTGCCTTTTCGAGGGTTGTGAACGTGCCCACATATTTAGCCACATCTTTAACGAAACGTTCTCCGAAGAGATTGCCCCCTGCTAAGGGACCTAGTTCTGCCGCAGCCAGTTCCGTGAGATTGGAGTCCATGCGCATAAGTAGCGATTTACGTCGTTCTGTTGAAATGGCGCAGTTCGCGTTCCCTAACAGGAAAATAGCTCTTTGGGTCCACCCTGCCAGGATATGGGGATCTACCGCAGTGTTGGCTTCCTGCGTCTCCAAGGCCATCTCTAAGATTTTTGCGAGGGGTCCTGCGACATCCAGAAGTTTGTCTTGACAGCCTCGCCAGGCGCGATCAATACCCTTTTTAGGGTCCTTCGCAAATTTTTTCAGGAAAGTTAGCAAGCTGGAATCTATGTCCGGGGTGTCCGCCACTCTGTCAGTGAGATCTGGTCTCGGGCACTCTGAGCGGAGCCTATTTCGTACACCTTATCAAAACTCCTGCGAAGGTTGTCATGCAGGTAGGCCACAACAGCAGGGGCAGGAGCCCAGTCAGATGACCTGGGATGGACTATATCCATGGGGTTGAAGGTGAAAGGAGTGGAAATGGTCTGAGAGAGGTCCTGGTCTATATTCTTGGACTTCTTGGACCTTTTCTTGGGAGGGGCCTCGTCTGAGGTGCCCGTGGCATCGGTGTCTGTGTCTGTGTCCGTGTCCGTGTCCGGACGCTTGGACTTACCAGACTCAAGAGTAGGTAGCGCAGAGAGAGCGGTAGAATGAGGCCAAGACTTAGCTCTGGGTTCAGTAGCCGAGACACCCTTTGTTGGATCTGCAGGCGAAGTGAAGCCATGACGCTTGGCAAATTTCTCCAATTGTTTCGTAATTGGTTTCAATGCAGTGGCCAATGCCTGCTGCACAGTCCCAGAGACTGCCTTCTCGAGGGCCTTGTTTACCGAATCCTGGACCGAGGCGTCCAGGGCCTCCACAATGTTATCCTCTAAGGAAAGAGTAGCCACTTCCTCCTCATACAGGTTATCATCCTCTTCGTAAGTGACCCAATCCTCCATTGTGGGGCAGAATTTATAACTATATCTGCGCATAAAATGAGGTCAAGAGGAGTAATGGGGGAGCCAATCCACAGCACAGAAGTAATATCAGGTACCTAGCTCCTCAGCAGCAGCTGTATAAAGTTTTTACAGCCCACAGGGCGTAAGAGAGCCAAAAGAGCAATAATATAAGGAGTTGTGCACACTCCAGGCCCAAAACACACTATTGCAGCCAGCCAGGCATAGAAGAAGTTGCTCAGGGGAAAAACGAAAGAAGAGTGAATGTTCTAGGCTAATTAGGGCAGTAGCGAGGTGCGCAGCCCAAATCCTACTAAAAAGTAGCCCAATTGGGCTGCGCACGTCAAAACTAGGTGTGAAGGGGTTAATTTGAGGCTCTGAGCGATGCGGCTGATGAGGGGAGCCTTGCGCTCACAAATCTGCATATACCGCTGCCGAAGGCAGCGTGGTACCGGGGGACGCAGCGGGAGCCGATCCGGCCGTCCGCAAGTAAGTAGCCTTGCTTTCCCACCGTAGCGGGTTTAAATATGCCCCCAAATGCCCCACAAATCACATTGAAGCTGCCGAAGGCAGCGCAGCACTCCGGCTCCCGCGGGAGACCGATGAGAAGCCCCACTGGGCGTACAGCCTTCGCGCGATGTTCGCGCTGCAAATCTAATAACGCTGCAGTGGACAGACAGCAAGCGCGCATAGGCTAAACATAGCGGCGCGATTTACACAAAGTAATGCATGCAAAGTACAAAAACGTTCATGAGACACAAATATGCACTTAACTTTCTGCGTGAGCAGCAAAGAAAGAGGAGGATTTCCGGTGATGGTGGCTCTTATCGGGACTTACAGGATGTGATGTGTTACATGTGCATCATGGGAAATGAAGTTTATTTACATAAAACAAGTTTTTCATTGGCTGCTGTGAGTGGCAATAAATGAAAGAGAAAGCATAATACGAAGCCTCCGGTCCTGTAATAGAATTTGCTTCCTGAGTGAATTTTTCAATGGCATACTGAATTTGCTATCTGAGTATATTTGACATGAGTTTTATGTGTAGTTAAGACTAAGGAGTCTGGGTGGAGAGTGTAGTGGTCATGATGAGTATTTACCCTCGGTCCTGTTGTATACAGAAGGTGGGGAGTGACTATGTACCCCTGGCCCTGCTAGGTGTATGTAGTAGGGTATGCCCGTGTAGTTTGCATATGTAATGCAGTATAAGGTGGGTGTCGTGTGAACCACCCTTATGTTGCAACTGCTCTTCCTAAAGGGCTAAGGAGAAGTTGTAAGGGCATGTGTGTTGCACCGTAATGTTGCATTGAGTATGCATTTGTTATGCAGCATAAGGTGAGTGACGTGTATTGCACACTAATGTTGCAAGTGTCCTTCCTAAGGGGTTAAGGATTTACTGTGTGCACTAGAGGGCGTTAGTAGTTCTCTGGTTCTGCAGTGTATTTACGTGGTCCTGCATTTGTTTAAATTGTATTTTCTTGTGCTGATGATTTATGAGATTGAATATCTATAGGACTGATTGATTGCTAATTTTCATTTTACGCCCGCTTGTATTTTCAATTGTTTTCCTAAGGAGATGAGATGTGTTGTAACTGGTGTTGTTGCAATGCATCCTCTCCACAGTTTACTAGTTCCCTGCTGCTCTCCCAGTGTGTGGGTAATGTAATGGAATGTTGTTGAGTGCCTGGTTCGTAAGAATGTCAGTTGGAGAGAGTGGGCTGAGCAGTGAGGATACCGCTCCTGGTGGGGCTATTTATACTTAACCTTTAATCAAGAGATATCATCTTCCATAAAGCTACATCCTGTGACCTACAAGACTTGGCTACCTGACTTCTGTCTACAGAGAAGCTTTTATTAACTGTAGCAGAAAGCTTTGTACTCCTGAGCACAAGCTGCCTAGAGATCAGGGACAGACACCTCAAAAGTCCAAGACTCAATAATAAATAATAGATACAAGTTGTAACTGAGCACGAATTCATTTACCTCAATAGAATGAATAACAAATGAGTGAGTACTTATTAATATGCACTTTAACAGACCAATTTTGGCATAAATAGATTTAGATGTCATTACTGGTAAGGGTTGTGGTGAAGTTGTATATGGAGTGTGCATGCACGCAGGCAAAAGAGGCCCTGAAGTAGGGCTGTTGAGTAAGGGTGGGGCCGTAGGAGAGACACAGTTGAAAGTTTCCTCTTCATCACATCACAGGTCCTCCGCTGCCAGACCAACCATTTTCAGTTCTTATATCTGATGGGACCCATCCTCCTGACTATGTGTAGAATAGCATCTTGGTCTCTACAGTTATGTAGGTAGAATGTAATTCCTCCTAGAAGCAACCTGAGAAGGGTAGAGCTATAATATACTATATTGAAGCATTAAAAAAAGACAAAAATCCCCCTTGGTTTTAGTCATTTTTGACCTATTCTTCAATAAACAGTTTTTTGTATTGCAGATCTCAGCTTGATAAGGACGCCTCCCTATCAGGCGTACATTATTACAGAAGGGCTGCCCCTCTCCCTCATCAGTTTACAATTTAGGGGCATATTTACAAGCCCCTATTGCCATGACAACATCACTTTCAGTGACTTTGTGATGGCGATAGGGGCCTCGCCTTATTTACAAGGCAGTGTTAAGCCACTTAACGTGGCTTAACGCTGCCTTGTAAATAAGGCCCCCTTTCACGCTATGCTTAGCGTGAAAGGGGAGGGCAATGGGTGTTGCGGTGGGCGTTCCACCACAACACCCATTGAATCTGACGCTGCCTCCTATTTACAAGGGAGGTGTAAATAGGAGGCATCGCCAGAATTAAGAATTAAGACCAGGGAATACCCTGGCGCAACGAGGAGAAACGTTTCATTTCTCCTCGTTTTTGCTGTTTTCATGTGTGCTGCGTTGTGCACCACACATGAAAACAGCAAAAGGCAAATTATTGTTTATGTACAGGAAGGTCCCCCTTCCTGCACATAAACAATAATTTTTTTTAAATGCCATTTTGCAACTTCTGTGTGTGCTGCATTAAGCAGCACACATAGAAGTTACAAAGCGGCATTTAAAGATTGTTTATGTGCAGGAAGGGTGACCTTCCTGCACATAAACAATCACTCCCTGCACGCAGACACCCTTGCACTATGGTGCAAGTGTGCCTGCGTTGGCGCTAGGTTGCTATGTGTAGAGCCAGCGCAGGGGGAAACGCAGGGCTGCACCATATTCTTGTAAATATGGTGCAGCCCTGCGTTTCTGAAGTGGCAGAGTGAGGCGTTAAGCCAGGAAGGCCCTTAATTTTGTCTGTAGTCTCCTGCAATTCACAGAGTGTTGACTGTAACTTAACAACCACTTCACCAGTTAAAGCATTTTTCTTTTCAGTGAAGAATGACAAATACCCAAAAAGCATCACCTCACACTACTGGATATGGAGCTGAAATATGAGGTAAACAAAATGAAGAGTGAGTCACCTAGACAGATTTATAAACTCAAGTTTTATTTTTTCCCTGACAATAACGTCAGAGCTGATGAGGTGGATTACTGGGGTAATGGAGTTCCAGTGAGAAGCAGCTAAGAAGGCAATAGACTTTCAGTTCATTCTGACTCTTTTGAACATGATTGTACATGCCATAAGAGATGGCCACAAAGTGTGCTATGGAGCGTAAGATTGAAAGAGGGATTGAATGGAGGTAAGTCCTTTCTTGGACAATGCTTTGAAGGTGATTGAAAGAGACATGAAAATGACACACTTTTATCTAGTAGTCATTGAAGCTTTATTAGGTGAGCTGAGGCTGAAAGTCTTCTGGGTAGGTTCAGGAGTAGTGTGGTGAAGTCTATCGAACAAGTAGTCTTGGAGACCTAGGTAGAGTGAATTAACATAATACAAACATTGGTACATGCCCTAATCACTACAAGTCTGGATTATGGTAATGCTGTCTTCCATGTTGAGATGGGCAGGAAGGGCAGAACCATCCTTAAGGGTCCTAGGAGCAAGAAACAAGTTGCAGCAACTGACAAACTTGAGGGGAGAAAGATCGGTTATGGTTGAAACGAATGCCAAAGTTTCTTGCTGTGTGTGGGCATAGTAAGTAAAAGTGTCTTCCACCATTGACACCCGGTCTGACGCTTTAAAGAGGTCTGCTTTCAACATAGTTATCTCAAGTGTGACCATATCATTCTTTGATTTGAGTGAAGTCCTTATTTACATAATGACATTGACGTCATTGCTGTAACAGGCACCATCAAATCCAGGAGTGGTGTCCTGCAGTCCAACTGGAGGAGAAGTCGTTTTGGAAGTTTGTAGGTAAAGCACCTGTTTAGTATAGGTGTCCACTATATTATGATTGGATGACATGCCCCTTTTATCCTTGACATTGACACCCACTTTTGATGCTATTTCCACCAACTTTGTATTGCAAATGTATAGGAGTTGCCTGCAGTTTCGACTGGTGTAATGGTAGCAATAGCCAGCAGAGTCATAACTAGTATTGTTGAGCATCGTGCAATTCACTACATATGGGTGGCAGCAATATGATATATTAGTACTGGATCCTAGTACGGAGAGATACGAATCTCGGGAAAGATAGGCATGGTTGTTGAATTATGATAACATGGGCACTGTGGAGACAGGAACCCATGAAGATGGATACTGAGACATGACGATGTGTGGAGAGGCAGGGGAACATATATATTTACACAGGGAGAGGGGAAACATAATTGCCTGAATTGGGCACAGAGAAAATGCCACTAGGGCAAGGACACTGGTGAACATTGATTAATAAATTCAAAAAATGTTATTAAATATTTTTGAATGAAATAATAAAAATGCTTTATTTTTAGATTTTTTTAGCATTAAATTATATTTATTTAGATTTGTAACTATTTTTAGTAATGTAATTTAATGTAAGACAATTTTCTATAGGGTTTTGATTTAAGTCCTTACCTCCATTAGTTTCAATAGGAGGGAGTGGCAGTACCAGTGGTTAGCCATGGGTGGTACAGAGCATACTCCAACTCTAAGTTGGAATACTTTTAAACTGTTTTGGTTCATATTTTTGTTGAAGTGCCGTTCATGTATAACAAGCACCTTGCTCTTTTTTGGGTGAATACATGTCTCTCCCTAAACCCTTCCATAACACTCCCTAAACCCCTTCCATTTAGTAGTAATTATGCCTCTGTTTCCAGCCATTCTCACTGGTGCCTTCTACATTTAATACTAAGGGCCTGAGTACAATCTCGCTAGGAAGGGCTCCAGACAGGTTCCGGAATGAGCAAATCTGATTCGGAGCCTATGTTACCGACCGAATCGTCCCCTGTTCCGAACGACCAAGTACTATGGGAAGATCTCGTCCGCGTCGACCGAATCTGATCCTGTCAGTCCGACTCGTTCGCAGCCGAATCGTGCCGCGCAATGAAGCCGGCTTCCGAATGAGCCAGTACGATGCACGATTCGGACAGCCGTATCGACTCGGTCTCAGCGAGTCGAAACAGCAATGGGAATCGGACTTCGGGGGCTGTAGCGGTCCCCCCTTCACCTAGGGCCCTCTGAATCTGTCCCGTGGGGGTACCCATGGGTCCCCCTTTCCATGCATGCACAGTGTGGCAGGCACCATGGTCTGCCCGCCACAGGGTGTACGCTTTTCCCCACCTACCCCTTTTTGCTATGGGAGCCTGTGTACACATTCAGTATACAGGCTTCCAAAGAGTTCAATGGGAGTCCGAGCGAACCGAGTCCGTCACTATATGGGTGCATCGTACTCGGTCGATCAGACTCGCAGAGCACAATTCGCTGGGAAAGCCCTCCGGATCCGAGTCGAACGGAGGGCTTTCCTAGCGAGATCGTACTCGGGCCCTAAGTAGTAATCTTAGTTGTGTGATGATCTCCTCCTAGAAAAGCTATGAGAGGTGAAGGTGGAGGTTTACACTTGGAGGTTTGTGAAAAGTAATTTGTAGTACTTTAGTTGTACTATTGTAGTACTACTAAACGTACTACAAAATGAAAAAGGCTTTTTCTGAATAGGTCCCTATGTATGTTTATACAAATGTCTGTGTGGGGTATTTGCATACCGTAAACCTAGTCAAAAGACAGCCGAGAACTAAACAGGGTCAAAGACAAAGATACAGTTAATCAGTGATTGGTATAGAAACTGGGTTCCGAGGTTGTAGCTGTTGGACCTGGTCACCTGTGGATTTTTGCCTTCTGTTGCTAAACCCGTTTTTGTTGGCATTAGGACTCTGTGCACTTGTTGCCCACTAACCAGTGGTAAAGTGCTTGTACTCTCTCCTTCAGACGTGGCAACATTGACCTAATGCTAATTGGAGCATTTAATATACTTGTAAGTCCCTGATAAATGTACCCAGGGCCTCTAAATTGAATGCTACTCGTGGGCCTGCAGCATTTATTGTACCACCCACTAACATAGTTCTCTGAAAACATGTGTCAGGCCTTCCACTACAGCCTGTAGGGAAGTTTTAAACTGCTGTTTCAATCTGGCAAAATTAGCCTTTTGCAAGGTCTGTACTTTCTTTTTTAAAACTTATAAGTCACCTCTAAGGTGGGCCCCAACCACCCCGGGGGCAGGGTGGGTTTATGTTTTACATGTCCTGGCAGTGAAAAACTCCTAAAGTCGGTTTTCACTTTTGAAAGGCCCATCTTTCCCATTGACTAACACTGGATTACCTTATTACATTTAATACGTGCTAACTTTCAATTAGAAGCAGATAGAGAATTAATTGTGATTTAAAATCATCTTTAATAGTGAAGTCGGATTTTAGGTCACAATTCTGAAAATACCACTTTTAGAAAGTTAACACAAGGAGATGATGGACGGAGTGTTGAAACTTTTCAGACACTCACCCCCAGTCACAGATCTGGGTTAAATCCATCATCGTTCTTTAGCTCACTTCGCCACCCCAGTTCAGACCCAAACATATGCAAATCAGTCTTGACCCTGTTCCTCATGGGAACAGTCCAGCCCGAACTGCCAAGCCAGGTCTCCTCTGGAACGGAAACAAGCGTCCTGGAACCGGTTTCGGGGTAGCACCCCTCATCAGCCAGGCTAGCTTGAATCCTGTGGCAAAGTGAGCAAGGGACCCACGTTTGGGCATAGCCTTTTAGAAAGTTGGCATTTTCTTCTCCCAACCATTTGTGCCTTTTGCCAGTGTCCTGGGTCACAGGACTATGACTGGTTCTGCGGTTGGGGTTTGTGTATTGCTTCTAGACAGTGACTTAAAGAGGGCTTCAGTGTTTTCGGATGGGCCATCCTGGCAGGATGACTGGAACAGGGCTGTACCCAGCCCCACATACCCTTCAAAGGGATTTGCCTCCTGCACACACAACGGAACATGACACCTGGTTTGCCCTGCCTTTTGTCACCCCCAAACAGTTTGGAGCCTTGAAAGGGGAAGGGGAAAATCTTTCCTGAACAAGATGTGGATGTGGGTGTAGAAGATAGAAATTCCCCCACACAAAGACTCGCACCAGGTATAAATATTAGACCCCAGAGCTACTCATCAGAACACTCCTGGACCTGTGGAAGTTACAGAAGAAGGAATGCCCTGCTGCCAGAAGACAGCCCTACTGCTTGAAAGACTGCCTTGTTGTCTGAGAAGGAAGTTTGGACCTGCTTGCCTTCATCCCAGGCTAAACAAAGTGACTCCAAAGGTCAGTTGGCTGACCTCCTGTATGAGCTACAGGGACACAACAAGTTTCAGAGACCTCCCTGCAAATGCCCAGCTGAACTGTTGCAAACGGACTTGCTTGGACCAGCAGCTGAACCTTCCTGAGCCCTGAAGGCCTCTCCTGGAATGAGCCCCAGATCCCCATGCGGTGCCTCCCTCGGTACTGAGCTCTTGGTTGGCATCAGAGTGTATTCTTCCTGAAGTAAAAGTGACAGTTTTGAAGTTTGGGCTCCTCGCGACCGTCAATGGGCCCATTTGTGCCAAGACTCTGCCGATGCGATGAACACCAATACAAATACTGGTGAGACCTGCTCTTCACTCTGACAATGACTGTCCATAGCGACTGGCAAAGCGGGACCTGCACTTTGCGCTACAGCAACTACAGCCTGCGATGAATGCCAGCACGAAGGTACAGCAGTGACCGTCCATGATGCTTGATTGCCTCTTCGCACGACAGTGGTGACCACCCATGACACTCAGCCTCCTCCTCACGCCACCTCCAATGCAAATGGAACATTTTGTGTGGGACTTCTAAATTGGTTTGCGATTTTTCTTTTGTTGTGTTGTGCTTTCACTCTATTACTGTTTGAGTGCTGCATGAATACCTTACACATTGCCTCTAAGTGAATTCTGACTACTTTTGTGCGAAGCTACAACAGGGTTAAGTACGCATTAATTTAGTGACTTTTGTGGTTCACCCTGACAAGGATTGTGATTGTTGCCTGAGTGGGGCTTACACCCAGCTTAACCAATAACCCAATTTCTTACAGAAGGTGACTGTTTTCTTTGTGATGTGGTGTTCAATAAAGTGATGTATCTTCAGCTGAACATGGGGACCAAACCAAGGAGACTCAAACTGAATGCTAGCACTGGAAGGCAGTCCTGAGATCCAAAAAGTTCAGGTATTGGCTGATGTTGCATGCAAAGAAGGATGCCAACCACATAATATCTTACAAGTAGAACTGCAGAGTTGATATCTTCTACAGATTTATATTAAGGAGTAACATCACTGCTTTCTATATCCTTGTCCACAAATAATTCTAAAATGGAGATAGTAGTTTATTTAAAATGTATTTGTTACCACAGGATTGGTTCGGTTTTTATCACTGATACCATGGAAAAACGAAGGAATTTTGTAGTCCTCACAGCACCTGATCCTGAAGCTGAGAAAAAAGTACCAAAGCCAGAAAAATATTTACTAGTAAACAATCTTTTTTCATTCACAAAGTTATTATTCCTCATGCTCTGTTTTCTTCAAAGGAGACTGGTTTCATTCCATCTGTAAAATGTGTCATTGTAAAAGCCATCTTCAAATTGCTAAAAATATTTGATAGATGTAAATCTGAAAGATTAAAAACAATAGCTGGGGCCCGAATCCCTCAATGACCAGAAGGCATGGTGAATATTTTATATGTATAGGAATGCAACCTTCATATTGTGAGTTCTAGTTTTATAACAGTAAATATTTTTGTTTTCAGGGAAATCCATTAATTATTTGCACATGGAACACCCTAAAATTCTCATGACAATCAAATGGAACGCGGTATTTTTTCAGTGTGCCACCACATGAACTTTACAAATGAAAAATAATGCATTTTAATTAGGCCATCTGCTTGGGCAGCCATCTGGATGTAAATAAGAGAACCCAGAAAAAGCACCGAAAAAGAATTATCACCAGTGGATTTTTAAAAGCATTCAGCAAATGCGTACATGAACATTTGTATGTTAACAAAGTACAATAAACATTTATAGGTGATGTTCAGAAGGTATCACAAGGACTCAAGGAAACGCCTTCTCTGACAAGGAAAGATATTGACTCTTATTTTGGAGGCCGTGGTATCTCTGTGGTAATCACCTTTTCTGGAAACGGGAAGGTGCTCTGTGGATCCTGTTATCTGTATGTGATAATACCACACTTTGAAGTACCCATATCATGAGATTTTTTCTTTTTTTCACAGAGCAATACCATTCTGAGACACGCAAAATGATGGCCCCCGGGGGAAGAGGGTTGCTGACTAGTCTTCCCCCGAGGTGCTTTGTGCCCAAACACGACATGGCAGCAGATAGGTAGTTGGGGGGAAGAGGTGGGAGTTTAGAGGAGGTTAATAGGAGTCAAGAATGGCGTATCCGGCCTCTTCCTGACTCTGAGCATCACCGGGTGAGTAGAAAAAGTGTAGGCAGGAAGTTTGTCCACCCGCCCGCCCTACATAACTACCAGGGTTTTGGAGCGAGTTTTTTTTGGGCTCGTAGCGTCTTGCCTAAGTTAGAACAGGTAGCAGGGATTGGCAGTATTTTGGGGGTTGGAGAGTCACATGTGGGAGTATCCACACCCTCGGGGAGAGAAGAACGGAGTACAGGTGACAAAAGACAGTGTGTGGTCGTGTGTTGTCAAGCTAGGAAAGATTTTCAGGGGAGGGTGTTTGGGAGAAAAAGGAAGGAGAGCCTGGATAGATGGCAAGAGTCCAAGGAGTAGAATAGTGAAGTATGGAACAAGGTATGATGGCTTGGGGGATTAAAAGTTGGCGTGAGGTGTGAGTGCTCGCAGGATGTATGGGGAGGTTTGTAATTGTAAAGTTAATGTTATATATTGATTAAAAGTTCAATAAGTTTTGCAACCGTGTCCCAATAAATGGCCTTTTACGCTAAACTATGGTCATGGTGTGTTTGTTATGGCACTATTCAAAATGTGTGATATTAAGTTAGCATTTTCCATTCTCAGCAGCAAAACTCAGGAGAAAGCAGGCTCTGTGTGCACAAATTTTGCAAAGTCGTACCCCTCGACATCAGTTCATCAAAACTCCAAGGCTAGCGGAAGTAACATCACAAATCACGTGATCCCCAATTACATCACAGGAAGTGAAATCGCATGAATTTTGACCTCAACAACATCAGAGGAAGTGACAATGTCCAACCTTTAACCTTGGACATTTCAGGAAATGACACCACACCTTCTTTGACTCTGCAGGGCAATTTTCATTGGCAGCAATCATCACAATGACCCTTATAAACATTGAAGGGGCCATCCAGTGAACGATGTCACAACAGACCTCAAAACCCCTACATACAAAGAAATATTCCAGAATGCTTATAGCTGATAAGTGTCAGTGATGCAGCACTAGGTAAAAGAGATGTATTTGTTCTTTTCACTGTATGCACCTTTACTTCAAAGCATGCCGAATTGCTATCTTGCATGAGAAAACGCTAGAACCTGAATAGGAGAGCTGTTGCTGGGACATCAATGCACAAATGTGCTGTTCAGACTGCTTTCAGCTTTCACCAAGACATGTTTGAAAAGTTAAAAAAGACCCTCATACTTCTGCCAGCTAACACATTTATATTGCAGATGTTAAAAGTATCTCATGTGGAAACTTTCCAAATTGAAAAATTAAAGGCAGCTGTGAAATGAAAGTAAAAAATTAACAGAGGCAAGAGTTTGAAACCAAGGAAATAAAACAAGGCTCAAATATGGCGCATGTTTAGTCTCCTGGCGAGATCTGAGCCACAGTCGCATGGCTATGCCACCGGTCGCAGCTGCAACCTCTGGTGATCCCTAAATGACGACCATGAAATTTTGAGTGTGAAAATCACATGATCAGTTTGATATTACTGCATAAACTGTAATCCAATTCAGCTGACTCTCATATATGGGCTCAGTTATCATAGTGGGCTGCAGATTGAGGTCCATAGACTATATATTTGTCAGACTGTTTCCCCTATTCCTTTTCCATTACCCGTACTTTGACAGGGTTCAAAACAATAAACAGTGTGAGCAACTGTTTTAAAACAATAAATAAAATTAAAATAATATAAAGTTGCACCTATTTACCCAGCTTCTGGGTAATAGTGAATTTTCTTTGATATTCATTGGCCGCTGGCTAAATAGTAGAGATTATTTCATTTTTTTAAAAATTCTTTTTATTAAACATTTCAATTATGTAACAACAGTCCACATTATTTTCTTGCCTGATTAAATGGTGTAGCAACTCACATGTTTTGTACAGACACTTGCACCTGTGGTTTATTCCGGTATATCTTCTGGTCTCTACCGACCCTGTCCCCTGCCTTCCTCGTTTAGTTCTGTCGTCAGGGAGATACAGATCTCTCCTCAGCAAGTGTTCCAATTTCCCCATTTTTTGTCCCATTTCTTAGGGCAGCCTCTACTCTTGTATACATCTTTTTCTGCGACCATACATTTATCTAAGTCATTCGCCCATGCCTGCACTGTGGGCGCATTGCCCGAACCCCATTGCATTGCTATATTGCGTGTGATTAGTGTGTATCCTAGTGTGACCCATTGCTGTTCCGTGGCCGTGAGGTCTGTGGCGTCCCATATATTAAGTAAGCCCAGCTTGGGTGTCAGGTGAATCTCTTTTTCGATTGCGTTTTGCATCTGTAGGGTAGTGTTTTCTCAAAATGCTTTGGTACTCGGGCAGTCCCACAGCACATGCCAAAATGTACCCTCCCCTCTGCATTGTCTAAAGCATCGTGTATCCTTTCTCCGTCCCATTTTGTGTAGTGTGGCCCCCGATAAATACGTCCTGTGCAGTACCTTGAGCTGAATAAGTTGTAGTCTTAGCGGGATAGCTACTTCTCGGGGGGACATCAACATGGATTGCCACTCGTCCTCCTCCAGCGGTCCTATCTCACTTTGCCACAGCTCTCGGAGTTGTAGGAGGGGGTCCGGTAGGTTACTGCATAGATTTTGGTATGTCATCGATATTGCTTTCTTTTCCACGGGTTCAGTCAGTAGCCTGTCCTCAAGTGGAGATGCCTCTGCCACCTCCCCCTTTTTTGGGATAGCTGTAGTGAGTGCATGGCAGATTTGCATATATCGAAAGACTTCCTGATTGGCCAGGCTATATTCCTTTTGTAGATCTGGGAATCGGATTATGTTACCCTTTTTCATAGGTCGCCTACTGTGGAGATGCCTGTGGCGTCCCATTTGTCGAACGTTGGCAGCGTACCCAGTTTCCCTAGTTGCTGAGCAGTCCTTAGTGGCATTGCTTGTGTGATTTTCCCCTGCCTTCCCAGTGTTTTGTTCGTTTGATGCCAGAGATCAATTGTGAGGGCTGTAGGGACTGCGTATTTTCCTTTTTTGGTTTTTGTGTAGAGGGCCCCATAACAACCCTCTTTACCTAACAACAGCCTATCCATCTGGTAAGCGGGTTCCATTTGTGAGTTGAGACACCCAGTAGTATAGCCGTATGTTAGGTAGTGCTATTCCGTTTGTCATACCAGCTTCTCGTTAACTTGTGTGTGGCTATGAGTGGGGGTTTGCCATCCCGTAGCAGTGTTCTGACTTCGCTATCTATGTTCTTGAAGTATGTTTCAGGGACCTTAAATGGGCTGTTTTGCAGGGCATACATGAAACGCGGCAACACCAGCATTTTAAGCAACGCCGCACACCCTAGTAATGACAGTGGTAATTCTCTCCAATATCATACATCTTTTTGCAATCGGTTTAGGGGGCTCATGAGATTCTGTGCGTGGAAAAGCGTTGGTTCAGGAGTGATGAATATCCCTAGGTAGCAAAATCCATCCACTCTGACTGACGCCGCACAGTCGGATGGTAGTCTTGGGTTCGGTCCATGAAGTGTCTATATAGTGGGTTTAAACTAGTAATTAGTGAAGCCGGAGTATTTGCCGAAGTTTGTAAATATTTGGAGAATTCTATTGATTGACTTAGCTGGTGATGCTAGGTAGAGTAAAATGTCATCGGCGTAACAGATATTCTGTCTTCGTGGCCCTCTGCCCACTTAAGCCCTCTTATTAGTGGGTCTCCTCTCACCCAAGTAGAGAGGGGTTCTAGCATCAGGGAGAAGATCAGCGGAGACAGGGGGCATCCTTGCCGTGTGCCTCTTCTCAATGGGAACGTCCGAGAAGTGTGATTGTTTACCCTCACTTGTCCTCTGAGGTCTGTGTAGAGGAGCTTGACCCATTTTAGGAATTCGGGGCTGAAGATCATGTGTTCCAAGACCGCGAAGAGATATGGCCACTCGATTGTATCGAGTGCCATCTTTGCGTCTAGCAAGAGTATCACTGCATCCTTCTCCATCGTGTCCTTTCTGCCCAGTACACTATGCAACCGGTATTGAAGGCCGTGTTGTGGCCGGGCATAGAACTGGACTGGTCTGCGTGCACTATTTTAGTAATAATGGGGATAAGGCAAGATGCCAGTATCTTAGCTAGGATTTGAGCCTCGGCATTTATCAATGAGATTGGTCGGTAGGAACTGCAGCTTTCTGATGGTTTCTCTTTTTTATGTATTACGACTATGGCGGCTAGTCTTCGATCTTCTGGTAGGGTCCCCTTCTCGTTGCTTTTTAGGAACATATCCCTCAGGTATGGTGCTACTTGGGATGCTGTAAAATTGAGGAATTCGATTAGGAGGCCTTTGGGTCCCATTGCTTTCCCAGATTGTATGCTGCTGATTGCCGAGTGGATTTCCTCTTCCGTAGGATCTCCCTCCAGGGAGTCCCGGTCGTCTGAAGATAATGTCAACATAGGGAAGCCAACCAGCAGCTCATGAGAGTCATCAGCCATGGTTTTGGCGGCTGGTCTGTACAGCTTTTCTAAGTAGTCAGCAAAGGCCTCTGATATTTCTTGTGGGTCTCTGATCACTATGGCATCATCCACTTTTAACAGTGGAACCCAACGCTGGACTTGTTCTCGCTTTTCTAACCAGGCCAGGAGTTTGCCTGTCTTATCCCCTGTTTCGTTTAGTTTGTGTAGGATCGCCTTGTATTTAGCTTTGGCTGCCTCCATCACTAAGGCTTTATACTAGGTTTTCTTAATGTTTAAGTTGCGTTTCATGGGCTCATTTGGGGCCTGTACGTATTCATCTTCCCCTTTCATGATTGCTCACTTAGCTGTTCTATTCTGCCCTTCCGTTCTTTATTGTGTCCCACCTCAAGTGAGAGTGCTTGACCCTTTACCTCCATTTTGAAGGCTTCACACAGTGTTTGTGCGGACTCTACCGATTCCGTGTTGTCTTTGAAGTAGAGATATGTGTGGTGTATCAGTTTTTCCAGTATAGATGCGTTTTTGAGAAGCCACAGATTTAGTGTTAGGTTTGTTCTTTGGTGGTGTTTTCTGAACATGAGGGTGGCCTTGACCGGGGAGTGGTCCGATATACCGCGTGCTAGGCATCGGGCTTCTCTAAAGCTGCCGATTTCTGTTGTGTGCGTCAGTATAAAGTCTATCCGAAACAGGTTGTCGTGTGCTACTGACTGGAATGTGTATTGCCGTGCTTGGGGATTAAGGTGACGTCATACATCTGTTAGGCCCATGCCGCCAAGAAAATCTGATAGGGACGTATTATCTCGGGACTGGGTTCGTGGTAGTCGCCTATCAATTTGGTCGCTAAGAGTCTTATTGAAGTCTCCACCGACCACCAGGGTTCCCAGTGGCAATTCCAGGATTAATTTACTTAGGTCCGCGAGGGCTAATTTATGAAGCGCCAGGGGGGCATAGGCTGATATTAGGTTAATCGGTTTTCCTTCTCATATTGCCTCTAGTACCGTGAATCTACCCTGTGGGTTGGCCCACATCTTCTGTATCATTAGGGGAAGAGTTTTGGGGATCAGTATGCCTGTGCCTTTAGAGCCCGACGTAAAGCCGGAGTGCAGTACCAATTTATATCACCATCTATTCATGGCCTTGTATGTATGCCCGACGAGGTGGGTTTCTTGCATTAAAACTACGTCAGTGGTTTGGCGTTTGAGATATTGCAGAACTAGTCCTCGTTTTAGCTTGACTCTGAGACCGTTTACGTTCCAAGTAAGGATAGTAAGTGTGTTCTCTACCAACTTAGTCACCATATTGTGAGCGGATGTCTCTTGCATGCAGACATTCTATCTTGTTGTACGCGGTTTTGGAGCTAGGTGCGGTGCATTTAGTGTCATTCTTGGCAACCTTGGCAGTGTCTCCACCTGCGCCTCTCTGTATTAGTCTAGATGTCCGGTGATGTGTGAGTGCCTCTATGTACTTTTCTATGTCGGATGATTGTTTATGGACTAAAATCCCCATCAAACTTGAAACTGGCCCTCCCCAACCCCAACATACCCCCCCTCCTTGCTTCCCTGCTTGACGAACTTTGAACTACCCATCTCCCCAAAAATGCAGAGTGCCCGTGCCCCCCAACAAAACAAGGGTTCGTAGTCATGCCGGACCCTCCCCCATCCCTATACATCACTTTATAAAAACATTTGTATATCTTTAGACTGATCGGTACCTCAGAGTTACTCTTCCACCTTTGTGGCTCACCCTGTAGTCGTTACCGGCAATCGGCATAGTTTCGAGCTTATGGCACATGAGGCGTTATTCCCCCCCTATCACTTTACAATGCATACTCTCTCAATGTTAGCGAAGGCGCCAAGATGTCTATATTTTATACGATCAGCGCATTCACTGCTCAGGAGTCCCAGAGTTCCTTTTTTATATTTCTTCTGTATCGCCTTTCCAGGACTCCGACTCTATTAGAGAGTTATGGGGTTGTTTCTGCCGGTTCCATTTCTGCTGTGAACGATCATCCTTGCTGTGGTTTCCCACTTGGCGCCATCCTTCCAGCCATTCCCACGTCTCTTCTGGTGTTGAGAAGAACCATGTTTTGCCTTTTCCCTCCACTCGCAATTTTGCAGGAAATAACATTGCATATTTAATCTCTTTCTCCCTGAGCGCTTTCTTTACCTCCAAGAAACTCTGCCATTCCTTTTACACTCTGAAAGCGAAGTCAGGGAAAAACGTTATCGTGCTGTTTTCAAACTTGGTTGGTGGGGTGCTGCGGGCCATTTGTAAGATGGCGTTTCTGTCTCGAAAGTTAAAAACTCTGGCCAATATTGGCATAGGTGGAGCTCCAGGTTTCGGACTTCCTCCCAGGACTCTTTGAGCCCGTTCTATCGAAAAGTAGTGTGACAGGCCTTTCGGTTGAAGGTGTTTAGTAATTAACTCTTCTACGAAGAAATCTGTTGCAGGCCCTTCTGCGTGTTCTGGCACCCGTAGGATGCATACATTGTTTCTGCGTGCCCTGCCTTCATAGTAATCCAGTTGTGCTTCCATCAACTCATGTTTAGCCTGTAGTGTTTGTCTGTAGAGACTGCATTTGTCACCTCTTCCACGTCTTTTACTCTGGCATCCATGTTGCACAGATCTGCTCGAACGAGTGAGAGTTCAATATTTATTGTGTCCAATCTGGACTCCAGTGAGGTGCGTATGGTAGTTATAGCTGTCATTATGTCTTGGAGGATGAGTAAGTTTTGCCCAGTAGGGGTCTGGTTGTGCGCTTGGGAGGTTAGTTTTGCAGTCTCTTGTTCGTCTCCACTTTTTAGCCATGCATATTTATCTAGTTTGGTCTGCAGTGCGGCCTTACCCCCTTTTCCGCCCGCCATGTTCCTGTGCATGTATAGTGGCTGCTGGATTGCGTCACTTGCACGGTATTTCCCGCTGCCTGCTTCGGGGGACTTCGCCCTTTTCGGCCTGTCGGGTTTCCCTAATAAGATGCATGAATAGTGCAGCCACTGTGCTGTGCTTCTTAGCTATGTTGGGGCCTGTTGTTGTGAGGTTCCAGCCTCAGGGGGTATTCACTCCTCTTCACTGTCCTTTACTGTGGTAATTTGCCCCTGTGTTTCCTTGGTGTTCAGGCTTTGTGCAGATGCCTCAGAGATTTTTAGTCTCTGAGGGGGGTGGGGGGTTGAATACCCTGCGAGGCCTTATGTCTTTGTGTCCGGCCTGGTTCTAACGTGGCCCAGTGATTCGCAGTTCACAGTCCCTGTTGCCACGGTGGATCGACTGCTTTCTGCCATTTTAGCCCGGTGCTGTGTGCCCCCTCTCCTTGTCTGCTGTTAGCTGTGGCTTTGTTGACGGTGAATACCTCTTTTGGCCGCCCCTGTGTCTGTGCGACTTCACGCTCGTGTACCTTGCCTCAGCCGTCATCGATGCGCTCCATCTGCTCCCTCACTTTCATCGTTGCCAGCAGACTCGGCGGGTTGCTGCAGTACCTCTCCCGGCTCTGTTCTGCTGCTCCCTGGGGCCCAGGTACAAATCTGCATGCACTCACCGTGCTGCAGGTGTTCGCTTTTGGTTGTGGGCTCTGGTGCTGCCGTCCTGGTTGCAGACTTCCTCCGCTATCTGCCGATCAAGTTACTGGGCGTCGCCATTTTCTTTTCTGCCGGCGCCGGATCAGGCAAGTCTTGATCGGCTCCTTATCTTCTTGCTTCTGTGATTTACGTGCTATATCGTTGTAGCCCGGGACTTCATAGGCTGGTACCGCCAGTTAAGGTGCTTTTATTGCGGATTAAGGTGCCGATTTTCTGGGAATTCGGGGTGAGGTTTCGGAGCTACTCTAGTGTGAGGCCATTTCTCTCGGCTGCTGGCCACGCCCCGAGATTTTGTCATATTTGGCTGACAGCCTTGCAGATAGCAGGGAAACGCCACTATTTATAATATGACAGTTTACCCAGCCTGTGACTATGTATCAGATATTGTCTAAGGTATAGCCAGCGGTCAGGCAAATAGCTAAGAAACTTCACTATTGACCCGGCCAGTAGACAAGATTATTCACTGTTTGCCCAGCCGACATGCAAATAGCAAGTAAACTTCATTATTTAACTTGCCGTTGGCTAATTAGCAGAAATTATGTATTTTCTGGCCCGAGGCTTTACTAATACTACAGAAGCTTCACTGTTTACTTGGCTAATAGCAGCCATTGCATACTATGTAGACTGCAGCCTTCTTTATTTACCCATCCACTGGCTAATTAGCAGAAACTATGTACTGTTTGGCCAACAGCAGCGCAAATAGCAAAGAAACTTTATTATTTACCCATTTGCTGTCTAAATAGCAGAAACCATATACTATTTGGATGGCAGTCAAGCAAATAGCAAATAAACTGCACCATTTACCTGGCTGCTGAATAAATAGCAATCATTAAGCCAGATTTTTCCGGTGGCTGGAAAAATAACAGAGGCTTAGGGCCTCATTTAGAGATTCCGGACGGGGTACTCCATCACAAACATGACGAATATTCTGTCCGGTGTATAAAAAGGGCCAGAGGTTTTGTTCTTGACTGAAACCTGGCTTAATCCAGGCTCTGACCCCGATCTCGTTCAGGCTCTTCCCCTGGGTTACACTATCCAGCGGCTCGATCAGACCTCGGGAAAGGTGGCGGGATCGCCATTATTCACAAAAATCACCTTACTTGTCGCACATCCAGAAGCCTAATACCAGATTGCGAGAACTTTGACTTTTCGATAGGGTTTTCACCCATGCTCACCCTGTCAGGTATCCTAATTTACCGGGCCCCTGGGCCCTTGGTACAATTTTGTAAATCTTTGCCCGATCTGGCTGCTAATTCAGCCAGTACCCTTGCCAATTCTACTTTATTAGGAGATTTTAATCTCCACTTCGACGATATCTCACAGGTGGCTGCAGCGGAAATTACATATGACCTGGCAGCCTATCAGTTCCTCCAAAAAGTTGCCAATCCCACTCATATAAAAGGGCATCTATTAGATCCCATTTTCTCCAATCTGGAATACCTAGCTGGAGGGAAACCCATCCCGGTACCGTGGTCTGACCACTTTCTCATCCCACTTCTCTGGACCCCTAATGCTGCAGTGTCTCATACTAAGCCGATCAGCACCAGGTCACGTCCCTGGCTAAACTCTCAATAGAACAATGGCTTATAGAGTTAGAAAAAACAAAACCAGTGCCCAACTCTGATGCTGTTATCTCTAATGAAAATTTTAACAAATGGATACAAGACTCCCTAGATCAGCTTCTTCCTAGAAAACCGACCCAGATAAAAATAGGAAGCAACTGAATGGCTTGGTACTCCCCTAAACTTCGGGCATTAAAACAAACCTGTAAGAAGTTTGAAAGATCTTGGAGGAAGGACTTCTCCCCCGACAAGAAACAGAACTATAGGGAGGCTATCAAACTATACAAAGCCGAAATTAAAATAGCCCGGGCGGCCTATTACGAAGATAAAATTCATCAGCGGCTAACTCCGCGTGTGAGATCTTTCGTATCACTAAAACATTGCTTAGACTCCCCCCTCCTCCAGTGACCCTTGATACCTCAGGCTCACGCTGCAATAAATTAGCAGAATTCTTTCTCAACAAAATTCAAAACATCTATATTTCATTTCCTCCGATAGAGGGCCAAATACGGGACATTAGTCCTCATAGCACTGAAGCTTATCTGGAGACAATTCCCTTGATGGATAGTGTGGTATTTGATAGCAACTTATCTCAGGTGAAAAGTGGGTCGCCCAAAGATCCAGCACCTCTCAAAATATTGAAACAAGTTGCTGGAACCGTCTCCCCCATTATTTTAGAGCTGATCAATGCCTCTTTTTCCTCTAGAGTGGTTCCCCCCCCATGGAAGGAAGCGATGGTGAAGGCACTTCTCAAAAAACCGAGCCTTGGCCCTGACTCCATGGGAAATTACCGTCCTATCTCACTTCTCCCAGGGATCAGTAAAATAGCAGAAAAATATGCCAACTCAGTGTTGTCTGCCTTTTTAGAGACTCATAAACTCCTTCACCCGTCTCAGACTGGCTTCCGAGCACTCCAAGGAACAGAAACGGCCCTGCTCTCAGTTGTTGAAGAGTCCAAAAAAATCTTGGACGCCGGAGGCACTACTGTGGTCATTCTCTTGGACCTCAGTGCAGCCTTCGATACGGTCAACCAACAAATCTTGGTCCATAGACTCACAAGAATGGGGGTGACCGGGGTCACTCTGGCATGGCTGCAATCCTTCCTGAGCAATAGATCCTTCCAGGTCTTTGACACTGATGTGGCCTCAAGACAGGTGCTTCTCTGCTGTGGAGTTCATCAGGGGTCTTTCTTGAGTCCCACATTATTTAACATTTATTTGAGCCCGTTAGCAGAGTGTGTGTTGCCTTTTGGGGTACACATAGTGACCTATGCAGACGATACGCAACTTGTGGTGGGACTTAACCATGCTGATAATTCTCCCCCCAGCCTTCGTCCTTGCTTGGAAGAGGTTGCTAAATGGATGACGGACTCTTTTTTTAAACTGAATGGGGAAAAAACCGAGATGATGATTCTGGAGAATTGGTCCCCCTCTGATCTCAATACAATGTGGCCGATCACCCTGGGCCCCGTTCCGACTCCCAAGACCCAGATAAAGAGCCTGGGCATCTGGCTAGACCAAGCTCTGACCGTCAAGGTCCAGGCATGCAACGTGGCGGCCTTGTGCTATGGCATCTTAAAGATGCTTCGTAAAGTCCTTCCCCTTCTCCCTTTTCAGGCAAGGAAACTTATGGTCCAGGCACTCATTCTATCGCGTCTGGACTATGGGAATGCCCTTTATCTGGGGTCCCATGCACGACCCTCTCAAAATTTCAGGTGGTACAGAACTGGGCAGCCAGAATCCTTCTGGATATTCCGAAATACCAATCAGCAAAACCTGCTTTGAATTCACTCCACTGGCTCCCTATTAGGGAGAGAGTTAATTTCAAGGCTATGTGTATTGTTCATAAATCGTTAGCCGGAAAGGGCCCTGTCATTAATCACTCTATTATTCGGCCCTACCGTGCTAATAGATGTCTTCGCTCAGATAACCTGCACCTTGCCACTGTTCCTAGGATTAGGAAAGCTAGAAGTGGGGGTCGTCTGTTCTCCTACAATGCAGCTACGCTTTGGAACTCTCTCCCTCTTCATCTATGAAAGGAATCTAACCATCTTGCCTTCCGTAAACTGTTAAAAACCTGGCTATTCCCCTAGTCTGGTTGGTTCCCCACTATTTGCCGTTATCAGTGCTGGGATGCCTCCGGGTAGCCGTGCGCTTAACAAATGCATTTTTCATTTAATTTCAACATTGGCACTTGAAACGGGCAACGCCAAAACAGCCAGTACACAATTTGCTAACTCTGGCCAATGACATAGCTTTCCATGCCAATACTGGTGCACCTGAAGATTGTGATTGTCTAGGGCATGTTCTGCAACATATGCATTGAATTGGGCACAAATGCCCTCAGTTATTGAAGCGGTCAAAAATGAAGTAGTACTTTTCAAAGTCTGGAGAAAATTCAGAAGGGATCTAGAACTTGTGGAGAGTACCTCAGTGAGGCTTCATTAACTTCAAATGTCATGGTTGGTGAAGGGACATTTCTATGCATCATTGCAAGCCATTTCTCATAGACTGTAAAATAAAATTTCCTGAATTGCTCCTCAACATTTCTTTGCTTACCAAGAATGGAAAGAATTCTAACATGGAGCATGTTGCAGTGCCAAAGTCACTACAAGTGTTGCCCAGCCTACTCTCAAGGAGATGTTTCACATCTACACCAATTACGCTGAACACTTGATAGACAAGGGTGTTTTCAGACTCTAGTGTTTTCATTAAGTCCACTACAGCAGTCATGTTTGCCTGTAAAAACTAAGCATGCAGTAGACTGTACGTTTTTTACATCACTATCAATATGTGACCAAAGATCATCACATTCCGTAAACGGTCTCCACATGGATAATATGGCATTCACAGCCTCTAGGACTGAGAACCACCGGCTAAATGACACAGTTAGGATGACTCTTTCTTTGATGCCACACAAAGCACAAAATTAGAAATATTAGCATTTTAGTTCCTGGGCGTAAAGAAACAGTGTACCAGAATAGACCACAAAGTCAATAGCATTCTTCATTAACTCTGAAGATTGTAAAGATGCTTTCAGCATACCATCTAGCAAGTGACAAGGATCTCTTACAGGGAAGCACTTCAGCTCAGGTAGCAATTTTGACAGGTCATCATACAACTTTTTCATATACGTAGCTGAATTACTGCAAATACAAACAATATCACTCTAATCTTTATTGAACTTGGTTGGAACTTTTTCCAGCAGCATTCCAAGTGTTACTGCGTTCCACGTTTACCAACGTCTGGTGTTATATTTTCACCATTATCTCAGATGCTTGGTGACAACATTCTTTTCACATATACCTGTCACTACACCTTGCATTGAATGTTTAAAGCCTGGGGTGTTTGGCAATTCACCTACAATCAATACTGACTCGCTAGAAAAGGGGGCTGTTATATCAAAGGATTTCACCCATTCTCTGTCTGTGGGTAAATGTGATGGTACATATTGGGAAAGATTCTTATGAAACCAGCCATTTTACCTATCAGAGAAATCAAATGTAGCCAAAATATCAAATATGATTTTGATATTTCCTGATTCTCTACATTTTTTAAAATAACTAAATAAGACCCAAAACATGATTCGAAACACTGCATCTTTACACCAAAGATCACAAAACTGAAAAAAGCAGAAGGAAGAAGAGACAATATTTTAGTGACATCACTAAACAACAAAACTCAAGCAGCTTAATGTTAGCCCAGTCTTTCTTGCTGTTGCCTTGTATGACAAAGTTGCATTGCATTGGCCCCTTCAGGAAGAAATAAAAATGACCCTTTCACTCATCTTTTCCTTTCTTTGAATGGCACTTAGTTTGTGGTTGCGAAGGTGTTTTTTCAGTGTTTATATGTTTACACCGGTGATGTCTACTTTCCTTTCAGTGGGGTTTTAACAGTTATTATAGGTTTAAACCTAAAACCAGATAGCCTAATTATAGTTCACCTAATCCTACTCACTCTGGTCACTGGTTTTAATGACCTTTATCTACCTGCTTCCAATCTCCCTAGTCTTCATGGTCCACCTCCATGTAGTCATGATACTCCTGGGCCTGGTCCTCCAAGTCCCCTTGTTCATCATCATTCTGGTTCCATGCTAACTCATTCTCTTAGTACTGTTCCTCTTTGTTCTTGTCATTCTATTCCTCCTCCTGCCCATCCTGATCCCAGACACCGAGCTTGGTCCTCCTGGATCCTGTCATCTTGGTTCTTGCCACTTGTCTTGGTTTTACTATTCACCCTCACCCTTATCCTTCTCAAACTGGTAGGTCAGGTCTTGATCCTCCTGGTTCCCTTGGTTGTGCTATCACTGGTACTCCTTGACCTGGCCCTCTGATCTCTTATGCTTTTGACTCTACTCTAGTTGCCTGGGCCTGTGCTTCTGCTACTCCAAGTCCTGTTCTCCTAGTCTTCCTCACTGTGGCTTATTCTGCCTATCCCTGGTCTTCCTATTCCTGGTCTGTTCAGTTCTTGTTCTTCTCAGTTTGTGCACACTGGACTTGACCCTCTTGCTCCTGGTTCTCCTTGTTTGGACCTTGTATGCCTAGCCATCTTGGTCCTAGTCTTCCTGGCCTTACTGGTCCTCTCATGCTACCCTTTTTCTGACCCTTGCTGTTCAACCAGGTCCCCGTGTCCTGATCATTTTGATCTTCCTCACCCTGTTCATCGTATTCCTGGTACTCCAGCCCCTGGTTCTTTTGGTCCCATTGGTCCACCTGGCCTCTCATGTCTTGGTCCTCTTCCAACTGGCTGTACTAGTCCTTGTCCTCCTGGTTTGGATCATCCTGGTTCTCCTTGCCATGTCGCTTACCCACTTGGTAATTCTGGTACTGCACCCACTGGTACTGGATCTTGTGTCACAGTTTTCTTTGTTTAGGTCCTCTTAAGACTGAACATTTTGTTCTTGTTCTTCATCACCACCAAGGTCAACTCCCACTGCTCTTCCTGCTTCTGTATGCCCTGGTCCTCCAGATCCTCCTTACCCTGGCGCTGCCACCCCTGGGCCTGGTCTTTCTATTTCACTGGGTATTCTGAGCCCTGAGGGTCTGGTCCCTCAGAACTTTTAGCCATGTTCTCGGTCCTCTTGATCATGATCCTTCTTCTCCTTGCTCTGGTCCTGGTCCTCCTAGCTATTTTCCCCCTGGTATACTTGGTCTTTGCTGCCTCTTTTTTGTTTACTCTGGTCCCCTGGTACCATTGGGGGATATCTTAATCCTAGTCCTCCTTGATATGACCTTGAACCTCTTTGTTTTTCTGGTTCTACACCAATTGGTCATGGTCATCCTTGTTTTGGTCCTCCTGGGCCTAGCCACTTGTTCCTTATTTTGCTGTACATCTTGTTCTTAGACCTCTGAGCTGGTCCTCCTGGGTATGGTCATCCTGATTATGATCTCCCTTGTCCTTATCCTCTTTTTCCTCCTAACCCTGGTCATCCATGTCCTCATACACCAGGTCCTGGTCCTCTTTGCCCTTATCATCCTGGTTACCTTGGCCCTGGTCCTCTGTATCCTGGTCTTCAACAAGCTGGTCCTCCTGGTCCTCCTAGTCTTTCTATTCTTGGTTTTCATAGTCTTTGTTCTTCTCATTATTCTGTGCCCACTGAACCTAATCCTCTTTGTTCTAGTTCTTTACGTTTGGGTTCTTCTGATCCTAGTTCTCCTGGACCTGGTCTTCCAAGCGATCTTAGTCATGGACTCCTTCATCCTTGTTCTCCTGGTGCTTCTGGTATTTTCATGCTGGCTGTCATAATACACCTTGTCTCTAGCCATCCTGGTCCTTCCTTGTTCCCCCAGTCTTGGCCCATCCAGGCCATGCTCCTAGTCCAGGTCATTTTCACTCTATACCTTCTAATCCTGGTACTGCAGATCTCGGTGCTGCTGGTCTCCTTGGTCCATCTGGCTTCTTGTGTCCTACTCTTTCTAGGCCTTGCTTGCCAAGTCATTGCCCTCCTGGCTTGGATAGTTGTAGTTCTCCTTGCTCTGTTCTTTGTCCTTTTAGTCCTTCTGATACTTCACCCACTGATCTGGCCCTAATTATCCTGTTTCTCTTTGTTTGAAACAGGATGTTTGTCATTTTTGGTCCTAGTCCTCCTGACCACCCTTGTTGAGCCCCCTTGGTGTTCATGGCTCTGGTTAGCTATGATAAATCCGATCCTCCATGTTCTAGGTGATCTGCTCTGCTTGTTACTCTGATCCTCTGATCCTCTGATCCCCTGGTTCCCTAGATCCTGATCTTCATGGCCATTTCTAGCCCTGTTTCTGGTTCTCCTGGTCTAGATTCTTTAAATGTATCTTGTTGTTCTTGCACTGGTCCTCCTGGTTCCCCTGATACTGGTCTCTTTGTATTACCTAGTCCAGCTCCTGCTTGTCTTGGTCTCACAGTCCTTCAGGCTTTTGTCCTCCTGGTCCATAATGTTGAGATTGGTTCTGATATACCTTGCCCTAGTTCTCCTAGGTCTCTTGAGCCCTGTCCTCGTGGTTGTACAATAATTTGTCCTGGCTCAACACTGATCATCTCATTCTTTCCTAGTTCTGATGATTGAGAACCTCCTCTTCACGTCAGCTTTAGATCTTCCGAGCCCTGCTCGTCCCATTCCTGGTCCTTCTGATCATCCTTCCTAGGTACTCAGGCCCCTAGTTTGCTGGGTCCTGGCCCACCTGAATGAATGAATGAGCAGTTTTATAGAGCACCCAGCTGCTCCTGGGAGCGTCCCAGTTCTAAAGGATTTGCGGTCCTCGAAGCCAAAACCATATCAAGCAGAGGAAAACAGCCAAGTTTTCAGCCTCTTCCGAAATAGCACTTCACAGCTAACAATGCAGAGCTCGACTAAAAGTCGGTTCCAGGCTTGCACAGCCAATAATGAAAAGGTGCTGCCACCTTTTCTCGCCCGCATGAATTTCGGAACTGCTGCCAGAGATGCACTGGATGAATGAAGCTCGCTAGACGGAAGATTATGAAGAAAACTGTCCAACAGATACTGAGGGCCAGAAGTATAAAAACCCCTATTTGCCAGAACCAGAGACTAAAGGGAATCCTGTTCTTGACCGGTAGCCAATACAGAGTCCTGAGATAAGGTAGAAAACAGACTCCCACCTGGGAAGTTTCAAGATCAAACTTGCTGCAACGTATTTGACAACTTGCAACCTTTTGATTGAACAGCCAGGAAGTCTCAGATTCAATACATTGGTGTAATACAGTCTGAAGCTGATGAGCGCATGAACCACTGTCATCGGGCAGTGTAATGGAAGAAGAAAAAGAAACGTTTTTAAGGCACAAAGCAACACAAAACAAGAGCCCACCACCAAAGATACCTGGGATTGAAATGTGAGCTGATTGTTAAATTTAACCCCCAGGTTCTTGGCCACTGTGGCAGCCTGAGGAGGTGGTGGTAAAGTCTCGGGACCAGCAGCTTTCTCACCAATTAGTTTGGAATGTTGATATTGATAAAAACGATGCCAATGCTTATAATGGTACACTCGCATACACGAACAAAATCACATCACTGTTGTCAAATTCATCCACAATGAACTCTCCATCAACCCTCGACTCAGAAATACATGATCAGACAAGCTCTGCAACCTAGGCTCATGGTAACTGATTGACAAGTCACAGGTGGGATGGCACGTAGTCAGCAGACAAATGCATTAACAGGAAACTCAGGTTCATCCCCCAGATAAACGCAGCGAAACCACAATGGTCGAGGGAAATTGGCCCCAATAAAGCACACATGGCTAGAGGGGTGGGCTCATTCCCAAAACACCATAAAGCCAGAAGCCAGAAGCCACATAGAGTTAGGAACTCGCAGCAAATCAGGACACAGCACACACAGTACATGCAGTGATCACGCGCCCCTCTTGGCGGACATCTGGACACATTACCCACTGGCTTACATTGCATCCATGCAAGGTTGAGGCCCACCTGCATTTGTTATCAGGGACTTGTTATTATTTATTATACAAGGCCCACATTCTTTTCCCCAAAAAGGATCACTGGATGTACTTTTATGGCACCCACAACTGTTTAAAAAACGCTCGGATTGATTGTACCTTGAGACAGTCCTCAGACCCATTTCTGTAAGCTGTACTCCCGTCCAAAGTGTTTAACTAAACCAACTGTTATTGTTTTGCCAAATGCCTCTTGTCTTTTGTTTTTTCAAGGTAAATTTATATTCAAGCAGCAGAAACAACCTGAACAAAAGAATTTAGGTGCTATTCAAATTGTATTTCATGTGCCTAATGCGCTTCCATTCGCGAACCGCTTGTAAACAGCTTTAAAAGGGATCCTGAGAAGCCACTGACCCTAACTCCAAAGGGAGGTGCAGCTGAGTGCCATCAGCATAGAACACCACTTTAAAACCAAACGACGCAACCAAAGGAGCCAATAGGACCTGTTTCAAATTAAATGAAATTATAATTTGTAACATGCACTAATACCCAAGGGTGTCTAGGCATGGAAGATCTGATTTTTAAAGGGACTGACAGGAAATGGAAAAGGCTGGTTGAGGGCCTCATTCTATTTGTTAACCCCTTCGATGCTCATGACGAGCTCAGCTCGTCATGCTGCGCGGTGGGCGTGTGCGCATGACGAGCTGAGCTCGTCACGACCACGCCAGCGATCGGAATGTCCAGCACCTGGGCGGAATTCCGATCGCGGCAAAGGTGTTAAACAGCCAGGTTTTTAAAAGTTTGCCAAAAGCAAGAAGATTGTTTTCTTTCTTAAGTGCCAAAGGCAAATAATTCCACAGGCTGACTGTACCTGCCACAAAACTTCTTCCCCCCAAGATGCTGTTTTTGCCCTTGGAGTTACAAGATTAAAACACGATGCCTAACGAAGCTGTCTTTCTGGAATATACCACATAAATCTATGTGTAAAATAATCAGGACCAAGCCCATGTAGTGCTTTAAAGGCAATGCAGAGGGACTTAAATTCAATTTGCCTTCTAATTGGCAGCCAATGCAATATTTGCAAAGCATGTGCCACTGATTGATATTTATGGATGGCAAGCAGAAGACGTGCTGCCGCATTTTGGAGGACCTGCAATTTGTTTAAGAATCTAAATTGAGTATTAAAAAACAGTGCACTACAGCAATAATTCTTTGATAGAATAAGTGCCGAGATTACAGCTTTCTGAAGGTCTAAAGGAATAAAAGGTAGAACTTTCCTGAGAGTTTTGATCATAAAAAAGCAGGAGGTGGTGATAACATTAATTTGACCTTTCAAAGACATTTTAGTGTCAAAATAGACTCCTAAGTTTTTTACCTTGGTGACCGGGTTAGGAAGTTCTCTCAGTTCTTGCGGCCACCAACTAGGTGTCCAGAAAGAGGTGTCATGCCCAAATAGAAGCACCTCAGTTTTTATTGCGTTCGGCTTAAGACAGTTTTCGGACATTCATTTTCCAACTTCCTGAATACAGCAATGAAATCTAGAAGCAGTGTCCTCCGGACCACCAGCCAAGGATGCCACAATTTGTGTGTCATCAGTGTATGACACTACTGTGAATCCAAATGACTTTATTAAAGTGCCAAGGGGGGTGACATAAAGATTAAAAAGTGTTGGACTCAATGAAGAGCCCTGCGGCACCCCGCAGGGAAAGGAGAACAAGGAGGACCTTAACCTGTCAAGCTCCACCAGTTGCTCCCTATCTTCGTGAAAAGATTTAAGTAATTCCAGTGCCCTGCCCCTAATGTCTAAGGCAAAAAGTCGATCAATGAGAAGACCGTGATGAACCGTATCGAAGGCTGCAGAAAGGTCCAACAGGTTCAAGGCAGTCTTCCCACCTTTGTCCATGACTTCTCGGATTTCATTAGACATTAATCAGAGCCAACTCGGTGCTGTGTTGGCTTCTAAACCCGTATTATGAGCCATCCAGAATACTGTTATCTTTAATGAACTGTGAGAGTTCTAGGTTCATAGCTTTCTCTACTATCTTGGCCGGGAAAGGTAATCGAGAAATCGGTCTATAGTTCTTGGGGTCCTTGCTATCTAGATTTGGTTTCTTCAGCAACGGGAGAATGGATGCTCTCTTCGATTCTCTTGGAAAGTACCCATCAAGAAACATCCTATTGAAGATACCTTTAAGGTGGCTGAATATTGTTTATTGGTTTTCAGTTTAGTTTACACAATCCCAACAACAGTGGGAGTTATACATAGTATTATACAACAACATATTACAATATAACAGCTGATGTGTTTGGTAAACACAAAGGATTAGTGTGATTTCACGTAACACTATGAACATAACTTATAACATATTGAGCATCTGTCGTGCATCAGAAGGAGCACCTAGATGTTCTAATAAAAGTGACCATAACTTTATATTATTGATAGAGCGTTAAGGTAGTATGCGGATGGTTGGTGTCAAGTTGATCGTTCTTGCACTTAAGGGGGGATTATTGGTCGAGCTGTACTTGTGCGTTACTGGGCGCAGTTAAATTATGTATGTATCCTGGGTGGGTGGGGAGACAGGTGGGGGAGAAATGGTGGGAAGGCTGGTGTCAACGTGGTTATAGTTAGCGTGGGGAGAGTGGTTACCGATGAGTGTTCGCAGTGCCACCGGGTTAGAAGGAGCGCGGATCAAATTTGTTTCTATGAACGTTAAATACTTTTGCCAGTCTGGTGGGTCATTAGTAGCGTAATGATTTATGGTGTTGCCTTGTGCCAGCTCCTGTTCAGCCATCAGTGCCCCACGGAGGTCCGCGACCCATGCATGTATGGATGGTGCTGTGTTTGATTTCCAGTTGATAGCCAGTTTTCACTTGGCAAAGCCTAGTGCCAGGTCCAGAAATTTGTTGGTGGTTTTGCGGCATGCGTTTTGCTTGGTTATGCCCAGCAAGAAATGGAGGTCCTGTGCTGTAATCATTGTTCCCGTGGCCTCAGACAGTGTGGTAGCCACATCGTTCCAGTATGTTGCCAGTTGGGGGCATGTCCATACCATGTGTATAAATGTGGCATCAGGGTTGTGGCATCGAGGGCATATGTCAGGTGACTTCCCATACATTCGTGCCAGCCTTTTTGGCGTGAGATATGCGTGGTGAAGATAATTGAACTGGGTGTATTTAATTCTGCCGTTTGTAGATAGTCCCGCTGATCCTTCTAACATTGGTCCCAGTACACCGAATTCTGTTTCTCCTGGTCCTGTTCCTCCTTGTCTGTTTCTTCTTGGGCCCCTCTCGCCATAGTCACTGTAGTACTCATGGTTTAGGTTTCCCTTATCCTGGTCCTCATGGCTCTGATTGTCCTAGCCCTCCTGGTGTTTCACATCCTTGTCTTCCTACTCGTCATCATCCTCCTACTCATAATCCGCCTTCCTTTCCGTGGTCTCCTCCATAATGACGTTAGTCTACTACAGCCTCCAAACTCATATTTGTATTTATTTTCAGGTCTCTCCCACCAGACAGCACTGTCTGATTGGGAAAAATCTATTGTGAAAGGACAGTGAGCTTACAGCCCACCCCTTGCTTACCCATGGGTTTTCTTTATTGTCACTCTTCTTTGCTTGCTTGTTGATGGCTTTCCTTGTCCCATCTTGTCCATATTTATTTTGTTCCTCCCCTGGAATAGAGCTGCTTTACCATCCATTACCCTCCTTTTGCTCAGCTAACTTGTTTCCTTCTACTGCTCACTTTTATCAAACTGGTGAGCCTATCTTACTATACATATGAAAAAAAGACCCGGTATCTGAAAATAATTGTAACAACTATCTCATACTGCAGAAGCTCGCTCTCTTCCTTGATCCTAGTTTCTTTGGAGGTTGGCAAAATGATGGGCATGTGATAGAGGGAGGAAAGCATGGCGTTTGTACTGTGCAAACTTGATGTATTGGAAATGTTTGGCAGATTCTGTTCCCTGGAGTCAGGGAATTCATAAGCAGCAGGTCTCAATAAAGACAATATATCAAATGGAACCAAAAGAAGGTTCCAGCCAGGACAATAAGAAATTTGCTCACTCAAGAAGCTCTCTCTATAGCAAGGTTAAAACAAGCATGAGGTCTCGAGCAGTGAAAGGGATGCCCGCCTCTGAAGGTGGAGAGAAGTTAGTTTAACTAATGTCTGTCGCACACAATTAAACATAAAACTTCATCTAAAGATACATTGCACAGGTTAAAACCGAGAAGGAATCAAGCCCATTTCACATGAGAAATGCATCAAGCAGTTCTAGTCCCACGGCCTTCAGAAATATCAGACAAACAGAGGACTTCTTATACTTTGACTCCTTTCTGTTTCAGGTGAAGAAATCTACAATCCAAATAATTAAATTGCAGGAAACATCTTTCTCATAACATCTTAACAATAACTCTACAGACTAACAAGGGAATACATAGAGCTTATATCTGAAATGAGAAATGAGAAATCGATTCAGCACGTTAAGCAGAAATACAACATTTTATTAATATGTAGGGGCATATTAGCAAGGAATAGCGATATTTATCGCTAACCGCGCTTAGCGCGACTTTGGTTAACGCCGCCTATCGCTGGAAAATATCGCTGAGATAACACCCTATTAACAAGGTTTATCTCCATAGCGATAAAATTTCCAGCGATAGCGGCAAAATGTGAGAATATCGCTGGAAAAGCAGCGATATTCTCGCATTATCGCTAAGGTGGATTCAGCATTAGAATCCACCTCCTATACTTTAAACAGGTAAGTCGTCCTCACTAGCAGGAGATGAAATATAGCGATAAACGCGCTTAGAGCGAATTATTTTATCGCTTCGCCTGCCTTGCTAATAGGGGGTAGTGGAGTTAGCGACTGTTTCCAGTCGCTTTTAGTAGGGAACGCCTTCCTTGCATGTCATTAGCGATAATTATCGCTGACATGCAAGGCGATGTGAATCCCGGCCGCTAATGCCTTAAAGCTGTCGCTAACGCCAGTTAGAGACAGCTTGCTAATAGGGCGATATAAATATCGCCGCTTTAGCGGCAAAAAGTGCCGCTAAAGCAGCGATAAAGCCCTTGATAATATGCCCCGTAGTCTTTTGAAATGAGGCCTACAATAAGTAACACCGACTTTAATGTGAGCATACCCTAACTATGGTTTACTGTTGTTAAAAGTCACAAATTATGATGAGTGTAAATATGAAATTATAAATGGACATGTGTAATAAATGATTAAGTGGGTTATACGTTACCATGTCATTAAATGCAAATGAAAAATAGTGACACTGCACCACCAAATGTACACATTAACTAGGGAACGTTCACAATTTCTTCTTCTGAAAGGCACTCCTAAGAATGCATCTGCACGATTTTCAGGCTAATGTGTCACCCTTAATTGTTGTTTGAACCTGTGTCTAGCCTTTTGGTGACGCACCCCTCACTTTTTTTCACATCTGTGAAGAGGTGTTATGCCATCTAACATCTAGTGCCCTGCCTGCTATTGTAGTAGTTGGTAATCCGCATGCTGGTAAAATGGCAGGTCCAAAAATGCAATGTACTTCCTGCTTAAAAGTCTCTTTCTCTCTGTCTCTCTCTTGCTCTGCCTCCCTTCTTTATTTCTATTCCTCTCTCTGTCTTTCCCCATCCTTCCCTCTTCCCACCTCTCTTTCTTTCTCTTGCTTTCTATGCCCCTGACCTTCGCTCGCCCTTTCTTTGTGCCCTTTCCCTCACCTGTCATGGCCCACACAAATCCATCAGAAGGAATAGTGGTCATGCCCTGTTGTACTGAAGAGAGTTTTTCCAGGCACTGACTCATTTCCCTCGCCGCCAAGACCTGGAACACCCTCCCCACCAACCTCCGACAGACCCAAGACCTACTGGCCTTCAGAAGACTCCTCAAGACCTGGCTCTTCGATCAGTAGCAGCACCACCCCCCTCTTCCCCCAGCACCTTGAGACCCTCGAGGGTATGTAGTGCGCTTTATAAGTGACATGATTGATTGATTAATTGATTTGCCAGAGTTTTAGTAACAAGCCCAGAGGGGCTTTGACTTGCAGTCTTCCATGTCCTCTCTCACCTACCTCTCTGTAAATTGGGCTGGCAACTCAGGGGGCACTCAGGTGTTACCACTCTCTGGTGGTACTAATGTTTTAATCCTGTACCATGTAATATTGCTGCCTAAATTGTTACTGAATCTAAATTGAATTTGAATCTGATTGCTACTACAGTTTTATTTACTTGCCACAAATCTTTTTAAATTGTTTCATGAGCGCTTACACTCATTGTTTTATCTGGCACAATCGTTTTTAAACTCGCTGTTAAATTGTTTTTAGATCCCTTGCACTACTTGCACTATAGCACCTAAAATTCCACCTTGACCATAGAGAGGATTGTTTCTCCTCTCGGTCATAGAGTGGATAGGTTAGCAGTCTAGCTGCCAGTGTTCACCTATTTATGGCGGCTGCAGTGCAGACGCGCGCAGTGGGCACGCCGCTGGTGCGCAAAAGGCGCTCCAAAGGCAAGCCCGTATGCGCCCGTCCGCGCCCAACCGGGACCAGGGGCTAGGAACCCTGCGCCTATCCCCCCACAGCACTTCAATCTCTTAAGGTACAATGCTGACGAGTTGTGTCAGCTCAGGCCTGCCTTGTCCCCACAGTGCACGCATACCATTGAGCCGGACAGTCCCCTTAGAAACAGAGCGCTCTGTCAGCATTGTGGCTTCACCTTGGACAGGAGCCCACACTACACCGGTAACACGCAGGACATGCAGGGAAAGATAGTGCGCTGGAAAATGGGGCTCATAAACAGCAGATCCCTCCCAGGGCATAAAATAGAGATGGGGATGCTTCAAGAAGAATCACTCGACATACTGTTCATTAAAGAAACCTGGCTGAAAGAGAGCTCAACTCCTGAAATTATTATGACCCTCTCCCCGGGCTACAGCATTAGCAGGCAGGACTGGTTGGGAAAGCCAGGTGGAGGGGTGGCCATCATTTATAAAGAACTGTTTAGTTGTTCTATCACACCCCTGACACTAACCATTTGCGACGCTATGCAGTTCCGAATTACACTCGCCCCCTCATCCTCACTCTCTGGAACCCTTGTCTATAGACCCCCAGGGCTGCCTATAACATTTCTAGATGCCCTTTCTGCACTCCTAGCCAGTCTTATCATAGGGAAAGGAGCTTTCACAGCACTTGGTGACTTTCACCTTGATGACTCCAATAATCCAGCTGCCAATAGACTTCGCTCAGATCTCGAGGCCTTGAAACTCTCCCAGCTGGTGAACGCCGCACTCATGAAAAAGGGCATATTTTAGACCCCATCTTCTCTAATGACCCTAAAATACAGGTGCCCAGCCCGGTCCCAGTTCCTTGGTCTGACCACTGTTACATCATTTTTTTGTACGCTAAATCACTACGTCATACACTGTCGGTTGGGGACATGATGGTGGGCAGGAAAAGGCCAAGGCAAGCTCCAGAACAATGGATTAACTTCCTAAAATCCACAACACCACCCCTAACAGATGACCCTAACAAAGCTCATGCGCGTTGGTTGGATTGGATTAATTATTCAGTGGAGAAATGCTTTCAGAAACCTAAAATGAAAGCACAATGTAAGCCGCCTGGTTTAACAGCCAGCTAGCCTCTCAAAAAAAGAAGTGTAAGAGACTAGAAAGGTATTGGAGGAAGACCTATGCCCCAGACCTTAAGATGCTGTACAAAAGGGCCATCCGACAATATAATGATATCAAGGAAGCCCAGGGTAAATACTATGAAGAAAGCATTAGTATGGCCCCCAATTCACCCAAAGAGCTATTCAAAATCATGAAGTCCCTTACCACGATTGAACAGAGTATCCCCACACACCAATCCTCCAAGGAAAAATGCAATGAGTTAGCCACTTTCTTCAAAAACAAAGTGGAAAACATATATAACTCATTGCACCTGGGCCCCAGGGGTTGCTCCGAAATTAGGCAGGACACCTCTGGTAGGACAGGCCAGCACTCCAGTCTAGTCCATCCTGGCCTGTCAACTGCTCCAGTACTAGACACCTTTTCGGTCATAAGATCACACAGGTCTCCTCCTGAAGAACATCAAATCAGGTTTGCCACTCGATCCAGCCCCCCCTTACATTCTTCTCCAGGGTGGAGATCCATTCCTCTCCATATTGGCAGACCTTATCTCGTTATCCCTGAGCACCGGGATAGTCCCCAAAAAGTGGAAACACGCCATTGTAAAGCCCATGCTTAGGAAGCCTCATCCTACAGTACTGGGGAATTTCCGCCCCATCTCATTGCTACCCATTTTGGGCGAAATAGCGGAGAAACAGATCAACAGAATCATCTCACAATTTCTGGAGGAGAACAACATATTGTACCAGACTCAGATGGGGTTCTGTCCTGAACACAGCACAGAGTCTGCTCTCCTCCTGATCACAGAGAAACTTAAAATGATACTTGACCAGGGGGGATCCACCGCCATCCTGCTTCTTTACCTAAGTGCGGCGTTTGACACCGTTGATCATAGCATCCTAATACACAGATTAAGGGAGATTGGGATTCAGGACAAGGCCATCCAATGGCTGGCCTCCTTTCTAAGCGAAAGATCATTCCAGTGTATGGAATCTGTAATCCTCTCAGACACGTTCTCCGCCCCATACGAGTTCCTCAGGGCTCGGCGCTCAGCTCCACCCTGTTTAATGTTTATATGAGCCCACTAGCACAAATTGTGCAAGAGTTCAGACTGTAAATTATGTTCTACGCTGATGACACACAACTAGTAGTCTCAGTGTCTGATGCGACTAACTCCAATCATCTGCAGCTAGTCCCATGCATGGAAAAGATAGCACAGTGGATGGCCAACTGCAGCCTTAAGCTTAATAGCGAGAAAATGGAGCTTATGTTCCTGGGCAACTGTACAGGGCCTTGGAACAGGATCAGCTAGCATGAAAAATGGGGTACGCCCCCGCCTCTAAGCCCTCCATTAAGAACCTGGGGATGTGGTTAGACCATAATCTTTACATGGAAACTCAAGCAAAACATCTCTCAGCAACTTGCTTCTGTATTCTACGTATGATCCGTAAGATCATAGGCCTTATTCCAGAACAGGCTCGGAGAACGGTGATCCAGGCATTAGTGGTCTCACGAATGGACTACGGTAACTCATTGTATTTGAGGGCCCCACAATACGTAGTCAACAGGCTACAGGTTGTTCAAAATGCAGCGGCCAGGATGCTCCTAAAGATACCCAAGCAAGAGTCAGTGAGATCTTCACTGAATAAACTCCACTGGCTCCCTATCCAATCCAGTGTTAGGTTTAAAGCCCTTTGCCTAGCCCATAAAGCTATGCATGGCAGGGGTCCAGCCCTGCTAAAGTCCCTCGTCTCCCCATTTGTCCCCAACAGATCCCTCAGGTAATCATCTGACTTCCTCATAAGCACACCGAGGATAAAGAGATCTAGATGGGGAGGGAGATCTTTTTCGCACTTGGTCCCAAAACTCTGGAACTCAATGACCACGGAATTGAGACTTCTAAAGGATGAACTCAGTTTCAGGAAAAAACTCAAAACTTGGCTCTTCCCATGATTGTTCCTCCATGCCCTCCTGCCTCCCTCTCTGCATCGCTGGGAAACCCTCGGGCAGCCATGCACTTTATAAATCACCTTAACATAAACATAAACAGGACAGGGAAGACTGCTGTGACTTTTATCAATTTCAAACTTTGCTAGGGCAGATTTCATTACTTACGTCTTATATTCTCTCATGCTCCACAAGCTATGGTAAAATTCCAGCCAAAATACAGAACAGGGATGCTTTCAGTGGGCTGTAGGGAAGTGGGTGTGAATTTTTGCCAGAGGCAGGCCTATGGTATTGTGGGAGCCACACCACAATCATTTTCTGAATCCCAATTTTTCATGAACCCCAATTTCACCTCCAATAGTTCAGCTGTGTGATTTCTCAATGATCTAGCGGCAAGAGAACTACCCTCCCCAATATTAAGTCCAATGATTAGCACAGTGGAATTTTAAATAGAAACTGGGATCTCTCAATAACTGAGTTCTAGATCAAAATTTGGTGTAATAGGTTTAATACAGAATGGTTAATGTAACTAATACAGAAAAATGCATGCTATGCCATTAAGGGTTAGAAACAGAACACAGAATCAATAAATCATAGCAAAATCCATATTGGACAATTAAATCTCTTCAGATTCTAAGCGTCAAACTCATAAAGAGTACTGACAGCATCTTAAGGGAGGAGGAGAAAGTCTCAAAATAATCAGACACAGTCTCGGGAGGGAAAAGAGGAGTCGCCCCTGAACCTTCAAAACTAGGGGTTTTATACACATTTATGCATACACAATTAGCAACTGCAGATTCAGCATGATATGATCAAGGTTGGGTCAAACTGTCAAAACAAAAGAAACTTCGTACTTATTAAAACTCTTAGCACTAACCTAAAATTAAATCTTCCACTTGCTTTCTCAGCAACTGCACTCCGGAGATGTACAATATAACATGAAAGTTCATACAATTATCTACTTCTGCTCGTCTACATCAGAACGTCCAATGAAAATTCTTCAAAATGATGCATCAATACACTGTGGAAAGTTCCATTCACAATGCGCGCTTTCTAAAACAATCAGTATCTACGTCAGAGCGTCTTGTGCTCTTCAGAAACTGTGAGGAGAAGACTTGCTGCGGGTCTCTGACTGGAAGGGGGGATGAGGAGGATCAAGATGAGCAAAACATCAGAAACTTCATCCATTCTATTAAAATGGAGTCTCACACGAAAATATTACATTATTAATCACACTTCTGACCCACCTTATTTAGTTATTTCGAATGCATTCCCATTAGTTTATATGTCATGACCATATGCATCGTTAAAATTAATTAGCATCAATAATTTGTCACACAAATTCTGTACATTGCAAAAACTTTAACAACTTGTGCCTCTGATTATTTATAATAATCACTATAACCCCATTAATAAACTTCATTAATCAGCCTTGGTTAATAGATCTCTTCATCTTCTTAGATAATCAAACATTGTCCTTTATCATCTGTAATTGTCGATACACTCAATCCTTGAAGTATTCTAATTCCATGTCCATTGATCTTTTTTCTTTCTTGATTTATTATTGCTCTTAGGCTTATTATTTTGTCTACTACTTATACACTCCAACAATTTTATTAAAAGAAATAGAATAATTGTACAGATCATTATGATTATTATAGTTGTTAGGACTGATTGAAGAACACCAGCACTAATATCACCTAACTATTTACCTATTTTACCAAAACTACTCACTTATTCAGGATCCTACAGTCTCCCATTGTCCTGGTTCCTCCAAGAATCTACTTTCATGACTTAAATTAGTTATGTTAGTAATTAAAGAATCAATATCTCTCCTATGGTCAAGTATGTAAGTGTGATACCTCTTAGCCTTAATTACTTTACAAACTATGTCTTCTTTCACCAAAACAATATCCAAGGCAAGACGATTCTGCATGACCATTGTTCTAATTGCTACCATCTCTACATTTACTAACTTAAAAGATCCTGCTGTGCCTACAGCAGTCTATCTACTACTGTAGACAATCGTCTAATTTTCACATACTTTATGGATGCTCTCATTGAAGGAATAATAGCTCCTAAAATATCTAGAACTACTTGTCCAAAAATGTGTTTCACTCTCCTCAAATTATATTCATCCCCCAACTAATCTATGTGATAAATTCTAGGAAACTAAGGCCAAATAACATGAACCCACTCTATTTCTTGCCAGATTGAAATAACCAGGCTTCCCACAAACATAATAGATTCCTCTCACAATGGGCTCTCCTCCAGACTAAAGGTTTCCACTGACTTCATAAGATTTGTTGCACATATTGTCACCTACAAAATATACTTTCTCCCTTTCCATAGGCCTACATCTCACCATACACATTTTCCTTTTCTTTCCTATTCAATCCTCAATTTGGGATGCAAACCTGAAAAGCAAAATTCTTCTTCTCTTATTTCGTCCAAAGCAATTTTCTGCTGTTATAAATTTTGTACTATTTTTGCTCCCCTTTTCTTATATTTGCTTATAAAATCACGTTCTTCATTACTCAAAAGACACAGATAATCTCCATTTGAGTTAGTTTCATACCAGTTTTCTGCAATCAGTCTAAAATACTCACCATATTTATGTTCCCTATAATTGTCATTCTTGAGTAAATTTTCTAGAGACACATTAAAATCAGTTAAGTAAGGAGAACGGAATTCTTTATCATTAAAAATTTCAATGAAAACACTACACAATAATGCATAGGAAATTTCTAACTGCTTATGTTAAACCCTCCCCAGCTGATTTGGGAAGGTAAGTACATATGTAGAACATACTAATCTTTATTTTGCTATGCATTCCCTAATCCTTTTAGTACACACATTATCTAAAAAACCACTACCTATATGCTCTTCTATGTGCTCTTCATGTACTGATATCATTTGCTTAAATGTGTCATAATTAGTTCCAAGTTCAACATTGTTATTTATACGATCTCAAACATTTCCCATAGGAGTCAGTAAGCACACCAGCAAGCTAGTTAATACCAATAGGGTTATGATTAACAGCGTCATGTCTACAATTTTACAGCATCTGCTAGATCCCATCTTCTTGTTGAAACAAAAACCCCTATTGTGGCAAAAAGCTGAAAAAAGCATTTTCTATAAAACAATCACATTTTCATCTCTTTTCTTATTTCATTAAAACAATGATCAAAACACAAATTTGAAGCAAAATCAGTATCAGCTTAGTCTTTTTCAAAAGTTGATATATTGAATTCATAGCAATTCTTTCATGGATCGACTAGACTCTGTAGTTTACAGTCCTTAACCAAAACACATTCAAATTCTGTTCAAATCTTTCATTAGAGCATGATATTTAAAATCTCTATTTTACACTTGTTCAGTTTCATTCTGAGTCTCTGAACCACTCTCAAACCTGTATTGGCACTTGTTCATATACATCTGTTTCCTCTTCCGATGCCGTAGAAAAAATACACCCGCTCAGGTGAGGAATATTTTCGATTTGGAATTCTCCTTCTAGTTGATCTTGTAGCAACTGGTTATTCACCCCCAGTCATTTCTGAATTCATTTGTCTTTCAAAATTTCTTTCTGGCTCACAGTGCTTTCCTTTGCAAATTATCTTTCTAGGAGTATCTTCAATTGTTTCTGTGTCAACAACAGTCTTTAACTCTTAATCTTCCCCAAGACATTGACTTGAACCCATTCATCAACTCTTACTTGAATTCAAACTTGCACTTTGATCAATCTTGACCCTGTCTGTTTTTCCCCTTTCCGAAAGGGGTCATTGTTATTTTAATTTTCAACTACAACTTGCCACTGTTTTGATCAGAGGTTAGTTCTTCCTACTGCCTCTCATGCTTTGCTCTTTAGCACTGTAACAACTCTTCAGGAGTTTCTAATTCTTCATTTGAACTTTTGCTCACCGGAAACATTTGCTTTTGAACTTTATCTTCACCAGTTCCAGAAAAATCTTCACCCCCTCTCGGTTCACACTGCAAACTTGAATTTGGCTTTGAGCTTGACTTTGAGCAGACTGTGTACTTTGATTATTCACCCCATCCCCAGCTTCAGATGTGCTTACTCTCATCGTGTAAGCAGCATGGATCCACAGAGGCACACCTGCATTTGATAGCCCCCGTGCATTTCCGAGAAATGCGCATGCACGGGCTCGCGCGCAGTTTTCTCAAGGATTACTGATACTGCGAGGAAGAGGAGGAAGGCAGCCCGGGGACGCCGCATGCCAGGTAAGTGGTTTTAATTTACTATTACGTAATGTAGATTTACTTGATAATATAGGGGAGGTGGAGGCGGGGGCTGGCCAACTCCGCTCCGCTGCGGAGTGTGCGGAGATTTGCCTTCTCCGCGTTCCCCGTGGAACGCAGAGGAGGCACATCTCTGCACACTCCGCGGGCGGAGCGGAAGTCTCCGCTCGGGGTTACTCATTTCTAGGAACATCTTCTTGTAGATTTCTTAATTCACTCAAAGATGTTTCCATTGTTCCATGAAGAAACAATTTACATTTTTGGAACTTTATATAGCATCAGTTGAAAATGAATCACTTCCATTTTTTTTAGAACAACTGCCTCTTCCTATAAGGCACATTGTCATGCCATCTGATCTGCACATCTGGACCCTCCAGGACAGAATAAATGCCAATGCACACAACAGTGAAGAACTCTTCACCATCGTTAAAGAGTTTGTCAGGCCCAACAGCAAGACCACAGACTTCCCACCCTCCCAAGACCTCTGCAACAAACTCAGCACCTTCTTCCTCCACAATTTCAGGCAGATCTATGACATTTTCGACACCCAAGACCCTCCCACCAAGCTCAACACCACAGCACCGAACGACGCCGCACCCCAACAGATCCTGCTCAACTGGACCCCAATCACCAAAGAGGACACTCTCAAGACCATGAAGAGCATCCACTCTGGAACCCCCTCGAAACATGCCCGCACCACATCTTCCATAGAGCAGCCACCGCCATCGCCCCTTGCTCCATCGTACCATCAACTGTTCCATGGAGACCACCACCTTCCTCGACGACTGGAAACATGCAGAGATCAACCCTCTAATAAAGAAACCTTGCGGCAACTCGACACACCTCAAGAACTTCAGACCCATCTCCCTTCTCCCCTCCCAGCCAAGAAGGCCATCAACGCTCAACTCTCCGAGTACATCAAAGCAAGCCATGTCCTAGACATGTCCCAATCCGGCTTCAGAAGCAACCACAGCACCCAGACCACACTTCTCACTGCGCCAGGGACATCAGCTCCCTCCTCGACCAGGGCGAAACTGCACCCCTCATCCTTCTGGACCTCTCGGCCACCTTCGACACCGACGCCCACCGCACCCTAATCATGAGACTCCACGACACTGGCATCTGCGACAAGGCCCACTCCTTCCTCACCGGTCGAACGCAGCGAGTCAGACTACCCCCGTTCCTCTCGGAACCCACAGAGATCAGCTGTGGAGTCTCCCAGAACTCTTCCATGAGCCCCACTCTTTTCAATGTCTACATGGCCCCTCTTGCAGCCATCGTCAGGAAGTACGGACTTAACATTGTCTCCTACACCGACAACACCCAACTGATCCTCTCCTTCACCAACGAACCCACAAAAGCCACAAACAACTTCCACAGTGGGATGAAGGCCGTTGCCACCAGGATGAAAAACAGTTGCTTTAAACTCAACTCGGACAAGACCGAAGTTCTCATCCTGGGACCCACCCACTTAGCTTGGGATGACTCCTGGTGGCCCTCTACATTGGGAACCCCGCCCACCCCCACAGACCACGCAGGAAGTCTCAACATCATACTGGACTCCTCACTCACAATGAACCGCCAGATCAACGACGTCTCCTCACCATGCTTCCACACTCTTTGCCTGCTTTGAAAGACATTCATATGGATACCCACCGAATCCAGAAAAATGGTCACTCACGCACTCATCAGCAGCAGACTCAACTACGGCAACGCACTCTATGCCGGTGTCACCCAGAAACTCCTCAGGAAACTACAGAACATTCAAAATGCCGCAGCCAGACTGGTCCTCATCATCCCCAACCACAGCCATATCACCGAACACCTCAGAGAACTCCACTGACTTTCAGTCAACAAAAGAATCGCTTTCAAGCTCCTCACACACACCCCTCCACGACACAGGACCAGCATACCTGAACCACCGCCTCTCATTCTACGCACCCACCATACACCTCCGCTCCGCCCAACTGGCCCTTGCCACCGTCTCTCGGATCCACAAGACTAGAACAGGAGGAATTTCCTTCTCCTACCTCGTCGCCAAGACAACCCCCTGCCTCTCCACCTCAGACAATCCTCATTGCTGACCCAATTCAGGAAGGATCTCAAGACCTGGCTCTTCAACTGAACCCCAGCACTCAGACAGATCAGCACCCCCCCCAAATCCCCCAGCACCTTGAGACTCTCACAGGTGACTAGCTGCGCTTTACAAGCCCTGTTTGAGTGATTGATTGATTGATGTAACCATATTCCTGTAAGCCTCATGGGCTGTGCGCTTAATAATGGGGATGTCATGCATCTCCTTTGTGACCATAGCTGATCAAGATCATGAACAATACCAAAACCATATTAGCTATGTATATAGATTGTCACATTCAATTTTTCCGAAGAGCAGCAAGTTCTCATTAAGGCAATCAATTTTGCCACTAGCACCGATGTCACATTTGGTTAGGAGGACGCTTTAAGTGTTTCTGAGACAGAACATGCTGCATAGGCTACTTTAAGTACCCCACATTGGTTTCTTAAAAAGAACTATCAACAAATAATGTCAGACCAGCCATTTCCAAAGGAACTACTTCTATGATCTTGGTTTTGTGCATAATTCAGTCACTTCTATACAATTGTGATCCAATTTTTCATCATTTTCATTATCCTTGTCTTCACAATTCTTGTCTGAAACTGAAAGCAGTGTTGCTGGATTTAGGACATTACATCTTTGAATGGAAATATTTTCTGCTGCAAGTATTATGTGCTCATAACAAGTCAATCTACCGTTTGTTACATGCTGAGTTCTTTTCCAGTTGCAGCCCAGCTCTGTCAAAGATCAACCTATTACAGGGAAGCTTCGTCAGCATTCAACCAATCACAGCACTGCTTTGTGTTGACATCTCACCAATTCCAGTGCAGTTCCGTGGCATGCATATTCAATTTAGAGTTTTCTATACAAGGTGATAAAAGCGAATATTACTAGGCCCGCCTTCTGGGCCAAAAGTACTGAGGCCAACCTTTTCTGCTTTTAAAGAATGGTTCAGTGTTTTAGATACCTGTCCCACTACACTATGTGTGAGTATATGTCCAACAGTGAGAAATTTAATGCAGGTAATGCTGGTTGCAAATAAGTTGTGGATTTGTGTTACAGAAGTAGTGAGCGACAGCAGCTTAGAGATTCAGTGGGTCATATTTTTGCACACTGTTGTAGAAGGAACTGTGTTGTATTATCGTAAGGCTTTAAAACTTCTTTTCTGCTTGTTAAGCTGCTTGCTCAGTGTCATATAATTGCCTATGACAACATGACCTGTGAAACCCCTTCAGGTGATGTACAAGAAGTCAAATGTTGTGCCTTGTATCTTAGCGGCTCAAGAAATTTAGAAATTGTCTCCACTGCCTGTAATAAGAAAATGATATAGCGGCTAAACTGTGAGTTATTAATGCTGACTTCAGACATCACAAACGTTGCTGCCAGCAGCAAGGGTGAAAGGTAGGTCACAGAGTATAATTATAGCAGCAATTTAAACAAGGAAAATTGGATTTGACTTTGCCTTCTACTGATAAGTTTTTGTAAAAAGAAAAAAAAAGTGATCAACAAAGGGGAAACGTCTATGGCAACATGTTTATTTAATTCCAAACTATAGATCATTTTGAGAAAAATAAAATGTACGCATGTTTGAACACAATCTGGACCCCAGTATGTTTTTAACCTGACTCATAACAAACTGATTCTAATAACGTTTTGCAATTGATTGCTTTTTGGTGTCTGTAATTTCAAAAGACAGATTCGTCTTTTGATCTGCAATGAACATAAAAGAGCAAGACACCAATGATTTAAGTGGTTTGTGGGAAGGGTGATAATGTGACCATTTATCATAAGGAATAAAATTCCATCTGACATACATTAAAAGGATATTACAAGTCATTTTGGAGTACTATGACGTTATAAAGGAACTCCTTGGTGACTTACAATATTCTTATAAAGTATAGCAGGGGGTTCTTTATCCTATATATATTGCATGGGAGCCTACAAACCCTGTTTAAAGCTTGTCTCTAATTTTCTTATTACATTTGAGTTGTGATGGCATAATGCCTGCTGCCAGAAATAGGAGGCAAGTTGAAAGGCAGGTCACAGAACATAATTACGGCTGCTGTTTAAGCAGTGAAAAGTAGCTTTCCCTTCTTCTGTTCTCTTTTTACTAAATCGAACAGTGATCAGCAGAATGGAGACCTTTAATTTTTTCTATGCTGTAGGTTGTTATAGACAAGATCTATTTGCTTGTGTCTACATATTCTGAGATTCCGCAATTTTTAAATTTGACTTAAACTAGTTTTAATATATTTTTGCACAAAATTACTGTTAGAAATGGGGGTCTCTAGTTGGCAATTGTTTGCACCTTTGTCCAAGTAAGGACCCTTCCTTCTAGTCAGGATAAGGGAGTTACTCTCCTAAAATAACCCCTGCTCACCCCCTTGGTAGCTTGACATGAGCAGTCAAGCTTATCTTAGAGGCAGTGTGTAAAGCAGTTGCACATAACCAACAGTAACACCGTGAAAGCACTACAAAAGGGCACCACACCAGTTTGGAAAAATATCCAATATTTTTATATACTTAAGACAAGACCAAAAACGATAAAAATCCACAATACAGTACTTCAGTTATCAAAATAAACTTGAACTAAAGTTCCTTGAAGTCAATAGCTCCGTCTGGGGCTATCACGGCATCGTGAACAACAAATTCCAAACAGTTCTGGCTGACCGCGGCATCTCGGGCCAGCTACGGTGTCGGGAAGACCGGCAAAACAGTACCTTGAGAAATGCAGGGCATCAGCAACATCTCATTGAGCTTCAAAAGCACGGCGTCCGCAGGCGTCGGTTCTGGAGGTCGGTGCAGGAGTCGTCGGGCCCTTAAAGTCACACGCATTGCAGATCGAACTCCTCGCGGTTGAAGTCAGGAGCGCCGGCGTCGGCAGGCGTCGGGTGCTGCGGTGCGAAGTGCAGCGGCATGCAGTGCCCTGAGGTTGCGGTGTAGGCAGCGGCTAGGTGACGGTCGCCCAGCGGCGTCGGTGAGACCAGGCATGCGGTGCGAAGGGATGCGGTGCTCGTCGTGGTGCTGGCAGGTCACGGTGCAAGCAGCGGCATCGTTGTTGCTGAAGCGCTGTCGTCGGCTGATGACCTGGAGTCGATGGCACCGGCGTCGGTAGGCCAAGGCTGCGGTGTGGGATGAGGACGGTGCGTTGTATAACTTACGAGCGGTGCCCTCGAACCATGCTGCAAGCAGTGGTGTCGATGTCGGCGTGAAGTGGCATCATCAGGGATACCAAGGCGATGGCGTGAAGCGAGACGGTGCGGAGTGCGATGCCCACAGGTCACGGTGCAAGCAGCGGCTTGGTGGCGGCATTAGGTGGCGTCGTCGTTGAGACCAGGGTTGAGGTGCGGCATTGCGGCGTTGCCCTCTGCGGTGCCTTCAGGACACGGAGTCAGCAGCGGCGTCGTAGACGGCATCAGGTTGCTTTTTCTTCTGTTGCAGCACAAAACACACAGTCCCCAGTGCTGAGGGCAGAAGAACTTGAAGTCTTTGCTGTTCCTGACACTTCTTGAACAGGGGGCAAGCTCTACCTCAAGCCATTGGAGAAACTCACAAAAAGGAAGTTGCAGAAAGTTCAAGTCCAGTCCTTTCACTGCCCAAGACAGAAGCAGCCACTGCAGGCCAACACAGCAAAGCACACAGCAAAGTAGTAGTCCCTCCTCACAGCTTCTCCAGCTCTTCTTCTTGGCAGTCTTCTTGGTTCCAAAAGAGTTCTAAAGTTTAGGGGTTTGGGCCCCATTTGTTATAGCCCAACATCCTTTGTCCTCTCAGGCAGAGAGTGTCTGTGCCCAGCCAGAACCAGTTCTCTCCTCTCTGGTGCAGCTTCCTGGCAGGAGGTGGAGACAGCATTGTCAGAGGCAGACCAGATCCATTCAGTTGAAAGGAAATCTCCTCCCCCTACTCTAAATGCAGCCCAGGTCTATTCAGCCCATCCCTGACCCAGCTAGACTCTCTGGAGCCACTGCTCCTCCCCAGCCCCTGCCATCTCAAGCCAGACAGTCAATCCACAAACCCAGCAGAGGCACACCGGATGGCTGAGCAAGAAAATACCTACTTTCTAAAAGTGGTATTTTCAAACACAGAATGTAAAAATCACCTTCACTAAAAGATGTATCTTTAGATTCTGAGTTCAGGCATACTAAACCTTATTTCTCTACCTTGTTCGCAGGGGCAGTTATGTTTATAAGATGTTATAAACAAACTCTTCATTCGGTCCTATGGGAACAGTTAGCCTTGCAATAGTGAAAAACGAAATTGGCAGTAATTCACTATCAGGACATGCCACACACACTAAGGCATGTCCTACCTTTCACATACACTGCACCCTGCCCACAGGGGTACCTTGGGCCTACCTTAGGGGTAACTAACATGCAAGAAAAGGGAAGGTTAGGGCCTGGCAAGTGGGTGCACTTGCCAAGTCGACATGGCAGTTACAAACTGCGCGCAGACTCTGCATTGGCAGGTCTGAGTTACCTTTTCAGGGCTACTCATGTGGGTGGCACAATCAGTGCTGCAGGCCCACTAGCAGCATTTGATTTACAGGCCCTGGCACACTCAGTGCATTTTACTAAGGACTGACAAGTAAATCAAATACGCCAATCATGGAAACACCAATCCATAATACAAATTACACAGAGAGCATATGCACTTTAGCACTGATCAGCAGTGGGAAAGTGCCCAGAGCCCTAAAACCAACAAAGACAGGTATGGAAAAAATAGGAGGAAGAAGCAAAAGGTTTGGGGATAACCCTGCAAAAAGGGCCATTTCCAACAATTACTCTTTGCTTTTTCATGTGCTTTATTTTGCACTACAGATTTTGCATGTCTTCTTCACATCTGCAACAATACTGTCTCGTCTATACGAAACCATGTGTCAGATTTAATAAGGGCTTCCTTAGCCCTTGCGTCACATAAGGGAACACAAGGCAATGCAAGGCCTTAAGTGGCATTTACTATACCATGCAAAGCCACCTTGCATGGCTCTACGTGGTTTAGTAAATCTAAGTTAACGCAAGGCAGTGCATTTCACTGCTGTACATTACCTTGCAGTAGGTGGGCATTCCAGGGATGGAGTTTAGGCGGTCCCATGCATCCACCCATGGATTATGGTGCATTTACAGAATTACAAGCAGTTGTAAACCTGGCAATGCGTTGCAATGGGAAGCCTCCCAGACCCAGGTGTTACTAGCAGAAATGTCTTTATTTCTCATTGTTATTTCCTTTTTCTATGTGTGATGCATTCAGTATCACACATAGAAAAAGTAAAATGCCTTCAAGGATTGTTTTTGGACAGAAAGGTGTGCTTTCCTGCACAAAACAATCCTGTGTGTAGCACAGGAACACTTGTGCCCTGCCACAAGGGTGCCTGTGTTGGCGCTAGGCAGCACATATAGTGCAATCACAAGGAGGCAGCAGAAATGTGCCATATCTTTGTAATTATGACGCATCTCTACTGTCTCCCTTTTACGCAACGCAGTGCAGTGAGTTGCTTTGCTGCGCTGCGTGAAATGTTAGTAAATCTGCCCCCAAAGATTTAAGCGATGTGTAGGAAGGGTGATGGTGTGATCATGTATTATAAAGGAACTAAAAACCTCTGTCATACAGTAAAAGAATATCGTAAGTGACCTCTAAGTTCTATTACCTTATCAGCCTTCGACTTTTTTTCTGCTATATGGTCATGAAACTCCTCAATGGCTTTCATTATCCTTGTCATGTATGTCAGGGTGTATTTATCCCTTATATACTTTGACTAAAGTAACAAGCCTATTAGAAGTTGGACCCAGAGCGTTCACTTAAAAATGAGGAATTACCAGGTAACTTGTATTTCTTGGTTGGAATCCCACAATAATTCATCATTTTGGCCTAGACTTTAACCCAGCATTTTTGCCTGCTTTGAGGAGCTGAAAAGTCCTGGTGAAAGGAAACAAAATGTATAATTGCGATGGGGTTGGTACCTGTCCCATCAGAATCACGTTCTACTGGTAATGAAATGAATGAATGAAATGAAATTCGTACTTGTAAAGCGCACTGCTGCCCCAGCTATGGGGCGTCCTGGCGCTATACGCATACCGCTGTGGAACCCTTCCTGGCTATTCCCTGTGAAATGTCCACTCCTGGGCACCCCCAAGGTGAAGCCAGGCATCCCAGCGCTGGTGGGGCCGTTGTGGAGATTAAGCAAGCTATTAGCCCAGAGTTTCAGAGTGGGACCCATGATTAGAATAAGCACGAGGTGAGAATTATCAGGTCTGAGGAAATTGAGCCCAAGACCCGCCGAGGCGGGAATTGAACCCTGGTCCCGGGCCAGATCTCTGCATCAGGGTCTGCCGCTCTAACCATTGAGCCACACTTCTTCACAATGAGGGCAGAAGTGCGCAAATAATACATGAAAAACATTTTCTGAACCTCTAGGGAAAGGGATTTCTCTGCTTAAATGTATATTTTGAAGGAGTAAAAAAAAAAACCCTAGCCAAACCTAGGGGTGGGCAGAACTCATGGAGTTTAGCTCCACCAAATTCCATGGAGTTACATGAAAACTCTGTGGAGTTCCACCAAAGGGCAGAAAATATGCATGTCATGCTGCTCGCTCTGTAATTTAGCATCAGTAGTATGAGCAGCACGGAAAAATCAGCATGAACTGCACCATGCTGTGCACAAGAGTGCACAGCTTTTCGAGGTCGTTTTGATGCAGCATAAGTAGATAATCTACTTGAGTGATGGCAAATCTACATGAGAGGCGATTGGCCGAATTTGCCCAGAACTCTGCATTACAAGAGTAACATGGAGTCATCAATTTCTGCCAATGTCATGTGCAGAATGAAGCATTCCGCACACCCCTATCCAAAACCTTAAATGGGCAGACTTTCCAAAGAAGATTTTTATGATTTTCAAGCTAATGTAACTTTAATAAAATGGTAGACATAGGCCTTTGAATCATGATGTCACTCTTGTGAAGCAGACCATTAAAGATTCTGAACCATAATCAATTACTTTTACTAATCCTCAGGTTGCACCTCTCCATCCAGTGGCGGTTGGTGATGGCAAAAATGGTGAGGTGACATAATTAGAACACAATAAAAATACAAATGAACAAACATTTAAAAATAAATAAATAAACTTACCTTAGAGTGCAGCATGTCCAGTCCCCGGCTACAGACTCCTCCGAGCGCGGGGTCCCATAGCTAACACAGGTCCTTATCCAATCCATACTCTGCTGCCATTCTGTTAAGCAGCATGAGTGAAGCGTCTGGATTGGCTGGAGCAGGCTGCCTCAGCGCTCTGAAAGGCAATGGAGGCTGATGACTGCTCTCCAACTCAGCTATCTAATACAGCTTGGTTGGAAAGGTTGAATTGCGCATGTCGGTTTGGACATAGCAAGGTTTCCGGCCAAACCGCTATGCGCAATTCATACTGAAGGGGCCAATCGTCATTGCTGCCAATCAGCAGCAATGATGCACTGGCCCCGCCCTGCCTTCTACGTTCAGCAGAAATTTGGAAAATAAAATGCTTTTATTACCATTTTATTTTTCCAGCTTTCTGTGCATCAAAAGGGGGATGCCGCTCCTAAGGAGGAACCACAGCTGTCTCCATGTCTTTATGACCACGTTTAGACACTTTTTGCTTGCCTAGGTTTCGAAATAACTTACTACCAAAAAAACAACTATTATCCATCTCTGTAAGACAAGCTTTTACTTTGAGCCAAACTATAATGTGAAGCCTTAAATATTTGACCTCATTTTACTTTAAACTGGTATGCTTTGGAAACCACAGCGTCTGGCATTCATTGAAAAATGGAGATAACTTGTCTGGAAAAAAATTATCATTTTAGTGAAATGCTGTTCGCATTACCTGTTCTGTCTAGAACTGAAAGTCCCCTTCATAAAAGTCTGAGATGTTTTTAATAGCAGTTTACTAAAATAAAAATTGATTTCTATAGAGCTTTAAGGTTTCCTTACACTTGAGGCAGAATGTATTATTAAAGATGAAAGAAGAAGGGAGTACTTTTTTGCATTTAATGGAAGAGAGTTTGATGACCGAATATAGGACGCTCAGCAATCATTTAGTAGATCAACTTGCTGTTTTTAGTTTAGTGTTAAGAATTTACAGAGTTTACATGTATTACTCTATTACCAGCGTGTTCAAACAATATATTTAATTTAGAATGTTTGCTTTCATGTAAAGTACTTTACCTCAGAGAAAGTTCATTCATCATAACACGTTTTTTTCGGCCAAACCAGAGATGGGTGGATTTAGTTAAATGTTTCGTTTCTTGAAACAATGCAAGCAGCAGTAAAAATAGTACTAATTTAGAGACGTGCTTCCAATTGCTTCATTCAGACTTGTACTGCTCCTACTTTGAGGCTGCTGTTTCCAATCAGAGCCACTGGACATGCCAGAATGTTGTATGGGATGCTGTGAAAAGCTGAAACCCTTCCACTGAGACATGAATGATGATGAAAAAGCATTGACCTGAGAAGAACTGACAGACGAAATGAATGAGAAAAATATTAATCAGAATAAAGTAATCCCTCAGACTATGGCTGTGTCCAGCCCCATTGCAAATTATCTCAGTCGGTATTTATGCGCTCATAGGTGACATCTGTGCTGTGACCTAAAGGTCAAGGGCTAACGCTATCAAATAGTTGCCTCGCCCTTGCGCCACACAATGGGGCGCAGGGGCAGCGCAACTCTTAATTTAGATGTATCAAGCCACGCAAGGCCACCTTGAATGGCTTGATAAATCTAGAGCAGCACAGCGCAAATTGCTGCGTTGTGCCCCAGAAAGGCCTTCCACGGGTGGAGTGTGGGTGTTTCCACACATCCTCTCCTGGGTTGTGGCACATTCCCAGATTTACCATTACTGGTAGACCGGGGAATTCGTCAAAATGCTACACCTCCCCAGATGAGGCGTAACAAGGAGAAATATCTTTATTACTCTTAGTTACTTCCTCTTTCAAAGGAGGAAAATGCTCAGAACGCAGCCACCCTTGCACCATGGTGCACGGGTACGTGCATTGGTGCTAGGCAGCAGATTGTGCACCAGTGCATGGAAGAGGCAGGAATGCGCTGTATAATATAATGTAAAATACAGGGCATTCCTGCCCTTTCCCTATCACGCAGCACAACGCAGCAAGGTGACTTGCTGTGCTGCACTTCATGATTTTTCCATAAATATGCCCCCAAATATTTAGATTTAGGGTAGGCCACCTCAGACTTCCGCAATGACATATGTTCTTTCACAGTGCAGACAAGTATCAAAATGTGTTTTTAAGTGCAATGTCTAAACAAGTGAAATTAAAGCCAAACAAAACCCTTTGAGCCACATAATAGTAAGTACATTGCCGGTTGAGCTATCTGAGTGCGGGCTGTGCACTTTTGAGGAGCCTCATTTCTCTTTCTAAGATATGGAAACTCAAGCACACGTGCATAACAAGGGGTGTGATTGCTGCTATTTGATGGTGCACAAAACACCATGCTGTGTATGTGCACACAACTATTATGTACATTTGTGCAGCAGTCTAAGAAGTCATAAATATAAAATAGGGCACCTCTCTAACATGTGTGAGATTAAGGAGGAATCCCTCTTCCTCATCCTCTAAACATGATATTCCTGCAACAGGAAACTGTAAAATTCAAACAAAAATTATCAATTTTAAGTTCTTGCCTCATAGCACCACATTAATTGCTAAGCATTCTAACCTATGCCACAGCTTGGAGGAATGCCTCCAATTATGAGGCGGTGAAACAAATGGTAGCTTTGCAAACTTTGTATGTAGTTGAAGAAAAAGTCTCTCCATAATTGCTCACCCAGCATTAATATGGAATTTAATATTGATAAAGTTTTCTGAGTAGCAATTGATCATTATTTCTATGCCGTTCCTTGTATTCACGTTAAAACCCTTCATTAGTGCACATATACCTGGAAGTCAATAAAAACCTTATATATTCAAAGAAAAAAGGAGCAATATAACTATTTCAAATTCTAATTATAGGCTAACCTAGTGTTAAACAATGATCAATATATATTCACACATCTTAATTATATATATCCATTTATTATTCATCTACATAAAAGGAACCATTTCAACATAAGTAAATTCCTTGCCATAATTTTTCAATTTCTCTGTATTACACATGTAATTTAAAATAGTTCATGGAAAATACTCGTCCAATATTACAATGTTCAACACTTAAATGCTCTAATTTTTCAGACAGAATTTGGAATTTGAGCTTCAAAAACAACTCATTATGTTCCTGAACATGCAGCCAAGCCAGAGCCAAAGCGTGTTTCACGGCACCCTGCCACTTCTTCAGGACTCTTGTGAATGGATTTGTTTCATATACTGCTGCAATAAATATAGGATAAAAAAATAATTTATGATACATAAAAATGTAAAAGAATCACACCATGTACCTTATTTCTTTACTTATTAAGACAGAGTATACCCATTACCAAAGTGACTCTCTCAAACTACAAACCACATACAAAGTGCACATTTTCTCTTCTCTGCCTTTGTTGCGATAGCATTATTATTTCATAAATATAAACCATATAATGGTTTGCTGTCTGGAACCTGCACTTTGTGGTCTGATCCCTCACAAACCACAATTATTAATATGGGTAGATGCCTCAATGGGATGCATATTGCGTCTACGAACATCAATCATACCACGATGAAATTCACTATGCAGGCTTATTCGCCAAGGGGGTTTACATCTCGTTGACACAACAATGAGTATTCTGGGGATTTGGCCTACATGTAAGAACGCCTGTGCAAGTGTTTTCAACTTCCTCCACTTCATCACTTGTAGGCCCCAGAATAAAGGAAATACTCACAGAGAACTAGCTGCAGAAGAACCGCAGAGGGCTTTCTGTTCCTTTAGTACTTCACAAATGAGTATTTCTTCATTTAGGTTAGGTATTTACTCCACCCTCCGTTAACACATCATCCCAATGAAGCATGACACAGTTTAACAAGGCTATTAGAAATGTAAATAATGTATTTTTTTATTGGTATCTATTTAGTAAAGTTTGATTTTGGGGTTGATTTGGTAGTTTACGGGGGACAGCGGGATTTGTTTTTTTCTGCTCTGTTCCTGTTCGATGTATCATTCTTGTGGTACATTTTAAGCCTGGACAAAACTCGAGTAATTTGCTGTGCTGAAATCGTGTGAATTATCCAGAAAATTACACGTTATTATGTGAAATACTATTCTGGCACTTCACATGCAAAATGGAGGGGAGTGGGAAGTGATTCTGGTCCAGAGAGACTAGTGGATCTTGTCAGGGATGGTGCTAAACGTAGAAGCCAATTTGTGACAGTATTGTGATTTAAAGAAATCTTTTCAATGGTGAGTGGGGGGTGGAGGAGTCCCCTTTAGTGAAGGCAGGCAGCATGGGAGCCAGGTATACAATATCATAGGGCGGTAGTGGTGGTTTAAATGTAGCACATCAAATTCTCAAAAATAGTTTTGATATTGTTTATCTATCTACGGTATGTCGGTATATAGAGATTACGGTGCCCTTCAAGATAACAGAAGCATCCCACTACCACGGATGCCAGGTCAACGGGTATAAAATACCCGTTGTTTCAAAACATAAACAACAATTGTATCTCGGCACTCTGATATTTAACTAGAAATATTTTTTTAGAAAAGTCATAGAATTTAACTGAATGATCTATACTCAAAGTCCTGTAAACGTAATTGCTCAATCGGTATGTTATATTGAAAACAAAACAGCTATTCCAAATCGCTCAAGGGACAATAGAAGAGAACATCAAAAAGTAGATATTTTTCTTATATAATTTAATATTATTGAGTCCAATGTAAAATATTTGACAATTGGTAATAACTCCAAGTATAATACACCAAAATTGTCTGAAAAGTCAAAATAGAAATCATATATGTAAAATTCACATTGTGTACATAAATTAAAGATTGGTTAAGCACTACATATAAGAGCAATATTAACAGCCAAAATGAAGGTCCTAGTCCTAGGGCCTTCCTGGTATTGAAAGTTGATAAACAGCCGATGACAGCCGACACGTGTTTCGTTACATATGCGTAACTTTTTCAAGGCTGTAAACGAAAGTAAATGAGGATATGACGCATCATATATTATTATTACTTCCATTTCAAAATTGGCCATTGCGAAAAAGAAGGAATTAAAAAACATGCAATGATGTTCTCTTATACAATTTAGAAAGAGGAATATGTTTATCAATTCGTGTCATAAAAGTGAGAATAACACGTACACAGAAAGCAGCTTTAGGAAAGCCATGATATCCCAGATAGTGACCTAAGAAGATAATAAGTCCAAAAAGTGATTTCTTGAGAAAGATGAAGACACGTGAAAAGACCACTTGAAAGAATCCGGTTCAAAAACCACCATGATGTGAAAGAAAGATAGATCATGCTTCAAACCTCTAAATCCATTTCCTTGGAGTTGTAATTCGAGGTAAATTTCAAGTTATAACTATTGCTGTTTAGATAGTCAGTCAATGCTGTGAATTCCAACTTGCTACCTGCCCAAATAACAAAGATATCATCTATGTAGCGACCCCAATAGACAATATGTGTTGTTAAGTTAGAGGGGCCGTCTGTCCATAGATGTCTATTCTCAAATTTACCCATGTATAGATTCGCTACAGATGGTGAAAATTTAGAGCCCATCGCTACACCCATTGCTTGCTGGTACCATGTGCCCTGATGTAAAAACACGTTGTTTTCTAAGACGATACGTGTCATTTCAATAACCATCTCTGTATGTTTATAGAAAGTAGCATCTCTTTGATATAGAGTATCAGTTAGAGCTTGTAGACCCTGCTCCCAGGGAATACTGGTATATAAGGCACATACATCTAATGTGGCAAAGGATAGTTCGTTTGTCCATTCTATGTCTTCCAACTTATTCAGAAGATCCCCAGTATCTCTAAGGTATGATGGAAGATTTAATACAAAAGGTTGCAAAAAAATATCGATATATTCTGAAAGATGCTCTGTGGGCGATCCGATACCTGAAACTATCGGTCTACCTGGAGGACATGTAGCTGACTTGTGAATTTTGGGCAGAGTATATATACATGGTGCTTTTGGTGATGGTATATATAAATATCTAACCTCACCATCAGAAAGGAGACCCTGTTCCTGCCACTCCATGAGCTTAGATTTAATGAGGCTTGTGATTTTTTGTAATGGACTTGTAGGCAGTTTAGAATAAGCTTGCTGGTCCTGTAGCTGTCTATCTATTTCGTTTATATAGTCCTTATCTTGCATTAATACTATATTTCCTCCCTTATCAGCTTCTTTCACAATTAGATCTGAGTTGGTGGACAATGCTTTGAGTGCCAAATGTTCTTGTTTTGTGAGATTGTACTTATAAGATGTATGTGTACTTCTAAGTTGGTCCTCTAAAGTGTGGAGATCCTCTGTCACTGCTCGATAGAATGCATCTATCATATTATCTGATTGAAGATTTGGAACAAAAACAGACTTTATTTTTAAGCCACTGTCAGTATTCAAATTTGATTCCACACCCAAATCTTCCATTATGTCAGATACAGAGATGGAACTGTCATTCAACGTCAATAATACATGCAAGTTATGAACATCACTTATAGTCTTATTGCATGGTGGTACAGTTATGTTAATAGGTATAATAGGAGCCGGATTTTCTTCAAAAATTTCTTTAATTTTACTCTCCTGATAAAGTTGAATACGTCTACATGAATATTCACAAAGTCTGGTCTTGTAGTTGGACAAAAACCCAGGCCCTTGGTTAATACTCCTTCATCATTTTTCGTGAGCTCTAAGTTGGATAGATTTACAATGTTAACATTGGAAACAGCCCCAGAGGTATCGCCGTTTAGTTCAGTGTGGAAGATCTGACTCAATTCCTTGCATTGCGAGACACTGACCTTGTGTTTGTTGCACCCTCCCTGCCACCTATTCCGCCTCCCACCCTTTCGGGTTTTTTTGAGGCGTCCCGATTGTAGGTGTTTCTGGAACCCTTGCGGAAACGGTTCATTTCCTCTAAAAAAGAGGACCTCGTGGGGTCAGAGTTGGCACCTGAAATGGAGGGTTCTAATTCTGTTGTAACACTATTCTCACTCTGGACACTAGAGAGATCTGACTCGCTAGTGGATGCTAGATTAGTTGGGTTGTTTATTTCTACATTTTTCTGTCTTGGCCTGGATTCATCGAATTTCTTTGCGAAAGTAAAAACTCTCCCATTTCTGTAGTCTATCTCATCGCGTTTAAACTTTCTCATTTTTTTGTCCTTAATGTATAATTGATATCCACTGAGGATTTCTTTCAATATTACGTAGTTTTTCTCAGTTGGTTCTGGCATATTCAAATTTTTTATTTCCAATTCGAGTTGTGCAATGTCACTCAATAACTTACTACGTTTCCGTTCAGCATGGCGAATTAAGACATCCATCATTTTATATGAGGAAGTTAGAATTAATTCCTCCCATTCTTTTAGGAGGTCCGGGTCTAAATCTTCAAATGAGGGAAATATTATGACCCGTAATCCTCGAGGTATTTGTCGGATGTCCAGATATCTTTTTAAGGTGGTGGCATCCCACCACCTGGACAATTCCTGTTTTTTTAGCCGTTCAAGTTTGATAAATTTCTGTCTTAGGCCTTCCTTTTGATTTATCTTCTGCTGTGTTATTGATGTATTCATAACTCCTGTAAATAGTTCTGAGAAGATTTTATCCCTCTCATCATCATAGTTGGCCATTACGCGAATGCACTTATGTTTTCAATTACAGTTTCCACAGGGCATGTGTAATAGATACTTAAAGGTAAGACTAGTGTTGATTTGCAATGCAAGGAAATGAGTGCTGACTACCACATGAACTTTACAATATCATAGGGCGGTAGTGGTGGTTTAAATGTAGCACATCAAATTCTCAAAAATAGTTTTTATATTGTTTATCTATCTACGGTATGTCGGTATATAGAGATTACGGTGCCCTTCAAGATAACAGAAGCATCCCACTACCACGGATGCCAGGTCAACGGGTATAAAATACCCGTTGTTTCAAAACATAAACAACAATTGTATCTCGGCACTCTGATATTTAACTAGAAATATTTTTTTAGAAAAGTCATAGAATTTAACTGAATGATCTATACTCAAAGTCCTGTAAACGTAATTGCTCAATCGGTATGTTATATTGAAAACAAAACAGCTATTCCAAATCGCTCAAGGGACAATAGAAGAGAACATCAAAAAGTAGATATTTTTCTTATATAATTTAATATTATTGAGTCCAATGTAAAATATTTGACAATTGGTAATAACTCCAAGTATAATACACCAAAATTGTCTGAAAAGTCAAAATAGAAACCATATATGTAAAATTCACATTGTGTACATAAATTAAAGATTGGTTAAGCACTACATATAAGAGCAATATTAACAGCCAAAATGAAGGTCCTAGTCCTAGGGCCTTCCTGGTATTGAAAGTTGATAAACAGCCGATGACAGCCGACACGTGTTTCGTTACATATGCGTAACTTTTTCAAGGCTGTAAACGAAAGTAAATGAGGATATGACGCATCATATATTATTATTACTTCCATTTCAAAATTGGCCATTGCGAAAAGAAGGAATTAAAAAACATGCAATGATGTTCTCTTATACAATTTAGAAAGAGGAATATGTTTATCAATTCGTGTCATAAAAGTGAGAATAACACGTACACAGAAAGCAGCTTTAGGAAAGCCATGATATCCCAGATAGTGACCTAAGAAGATAATAAGTCCAAAAAGTGATTTCTTGAGAAAGATGAAGACACGTGAAAAGACCACTTGAAAGAATCCGGTTCAAAAACCACCATGATGTGAAAGAAAGATAGATCATGCTTCAAACCTCTAAATCCATTTCCTTGGAGTTGTAATTCGAGGTAAATTTCAAGTTATAACTATTGCTGTTTAGATAGTCAGTCAATGCTGTGAATTCCAACTTGCTACCTGCCCAAATAACAAAGATATCATCTATGTAGCGACCCCAATAGACAATATGTGTTGTTAAGTTAGAGGGGCCGTCTGTCCATAGATGTCTATTCTCAAATTTACCCATGTATAGATTCGCTACAGATGGTGAAAATTTAGAGCCCATCGCTACACCCATTGCTTGCTGGTACCATGTGCCCTGATGTAAAAACACGTTGTTTTCTAAGACGATACGTGTCATTTCAATAACCATCTCTGTATGTTTATAGAAAGTAGCATCTCTTTGATATAGAGTATCAGTTAGAGCTTGTAGACCCTGCTCCCAGGGAATACTGGTATATAAGGCACATACATCTAATGTGGCAAAGGATAGTTCGTTTGTCCATTCTATGTCTTCCAACTTATTCAGAAGATCCCCAGTATCTCTAAGGTATGATGGAAGATTTAATACAAAAGGTTGCAAAAAAATATCAATATATTCTGAAAGATGCTCTGTGGGCGATCCGATACCCGAAACTATCGGTCTACCTGGAGGACATGTAGCTGACTTGTGAATTTTGGGCAGAGTATATATACATGGTGCTTTTGGTGATGGTATATATAAATATCTAACCTCACCATCAGAAAGGAGACCCTGTTCCTGCCACTCCATGAGCTTAGATTTAATGAGGCTTGTGATTTTTTGTAATGGACTTGTAGGCAGTTTAGAATAAGCTTGCTGGTCCTGTAGCTGTCTATCTATTTCGTTTATATAGTCCTTATCTTGCATTAATACTATATTTCCTCCCTTATCAGCTTCTTTCACAATTAGATCTGAGTTGGTGGACAATGCTTTGAGTGCCAAATGTTCTTGTTTTGTGAGATTGTACTTATAAGATGTATGTGTACTTCTAAGTTGGTCCTCTAAAGTGTGGAGATCCTCTGTCACTGCTCGATAGAATGCATCTATCATATTATCTGATTGAAGATTTGGAACAAAAACAGACTTTATTTTTAAGCCACTGTCAGTATTCAAATTTGATTCCACACCCAAATCTTCCATTATGTCAGATACAGAGATGGAACTGTCATTCAACGTCAATAATACATGCAAGTTATGAACATCACTTATAGTCTTATTGCATGGTGGTACAGTTATGTTAATAGGTATAATAGGAGCCGGATTTTCTTCAAAAAATTTCTTTAATTTTACTCTCCTGATAAAGTTGAATACGTCTACATGAATATTCACAAAGTCTGGTCTTGTAGTTGGACAAAAACCCAGGCCCTTGGTTAATACTCCTTCATCATTTTTCGTGAGCTCTAAGTTGGATAGATTTACAATGTTAACATTGGAAACAGCCACAGAGGTATCGCCGTTTAGTTCAGTGTGGAAGATCTGACTCAATTCCTTGCATTGCGAGACACTGACCTTGTGTTTGTTGCACCCTCCCTGCCACCTATTCCGCCTCCCACCCCTTCGGGTTTTTTTGAGGCGTCCCGATTGTAGGTGTTTCTGGAACCCTTGTGGAAACGGTTCATTTCCTCTAAAAAAGAGGACCTCGTGGGGTCAGAGTTGGCACCTGAAATGGAGGGTTCTAATTCTGTTGTAACACTATTCTCACTCTGGACACTAGAGAGATCTGACTCGCTAGTGGATGCTAGATTAGTCGGGTTGTTTATTTCTACATTTTTCTGTCTTGGCCTGGATTCATCGAATTTCTTTGCGAAAGTAAAAACTCTCCCATTTCTGTAGTCTATCTCATCGCGTTTAAACTTTCTCATTTTTTTGTCCTTAATGTATAATTGATATCCACTGAGGATTTCTTTCAATATTACGTAGTTTTTCTCAGTTGGTTCTGGCATATTCAAATTTTTATTTCCAATTCGAGTTGTGCAATGTCACTCAATAACTTACTACGTTTCCGTTCAGCATGGCGAATTAAGACATCCATCATTTTTTATGAGGAAGTTAGAATTAATCCCTCCCATTCTTTTAGGAGGTCCGGGTCTAAATCTTCAAATGAGGGAAATATTATGACCCGTAATCCTCGAGGTATTTGTCGGATGTCCAGATATCTTTTTAAGGTGGTGGCATCCCACCACCTGGACAATTCCTGTTTTTTAGCCGTTCAAGTTTGATAAATTTCTGTCTTAGGCCTTCCTTTTGATTTATCTTCTGCTGTGTTATTGATGTATTCATAACTCCTGTAAATAGTTCTGAGAAGATTTTATCCCTCTCATCATCATAGTTGGCCATTACGCGAATGCACTTATGTTTTCAATTACAGTTTCCACAGGGCATGTGTAATAGATACTTAAAGGTAAGACTAGTGTTGATTTGCAATGCAAGGAAATGAGTGCTGACTACCACATGAACTTTACAATATCATAGGGCGGTAGTGGTGGTTTAAATGTAGCACATCAAATTCTCAAAAATAGTTTTGATATTGTTTATCTATCTACGGTATGTCGGTATATAGAGATTACGGTGCCCTTCAAGATAACAGAAGCATCCCACTACCACGGATGCCAGGTCAACGGGTATAAAATACCCGTTGTTTCAAAACATAAACAACAATTGTATCTCGGCACTCTGATATTTAACTAGAAATATTTTTTTAGAAAAGTCATAGAATTTAACTGAATGATCTATACTCAAAGTCCTGTAAACGTAATTGCTCAATCGGTATGTTATATTGAAAACAAAACAGCTATTCCAAATCGCTCAAGGGACAATAGAAGAGAACATCAAAAGTAGATATTTTTCTTATATAATTTAATATTATTGAGTTCAATGTAAAATATTTGACAATTGGTAATAACTCCAAGTATAATACACCAAAATTGTCTGAAAAGTCAAAATAGAAACCATATATGTAAAATTCACATTGTGTACATAAATTAAAGATTGGTTAAGCACTACATGTAAGAGCAATATTAACAGCCAAAATGAAGGTCCTAGTCCTAGGGCCTTCCTGGTATTGAAAGTTGATAAACAGCCGATGACAGCCGACACGTGTTTCGTTACATATGCGTAACTTTTCAAGGCTGTAAACGAAAGTAAATGAGGATATGACGCATCATATATTATTATTACTTCCATTTCAAAATTGGCCATTGCGAAAAAGAAGGAATTAAAAAACATGCAATGATGTTCTCTTATACAATTTAGAAAGAGGAATATGTTTATCAATTCGTGTCATAAAAGTGAGAATAACACGTACACAGAAAGCAGCTTTAGGAAGCCATGATATCCCAGATAGTGACCTAAGAAGATAATAAGTCCAAAAGTGATTTCTTGAGAAAGATGAAGACACGTGAAAAGACCACTTGAAGAATCCGGTTCAAAACCACCATGATGTGAAAGAAAGATAGATCATGCTTCAAACCTCTAAATCCATTTCCTTGGAGTTGTAATTCGAGGTAAATTTCAAGTTATAACTATTGCTGTTTAGATAGTCAGTCAATGCTGTGAATTCCAACTTGCTACCTGCCCAAATAACAAAGATATCATCTATGTAGCGACCCCAATAGACAATATGTGTTGTTAAGTTAGAGGGCCGTCTGTCCATAGATGTCTATTCTCAAATTTACCCATGTATAGATTCGCTACAGATGGTGAAAATTTAGAGCCCATCGCTACACTCATTGCTTGCTGGTACCATGTGCCCTGATGTAAAACACGTTGTTTTCTAAGACGATACGTGTCATTTCAATAACCATCTCTGTATGTTTATAGAAAGTAGAGATGGTTATTGAAATGACACGTATCGTCTTAGAAAACAACGTGTTTTTACATCAGGGCACATGGTACCAGCAAGCAATGGGTGTAGTGATGGGTAAATTTGAGAATAGACATCTATGGACAGACGGCCCTCTAACTTAACAACACATATTGTCTATTGAGGTCGCTACATAGATGATATCTTTGTTATTTGGGCAGGTAGCAGTTGGAATTCACAGCATTGACTGACTATCTAAACAGCAATAGTTATAACTTGAAATTTACCTCGAATTACAACTCCAAGGAAATGGATTTAGAGGTTTGAAGCATGATCTATCTTTCTTTCACATCATGGTGGTTTTTGAACCGGATTCTTTCAAGTGGTCTTTTCACGTGTCTTCATCTTTCTCAAGAAATCACTTTTGGACTTATTATCTTCTTAGGTCACTATCTGGGATATCATGGCTTTCCTAAAGCTGCTTTCTGTGTACGTGTTATTCTCACTTTTATGACACGAATTGATAAACATATTCCTCTTTCTAAATTGTATAAGAGAACATCATTGCATGTTTTTAATTCCTTCTTTTTCGCAATGGCCAATTTTGAAATGGAAGTAATAATAATATATGATGCGTCATATCCTCATTTACTTCGTTTACAGCCTTGAAAAAGTTACGCATATGTAACGAAACACGTGTCGGCTGTCATCGGCTGTTTATCAACTTTCAATACCAGGAAGGCCCTAGGACTAGGACCTTCATTTTGGCTGTTAATATTGCTCTTATATGTAGTGCTTAACCAATCTTTAATTTATGTACACAATGTGAATTTTACATATATGGTTTCTATTTTGACTTTTCAGACAATTTTGGTGTATTATACTTGGAGTTATTACCAATTGTCAAATATTTTACATTGGACTCAATAATATTAAATTATATAAGAAAAATATCTACTTTTTGATGTTCTCTTCTATTGTCCCTTGAGCGATTTGGAATGGGAGCCAGGTATACTTAGGCTTTGATTGATGGGTAGGAATTGAGGAGCAACGAGGAAAGATCTCAAGGGTAATGAGGGCCTGGTATGACTCTTCTGACATTGCAGTGTTTCTATCCCAATGAGGTGTAAGCTTTGTGGATAATTTTAGTGTGACAATATCCAGAGCGTATGAAGGTGGGGGAGGAGCAATGCGGCTGCCCGCGGCCCCCGCAGGGGGCCCCCTAAACGGGCGGCCCCTTTAGTGCCATTTGGGCACTTCCCCACCCCCACTAAGAACACGGGGCTCGAGGAGGAGCCCCCTTCCAGACGCGTCACTTCCGGGTCGCAGAGGAGGTGGGGAGGTATTTATGCCTCCCCTGCACCTGGCACAGGTGGGCTTGGATCTGTCCCTACTGGACATGAAGGAGGCCCGGGAAATTGCAGGTTGCAGTGAGAAAGGAACTGTTTTGGTGGGGGGCTCTTTAGGCGACGGTGGCCGCCTCCAGAGCTGTGGCGGAGTTACAGGGCGATCTGGAAGCAGATGGGTACAGAAGGGTACCTCTGTGTGGGCACAATAGGGGTGCCAGAGCCAAATCCCAGGAGCCTCATGGGAGGGTCCTGGAACAATTACGTCGGCGCCCCGTTAGTCCTTCGGGCGGTTGTGGGCCTGAACAACCGGGGGCTTGCCTTGCTACGCTCCGCCCTGAAAGGGGCGTGAGTAATAAGGGACCAATGTGTCACGTGATCCAGTAAGGGGATCACCCCCATTAGGGTAGCGCTGATTGGATTCTCCACAGTGCTTGGCTCATCAGGCGGGCAGGGCAGCATAGAGTGGTACAGCTGCCTGCCCTTGGATCGCCCGTAAGATAACCCACCATATTTGCATACTTTTGTATGGAATAAACCTGCAGCAATATTTTCCCAAACAAAAGTTGTGTTGTGTATTTATTTATGCATGCATACTCTGTTGTGGTGTGGGTGGGGTGTGTTGCCAATAATGGGACTATGCGGCTGCCCGCGGCCCCGCAGGGGGCCCCTAAACGGGCGGCCCCTTTAGTGCCATTTGGGCACTTCCCCACCCCCACTAAGAACGCGGGGCTCGAGGAGGAGCCCCCTTCCAGACGCGTCACTTCCGGGTCGCAGAGGAGGTGGGGAGGTATTTATGCCTCCCCTGGCCATCTTGGCGTCCTCTTTGCGCCGGACACGCCGTCTCCCACCCTACCGCTTACCCGGCGTGGGGTTGGCAGGCGAAGTACATAGCAGGTAGGGAAACAGCAGAGCTGCTGGAATTACTATTAGTATGTACCAATAGTTGTCCAAAAATTATATGGCCAGGTTTGCTCAATTAATTATGTTGCGTGAAACACTCATGTAATGGTGTGATTGTATCGGGCTGGTTACGGTCTGACCACAGCACTCGTTATACAGTGGTCGGACCGCCGAGGTCACGGCAGTCAGACCGCCACACTGGGTTCGGCGGTCCCATGACCACGAACTTGTAATCAGGTTCTAAGTCACTGAAATTGAAGACGAAATCATCCAGTAGGGCAAGGTTGTGGCCGGTGACAGTCCCTCAAAGTTGGTGCTAAAGCCATTGGTTTTGGTGCCAAAAGTCAGACATACCTAGCTTTTGTAGCTGCAGAGGTTGCTGTGCAGGTCAGATATATTTTCTATCTCAACTCAGTCACAGGTTTTACCTTAGGAGCTAGTCACTTTTTAGGAAGTCAAAATCCTCCAAAGGGCAAGGTTGGAAGCTCACAGTTCTTATTTCGACATTAAATCAGATTTTAAAAATGAAATTGGAAATAGCTTTAAACGTTTTTTCTAGCATTTCTCCAAGTGGATGGATCCCTTAAGCAAAAAAAAGTAAGAAAAGGCTTTTGCTACTTGGCAATGGTATTTGTCCTTGCCATGTGTTAGTGCATTGCATTTAAACTGCAGCCCAACCAGAGCAAAGTGATGTTCAGTGTAGACATATAATTGTTTTAATATATAGATGGGTGATATTAATGCATACTGCAGAACACATGAGTTTTAATTTCATGACACAGGTCATCTACAACTGGATTACAGGACAGTTAAATAGACCTATTCAAGGGGGCGTGGCCAACTGCCGGGAGGAATGGCCGCACACTAGCGCGGCTCTGGCCCCGACCAACTTCCCTGCCCAACTATCCTGACCCCTATCCGGCTGCACGAGACGTGCACTTTATGGGAACCGAGCGGGGAGCCGGTGCACCCGATCTCGGAATCCCAACAACGGCCCGCTAAGAGATCCGGGCGCCCACGAGGTCGCGGCCTGCAGACACCCAGCAGCTGTGAAGTCGCGCAGCCTCGCTTCCTGATCACGGGGCGTGGAGACCGGCTGCACGGTGCGGGCGCGCCCACACACACCACTTGCTCCTGACCCTCCTTCACCGGTGGCCCAAAAACATTGGGCAAGACCGCCAGATCGAGAGGCGGAGGCACAATTACTGAAGCGGCGAGCGCCACACCAAATAACCAAACAAGGGGGAAATTTTCCTGGAGGAAATACAGGGCAAGCAACAGACCTGGGCTGTGACGCACTTGGGCACAGGAGGTAGAAACGGCCTAAAGGACTCCGGGACCCCGGCCTGCATCGCAGCCAAGCAGAAACCAGGTATACTGGCCCCCAGGACATATGGAGATGTGACTTGACATCTGGGGAGGAAGTAATTGGCCTGTAAATGTATGGGGACCCTCCGAGGGCAAAATCAAGGCATCACAGACCATGGAGAGAAAGTAAATGACACTGCAGGCAACAGCAGGCGTATCTAGCCACCGGAATTAAATAGCCACAGACCTACTGCAGCAAACAAGTGCCGCAAACCCACTACCACAGCAAAGTATCTCCAGTAGGCGCTTTTGGGGCACTACGACTCTCTGGAGTGAGAAGCCGACAGGCCACGTGGGATCCTCCCTGGTAGGCGGCAGTGAGTACCCCAACGCGACAAGTGGGTAGCTCCAGGCGCTAAAATGGCGACGAATAAGGGGGGACGTGGCTCACACCAACCGAAGATCGATATATTTGCTTGGCAAAAATCACAAGAGGGGGGACCTTCGGGCCCCGGTGCAGAGCAGGAAATCCTGCAGAAACCAGCAGAGCAAGATTCCCCCACACTTCACGATGTAATGGCGGCGATAACTGGCGTACGCACTTCACTTGAGGGAAGCATAGACTCCGTCTCCACGGACATATCACTACTTAGGGCAGACCTTAGGAAAATGGACTCCAGAGTCAAAGAGGTGGAAGATGTCACCCGAGAACTGACTGCAGGCACGACGACGCTACAGAAACAAGTCTCTGACTTGCAACACCGCACCAAATCCCTGACAGCGCAGCTGGATGACTATGAGGGAAGGTCGAGACGCAATAATGTCCGCATTTTAGGCATACCAGAGAGGGCCGAAGGACTAGCAATGGACCTATTTGTGGAAGACCTTGTTACTAAATACCTGCAGCCCAAAAACCTCTCTAACTATTTTTCAATTGAGCGAGCCCACAGCATACCGGGGGGTAGGCCCAAGCCAGGGGCACCCCCCCAACCCATCCTGGCTCGGGTGTTCAAATTTCGAGACCGGGGCAATATTCTGCAAACGGCTAGGAATGTACCACCCCTCAAGTATGAAAAGAGTAAAATATCATTCTTTCCGGACTTCACCGCAAGGATACAGAGGCAACAACGCTCTTTCCTGGAGGTCAAAAAAGCACTTTGTGAGAGGGAAATCAAATGTGCCATGCTATTTCCTGCGAAACTGAGAGACGAGACGGTTGGCCAAAGCTGGTTTTTCACGGCACCAGGCGAGGTACTAGATTGGCATGATGGATGGCAAAGAGTTGGAGATCGAGGTAACCCGGACCGGCAGGAACGACGAACAGAGACAATGCAGAAACGCCAAGACCCCACCCAGGGAGAAAGGGAGCAACACACAAAGGGTGGTTCGTGAACTGATCACAAAGGTTTTAAATCCAGTACCTAGGCGAAGAGGACACTCCTGGAAAAAATAGAGACTTGAACACTTCACGTGAAACTCGATAGATTGGTTCAGGAAACGATTTCTTGGGTTGACAAGGGTTTAGTATCCTGGGACAAGCTATAATGAGAAAAACTACAGGCAAAACCATGAACATAATAGCCAGTGGCAGCTGGCAAGAGGAGAGGATTAGTATAATAATAACTGTATATAAATGTCTCCTGTTGCACACTGTATGATCGCAATGGCGGGAGAGGGGAAGGGGAGGTTGGGCCCACGACTCCTCCAATATAGGGTTGGGTGGGTGACGGGCACTCTGCACTGTTGGGGAGGAGGGCCACGGGACACCATCATGCAGGGAGGCAGGGAGTGGGGTATTGGGAGGTGGGGTTGTAGAACTGTTTGCATTTTTGTTTTTGCTTTTACACAGCAACGAACAGCACCACGAGGGTTGCGTTCAGGGTCAGACACACAGCTACATACTTTAAGAGTAACTGAGGTTGTGGAAGGGAGGGGTTTATACCCAAGGCTTAGCTCAATCGAAACACTTGAGAGAAAAAAAGGTTTAGCGAATCTAAGATCCAATAGCAGAGCACACAATGAAATCCCTTCAATATGTTCGTCTGGGACACAGCGGCCTATCTGTATATTCCTCACCACCTTGACACCAGGTAACACATGCATAACACCATGACAAGTATAGGGGTAAGGACCTGAAATTCCTCACATGGAACGTTAACGGGTTGGGAGACAAACTTAAGCGAGGCATAGTCCTCCAGTACTTAAAACGTCAAGCGCCAGACATAGTTTTCTTGCAGGAGACTCACCTAATCGGCAATATGTGCAAAGCCCTTAATAGACGGGGTTTCCAACTTATCGCACATGCAGGATTCACCACTAGTTCCCAAGGGACAGGCATTCTTCTCCGTAAAAATTGCCCATATATGATCAGTAAAACATGGACGGATGGGCAGGGTAGGTTCGCAGCTACCACTGGCACATGGGAAGGGAAACCCCTGAATATACTGTCAATATATGCTCCCCCAGCACTGCAACAAACCACACTAAACGACCTGAGCAAATTTATCATAGACCTCCCCGTAGGGACACTAGTAATATGAGGGGATTTAAACCTAACACTGGGTGGGTTGATTGATCAGTGACCTCCACGTAGAGACCCTATCATGGGGTCTAAACTTGCAGATTTCTTCTCAGCCCTTGGTCTGGTCGACATCTGGAGGCAGCTCAACCCCACTACCAACCAAATTACTTTTCATTCGGGGGCCCATGATAGCCAGTCTCGCATTGATTACTTACTTACTCACACCGCAGATCTCCCCAATTTCACTGAAACCCGATGCCTGACGAGGGGTATCTCAGATTACTCCCCGGTGTTAACAAGAATGGAAATAGGTTTCCAACCAAGACGCACAACCCTAACAATCAACCCAGGGGCACTAAAAATACAACATATCAAAGCTGAATTGCTAAAAGATACAGACCTATATTTTAAAGAAAACGTAGGCTCTGTGCCCTCGCCACAAACTATTTGGGGAGCATATGGGGCCGTCATAAAGGGTAGAGCACTGGCTCTAATGGTGGGACACAAAAAAGAATTAACGAGGTGTATAGAACAATTAGAGGACGAAATCTTAACGGGCGAAAAGAGCCTAGCTCAGGTGACTGATGACTTACTCAAACAAACGCTAAAAGCTAAAAAGTTAGACTATAGACAACTCCTCACTGAGGCAGCGATGTCCAGGCAAAAGACCATATACCATAAAATATCCGAACATGGGGAGCGAACGGGTAAATTGTTAGCATGGCTTGAAAAAAGAGAGCAGGAGCAGGGATGGGTCCGCCAGCTAAGGAGGGATGAGGGAGAGGAAATAGTTGACCCACAGGACATAGCAGAGACATATGCCGACTATTTCAAAAAAATCTACACATCGGTTTCGGCAACTACGGCTCTTGACACCCGAAACCTTCTGGCCACTATCCAGGTTAACGGTCTCTCTTCTGCGGAACGGGATTCCCTTGAAGGGGGCCCCACAGCTGAGTAGATACAATCAGCAAATCAAGACATTCACTCGGGGAAGGCCATGGGCCCCAACGGGCTCCCAATTGAGGTCTTTAAACTAGCGGCAACAAAGCTGACGCCCCACTTTTGCCAAATGTACTTAGAAACCTATAAAAAGGACACTTGCCAGCAGAGATACGACTAGCTACTATTGTGGCAATACATAAACAGGGTAAACCTATGGACGACTGTAAATCATGTCGACCTATATCTCTCTGACCACGGAGACTAAGATTCTCGCTAAAGTGCTAGCCAATAGGCTCATCCTCCTAATCACGAATCTGGTGCACCCTGATCAATCAGGCTTTATGCCGGGCCGCAACACTGCCTCAAACCTGCTCCGCTTACATGGGGTTTTGGGCAGGGTGGACATGATCCGAGAGGATGATGCCCTGCTGTCATTGGACGCCAAGAAGGCATTTGATACTATTGAATGGTCCTTTCTATTTGCAGTATTGGAACGAATGGGTTTTGGACCCAATTTCATAAAGTGGATTAAGCTCCTATATACTGATAGTGGTAAATCACCACACATCACGACAAATCCAACTGGGGAGAGGAACTAGACAAGGGTGCCCCCTGTCACCACTAATCTTTGCGCTGGTACTGGAACCCCATGCGATCTGGGTAAGGGGTGACCCCTTGGTCGGGGACTTAAATGGACAGAACGCCATGAGGACAAAATCTCCCTCTATGCAGACGACATATTGCTATATATGGCATCACCGTCGTCGTCAATTCATCGCATTCTGCACATTTTTCGAATCTTCTGTAGCCACACAATAAACTGGTCTAAATCCCTACTATTCCTACTGCATGGCATGAGGCCTTAACTGACGCAAAAATATCACATCCCAATGGCAACAGATGGGTTCCGCTAACTGGGAATCTATGTCACCACTGACTCAACACGATTCTATGACACTAATTTGCAGGGCCCTTTAACCTGTTTACGATCCGATGTCAAGCACTGGCGAGCCCTTCCACTGACACTCCTGGGACGAGCAGCTCTTTATAAAATGCTGGCACTACCTCGCTTCTTGTACGCACTGCAAAATACCCCTTTCAAGGGCCCGGATTCCTATTTTATGAGCATTGAGAATGCAGTGCGAACTTTGCTGTGGGATGGGAGGGCACCGCGTATTGCTATGCAGAAATTAACAGTGGGATGGTATGATGGTGTGATAGCTTTACTCGACCTTAAGCTCTACCACTGGGCATCCCAGATGAAGGTAATCAATCGTTGGGTCCATGGTCCACAAACTGACCCAAGCCTCCATACAGACAGGTGGCTAATGGGACAGGGATGATACCGAAGAGCCCTCTACAAAAACCCTAAACGACTACACCTTACCGGTCCAACAGTCCGTACCATAGAAATTTGGCACTCGGTCACAAAAAAACTGTGATGGCACAAGTAGATTACACAAGTAACCCCACTTTGGGAGCCCGAGTGGATTGGCCACTTGAGCATCTGCCCCGGATTTGACAAGTGGGATCTGATAGGTATCTCAGAAGTAAGAGACATGTGGAATAAAAATGTATTGATAACATTTGCGGACTTACAGAAAGAATATCAATTAGCGCAGACCGAAACCTTTAGGTAGCTACAGATTAGCCACGCCCTAAAAGCAGCAATACCCGAGGGACGCCGTCTCCCCGAATCATCCCCCCCTCGAAGATAGATTACTGCTAGATCATATGCCTAAGAAAGCCATTCCCTAACATATAAAAAAAACTGCTTAACAATCGACCGGACCAGTTGGCACGTCTAAGGCAGCAATGGGTGGTAGATGTGGGTGACCTAGAGGGCGGTGACTGGCGAGACGCACTGGCCTCCCCAGGGAAATCGCCATTCCCATGAGACTTAGACTGGTCCAGCTCAAAACCTTGCACAGAGTCTACTTACCAGCGAGAGTCCTGGTTAGGATAGGGAGGAGAACAGATACGTTTTGCCTTCGACAGTACTCCCACGGGGGAACCCTCTTCCACACGATATGGGAATGCCCAATCGTTCAAACATACTGGGTAGCGGTCACATCAAAAATGGAAAGCGTGGGGGGGGGGGAAACTTAGCGCTACCCCGAAACTTTGTCTATTAAATGTATGGGAAGCCACCTACCTAACGCAAACGGAAAAATCATGGGCTTTGCTGGGGTGGGCCCTCGCTAAACGGAATATAGCACAAAAATTTGGAGATGGGGAACCGCCATTAATAAGAGGTTGGGAGGCTGACATGGACAGGGCCGTGATAGTGGAGAAAGACGTCTTCAAAAATAGGGGATGCCCTAAAAAATGGGATCGGAAATGGGCAGCATGGAACACACATAGAGGCAAAATATGCTTGTCTCCTATGGTTGAGCTATGCAGGAGGGAAGAGAGGTCAAAAGAGTCACCAAACGCAGAGGGGTAGACACAAAATGTGGGAAATGTCTCAGACTGTAACATCAAATGTGTTGTGCACCCATGTTGTAACCCACCAATGCCAAATGATTAACTGTCCAGCTGTGTATTTTGTTGTTTTGTTAAATAAAAAGAGATTAAAAAAAAATTATGACAATTCCATAGTCCTCAAATAAATGTTAACTTATTTTATTAAAAAAAAAAAAAAGACCTATTTGAAACCAATTTTACAACTTCCTTTTTAGGTCCTTAGCACATAAGAAGCAGCACTGATTACCAGTGTCACAGGGCACAGAATACTAACATCAGCAAAATAGGGTCAAGAAAAGGGCACAAAATTTGGGTTGACCAGGCAGAAACTGCAGCTTTGCTACAATGCTACAAAAATATAACTTTGTAGTTGATACATTTTTTAAACACACATCAAGGACTGATTTAGAGTTTGGCGAAGAGAATACTCTGTCGCAACAGTGACAGAGTAGTTTTTCTGCCAAACTGAATGTTCACCTGCCTCATTTAGGGTCAGGCGGACCTTCATTATGTCGACAGCAGAGAGCGGATATAAACTTCTGATGGTCCAACAGAGTAAGGGCCATTGAATGTTTGGCCATGTGTCCACCCACCTGACTTAGAATGAGCAAATAACTGCTATTCATCACCGCTAGTTTAAACCTGGGAATAAGGGGCAGTGAAAACTGCATTGTGCCCCTCGCCATGGGAAAACACAACCATGGCAAGGGGGGGCTTGTATTTTTTATTTTCCAAAACAAACTTCCACTTTGGGTTCTTGTTTTAGAGGATAAAACAAAAACATTGTCAGTAAGCCGTGCGGCTCCATCATGTTGATGGAGCCATCCATCATTGGTTCCTGCCAATGATAAAAGTGCCCATTGGGCTGGCGGACATCTCTAAATTTGGCAGACGTGGACTCTGTGAGATTAATAGAGCTCTTTTCTCCATTGCCCTGATGGAGTAAAAACCACTCACTAAAATCAAAATCAACCCCTAGGTGTCTAGTAAAAGTGTTACATTATGGATTCATTTTTGAAAAATATTTTCAGCAATTGGAACAAAAAACTTTTTTTTAAATATGAAAGTGGTGTGGATTAAATATTATCAAGTATCACAAATAGTATGCATGCATAAGAAAATCCCAAAGATTCAGATTCACGTAATTCTTGTGACGTGGTGAATCAGCAGCATTGTGTGCCTGGCCATGCAAACATGTGCTTGCAGTGGGGATTACAATTCATGTTTTTTTTTCTTCTTTCTTTAGAGCATCCTGCTGTTCCTTCCAGAGGCCATGAGGGGGAGAAGGAAGAAGATCTTTATATAAGTGTCAGAAGGGAGATAGCTGCTCAGCTGAGTCTTATGAAAATCTAGACAAATGCTGTGTTCTTGCACTGGTTAAGGGATTTGGAGGAGGAGCATCAATGAGTTATCAGAGACGCCATATGCAGCCAAGCTATTCCTGCTTTATTTCAGCCAGGCCTTCTACACCACGACCTCCGAGGCTCTCCTCAAAAAGGCCCTTGAGGGGTTAGAGACCCTGGTCAAGGGCCAAAAAGAACTGTTTTAGACTGAAAGGATATGTTGTTCAAAGGGGAGGTGTAGGGTCTGTGTGGGCGAGCTTTAGTTGAGGAATGGCAGTGTTAGGTAGGTTTTGTGTTTGTTATAAGGTTAGGTCTATTGTGGGTGGCATGGGTGAGGCCATTTGAACAAAAGGGTAGTATTAGTGTATTTTTGTGCTTGTTTACGATTCCGATAAGAGGTGGTTCTGTTGTTAATGGTGTGGATGTTGTAAGTTAGGGAAGAGGTAGAGTAGGTTAGTATTTATTTATTGTTTAGGGAGGTGGGATGGACGTGTTGTGTGTGATGTGGTGGGTGGCTGGCTGGGATGTTTATGAATACATGCTTTTTGTTTTATAGGTAGCCGTTTCTTTTATTAGATTACTGGTTTACTTTACTGTTAACTGCTTGCTCAATGGCATCCATATTAAACCATTGAACTTCACTAATCTACCTAAAGAGACTGAGTCCCAAACCTGGCCCATTATGATGAATAAAGAAGGTCCATCTATCATCCTCTCTCTACCTAAGCTCCTTGTCAAGCAAACCCATTGTGAATCTCCACTCTTCTGAAATTAGTGTTGGAAAACTGGCCAAGCCAGCACCCGCTTCCTGACTTGTTGTCACTTGAGCCTCCTTCTATCTACTGCTGCTCCTCTACAGTCCCACTAATGAGTGGCACCTGTAGAATAGATGTCTCATCTCATTCATTTGGCTGTTGCCTTCAGACCCAAACAACTCCATCGTCCTCATCTGAGCTGGAATTTCAGCATGAGTAACTATTGATGTAGACACTTTTCCCAAAGGACTAAAGGGCAGATTTACTAAGGACTTGTGTTGTCCTTGCATGACGCAAGGCAACGCAAGTCCTTAATTGGTATTTACTAAGCCATGCAAGACAACGTTGCGTCTCTTTGCTTGGTTTAGCAAACACAAAGTGATGCAAGGCGTTGCATAGTGCAGCTTTGTGTTACTTTGCGTCAGGTAGATGTTACATGGATGGAGCATGGGTGTTTGCATGCATCCACACATGTATTTTGACATAAACCCAGAAGGAGACTTCTAAACCTGGGTTTGCACCAAAATGCTATGCCTTCCCCTGTGAGCCGTAACGAGGAGAAATACCTTTATTTCTCCTTGTTAACTCCTCTTTCCATGTTTGCTGCAAGAGTAATATGCCTCTAAGGATTGTTTTTGTGCAGAAAGGCATATCTTCCTGCAAAGAAACAATCCTGCCAGTAACGCAGGCACTCTTGCGCTACGGTGCAAGGTTGCCTGCATTGATGCTAGTCATCACACAATGCGCCATCGCAAGGAGAGAGAAGAAATGCTCCATATCTTAGTAAACATGGAGCATTTATTACTCTCCCTTTTGTGCAACACTGCACAACAAGTTCCTTGCTTTGTTGCGCTGCATGAAAGAATGGTGGATTTGCCCCTAAATGCGGTGGCCCTAACATGCACAAACAGGGAAGACATCTCTGTAAACAGATGTATTTCCCTCCACCTGTTGTCCCCATAAGGGAGAAATACCCATAGAATAAATGTCTCATCTCATTCATTATGTTGCTGCTGCTCCCAAACCACACCATCCTCCACAACTGAGCTGGAATGTCCCCCCATTTCCCCCCAACACCTGTGAGTTGCTATTGGTGTTGGTGTTTTGGCCAGAGGGCCAAGCTGTGGTGGCTCTAACATGCACAAACATAAAACACAACGTAGCAAATGAGGTTTCTTTTTTCGAATGGGGCAGGTGGGCCAGCAAAAGGAAGGATTCAGCAACATTAAAGAAGACAGAGTGAGTGCAAATTCCAAGACAGAGGGGTCGATTCCGATTCGGGCCGGAAAAAAAAACGACCGACTCGGTATGGGATAATAGTCCGTCCGACACGTACCGGCGTTGCCCGCCCTGGGAAGTACGATGAAATGCATGTGAATCACGACAGACTCGTACGGAACTCAAGGCGAACGACCGACCCGGACGGAAACAAGCTATCCGGCCGGAAAACCACGTGAATCGAACCGACCGACACGCACCAGGAAGAAAGCCGAACAAAACGTACCCGCGAACTCCGACCCGCGCAGTACGATGCAATGGGTGCAAAAGCAGACCGATTCGCACGGAGCCCAAGCCGTACGACCGACACGCATACAAAATCCAGCCGAACAAACACAATACACCGCGAACGACGCGTACGCTGCATATGAAACAGAGCTGAAACACAGCGGGAACGACTCGGAGAGGCGCGCACGAGATAACTGCAATGTCCTACTCGGTCAGAAGAACGACTCCAACATGCACAATAATTACAAATGAAAAAATACAAAAAAAGAGGGCCAAACAAGCAATGACAAAGCCAATAAATACAGGGGGTGAAAAAAATTGAATAAGGACACACCCCCAACTCCACCTACATAAAGGCCACAAATCCCTACCATGATCCTTTGCAAATTCCACTGACCTGCCAGCAGAGAACACCATCACACAGCAAACACAGACACACACACAGCCATCCAACACAAAAGCCACACACCATTAGCACCTCAACAAATAGCACCCTCACACACACACAGCAAAACCTACACTCACACACCCTTACTTGCACACACACACACACACACACATCAATCACCACCACCACCCATCACCATGCCCCTAAAGAAGAATCCAAAGTTCCTAGATAGTGAATTGGAAGTCATGGTAGACGAGATCCTGAGGGTAGAGCCACAGTTGTTTGGCACATTGGTCCAACAGACCCCCATGTCACAGAAAACCAAGATGTGGGCGAGGATCGTCGACAGGGTGAATGCACAATCACCATGTTTGCGCACAAAGGAAGACATCCAGAACAGGTGGTATGATGTGCGCAGGAGGGTCAGGGAGCTGTTGAAGAAGGACTACCTCTTGAGCCAACACACCGGCAGTGGCCCTCCTGCCAAACCAGTATACCTCAGGCCCTGGGAGGAGAAGGTGCGGGCCATCCTACCACCAGTGAGCGTATATGGACTAACAAACATCCCAGAGCCTGGTGAGTACACAACTAATATACACAATATTGTGTGCCAATACACACACATCACTGTCAAGGGGACAGTCAAACCATACACCCCTAGCAAATCAACAGCAAACAAAAGATAATCATCCCAAAAAGTGTATGTCAGACAGATAAACACAATACATGCCATCTCATAGTGATATGTAACTGTGTCATGACATGTACAAATCCAATACCAAATTGAGCTAGGCAGTGGCACAAATCTAACCAACAAACACTGTCAGATATTTAGCCACCACTAGAACACCACCTCACAGGGAAGCTCACAGAAATGAAGGAATCCTGTGTATGCTGGTAAAGTCAGTGTAGCCAAGAGCATGATGGGACTCGTAGTAACAGATAATGGGCAGCCTCACATTTGGACCATCAACACCACTCAGAACCATGCTCACAACACAGGGAGTGGAAAAGGACTGACAAGATGGCTGACACTGGGTACTGCTGTGGGGAGCACAAGGCCCTGCTGGGAACTGGGCACCAACAAACAGCACAACACCACTGCCTGACATCCTGAAAGCCAACTTGCACTCCCTGCAATGCAAGCACGTTGCATGGTGGGATAGCTGGCTGGGTGGGAAGGAGGACTCACAGCACTGACCATAGTTACAAGCATCTCACCTCACACACCCCCTCAACACAAACTCCACATAACCCACCTGGGAGAATGCCATGCCTCACATACCAAATGAAGATCCCACAAAGAACCACCACCCTGGGTAATGCCGTGTGAAGCACAGGGACACTCTTGGGACTTGTAGCCAAACAAACGCAAGGACAACACTGTCAGCCTTCCTGTCAGCACAGGCACACTACCCCACAGGGAAGCAGAGTCCAAAGGAAGGAAGTACGGGCATGCTGGGAAGGGGGTGTAGGCAATAGCATGATGGGAGTTGTAGTCACAGATACTGCTCACCCTCACAATTGGCCCATCAACACCACTCTGAACCATGCTCACATCACAGGGAGTGGAAAAGGACTGACAAGATGGCTGACACTGGGTACTGCTGTGGGGAACACAAGGCCCTGCTGGGAACTGTGCAACAACCAACAGCAAGACACCACTGAATGACATCCTGAGAGTCAACCTGAACCCACTGCAAGGGTGGCATGCTTCATGGTGGGATAACTGGGCTAGGTGGAGAAGGATGGGCGGATGTCCACCAAATACAACAAATGCTGGCCATGCACACACCTCAACATTCACATTGAAATGCCCCAGGTATGCATGACAATGTGCTACACCAATATCAACCTCTTACTGTGACAACTTAGGACAATGCAATGTACATGCCCGCATCCAGAGGTACAGTCACAACTGTCAGGTGTGTGAACCATTGATGCCTGTAGAAACATAACATACAATGTGTGTCTCTTCCAAATACAGGTGATGATGATGGGGACACAGCAGCAGGCGAGGAGGAGTCCCTGTCCCAGGCTCCGGGGGACACAGAGCTCACTGGTGTGGAACAGCCTCTGCCCTCCTCGGGTGGCGAAGACCTACCTGGCACCTCCGGTGTGAGTCATTATGCAGCACCAGCTGGACCAACACCTGCACCCCCTGCACCCACCCCTCCAACAACTGCCATCACACAGACCACCCCCGCCGACATGGACAGACCAAGGACCACCGATGGCAACAGCACAGAGCCCCAGGCCCAGCGTGGAGCAATGGACGACAACACCACTAACAACCCCCAAGGGGGCCTTGGGTCACCTGTGCGTGCCACCGCAGGTCCTGCACGTGTTGCCGGGTGGTGGGAGGGGTGGTAGACATAGGTCGCTGCTTGCAGAGGGGTCTGGACTGCATGATGACTCACAACTGGCACCCATCGCTGATGCGTACCAGGATAGCACCGGAGAGGTCAGACAGGTCGTGGGGATCCTCAAGGACATACAACAGCAGCAGACTGCCCATCATGCCCGCTTGGACTCCCACATGTCCCGTGTGGAGACACACATGTCTCGCATGGAGTCCAAGTGGGACACATTGCAAGAACTCACAGCGGTGCATAGGGACATATTGACATGCCTCCGCCAGATTAGCACCAACATGGCCACCCCTCCCTGTGTGCCCACAACATCTGGTGCTGCAACAACTGACACCGCCACAGGGAGGGAGGAGGACTCTGGCGGAGACTCCCCTGCACCGCCGCAGCCTGCACGTGAAGGTCCCCCCCCAAAGAAGAGGGGTTGTCCGAGGAAGGAAAACTGAGAGGTTGATGGCCACGTACATCCCCCAGGAAGCCAACACCTGTTCCGGAAATTCTCCTTTGTCTGCAAACGTTTCACACTGTCGAATGCAACACTACTCTCCCACATGACATGGGGAGTTCAAGTTGGACTAATGTATCATATGACTGTGGACTTCACTCAGGACATTTCTGCTACCAAGACTTCCAACTTATCTGGGAACTTTGGATCACAATCCCAATGTACAGCACCCACCATCCTGTGCACTATCACACACACATTTCTGTAAATAAAATCACTAGTACACCATACTTGCCTCTGTTGTTATTCAAATGTGGATACTGTAATGGTGATGATGACCTGCTAAATTACACTGTGTATGCTAACTGCTACAGCAAGTACAACACCGTCGTGTGAGTCATGGTGACGTGACACATATGAGGGAGACACACCACTAGGGCTACACAACACAGAGACACCAGGGCCATCGGACTCATCGCCCACAGTGATGTTGCCAGGAAATACAGTGGAATGCACAGACACCACACCTATTCAGAGTCTGTGTCAACTAGCCCACAGGTGCAGTAAGCAAATGTCAGTCAGATGTGTGACCACAGACAACGCACATCCCAAAGTGAAGCACAGGTTCATTACACATTTGCAACATGTTGTTTCCACTACAAATGCAAGGTTTACCCACGTGGCAGTGGCCACACAGTCAACAAGTGCAGAAGATATGAAGTCCAGGGGTGTGTGGCACATCACTTGTAGGCAAACTACTGCTGCCACCCTGAAAGCTGAATCATGGTGTCGGGGGATCCAAGTTGACCAAAGTACTCAGTAAGCACCCTGTGAAGGATAGACATGACACACAGTTAAAACCACTGAAGAACAGGACAGAACTGCAATACTCATGCCCAATACATGTCACAAGACAACTACACAAAACCAAGTTAGCATGTCAAAACTGTTGGGAGTACAGACTACCTGTAAGGACACATTGCTGCACGCATCCAGTCAAGTAGCACATGGCCACACTCAAACAGCACCAGAGCACCACCCACACATATCATGCAAACTCACATCATTCACATTACATCTCCCTGGATACTCACATTCAGCTGAAGAAGTTGGTGATGAGCTGTGTGCGGACATCACCATCATCATCATAACTGGCATCGTGGTCCAGGCCAGGATCCTCCACAGGTGGCGGACGTTGGTCATCGTCATCCAGGATGAGAGGCAACTCCTTCCGCACTGCCAGGTTGTGTAGCATGCAGCAGACGATGACAATCTTGCACACCTTTGCTGGGGCATATGGGAGGGCCCCTCCTGTCTTGTCCAGGCAGCGGAAGCGGCTCTTCAGGAGACCAAAGGTCTGCTCAATCACTCTCCTGGTCCGACCATGTGCCTCATTGTAGCGCATCTGGGCTGGTGTCACAGGGTTCCTGAGGGGTGTCAGCAAACACGGCATGTTGGGGTATCCAGAGTCACCTACGGACAGACAAGTGCACATTAGCTGAGTTTGAAAAGTGGGTGGAATACTACAGATCAGAACACACACAATGGTACAAAGTCAGTACACACCGACAAGCCAGGCACGCTGGTTCTGCATCTGTGCCATCATCCTCGGGATGCGACTACTCCTCATCACGTAGGCACCGTGTGCTGAACCAGGGAAACGGGCACACACATGTGTGATGCTCATATCTACAAGACATACCATCAGAGCATTGATCGAATGGTAATGTTTACGGTTCCGGTATGCCTGCTCATGTGCCTGTGGTGGTATCAAAGCCACATGTGTCCCATCAATGGAGCCAATGACATGTGGCATCCTCCCCAGGGCATAGAAGTCACTCTTGACGTCAGTGAGTTGTTGACGTGTAGGGAAATAGATGTACTGGTTCAGGCATCTCAACATTGTCTCCAAAACATCGCGTAGCACACGGCTGAACATAGTCCCACCGGCAGTCGCCACAGTGTGTTGAAAGGTACCGGTGGCAAAGAAGTGTAGGGCTGCCATTACCTTCACCTTGGGTGTCAGCGCCGTAGGGTACGTCCGGCCAAGTTGCAAATGTGGTGCCAAGCGCACTGCCAAATCATCAATCAGCTGCCTGGTGAAGCGGTACCGTCGGATGCTGTCACGTTCCACCATCGTTGCCAGGTCAGGGAATGGTCTATGGACAGCTGGAGCCCTGCAGTGCATAGGTTGAAGAAAGAAAGATTGTCAGTCACCCCACATATGTGCCATTCACTATACTCAATTTCACATGATACATCATTACGAGACACAAGTACTTGATGTGTGTGCCGTTCTGTTCGGACATAACTCACACCTACATGCCCATCATCTAACTTCTCAGTACAACATGTGTGCACAACAGGTACCAGGTTGTGCTATGGGAAACCATTAGGCTGTGTCACAGTACCCATTTCCTGCTGTCACGTTCCACACACACACCACAGTGACATGTCTGGACAGATGCGCCACAGGCATCACAGCTCATTGACAGGTAGATTCCCAGTGACCCTGTCTTGCCACATGGACACTGGCATGACATGGCGTATCATGTACACGTCAGAAAAACAAACATGACTCCCACAGGTAGTGGCCCCGGTCGCCTCCGCAGGACAGACATGGACGCCAGTGACGCACAACATCAAAGTCCATGCACAAACAACGTTGATGTGGAGACTGTCTCCCATCTTGCACATGGAATCAGAGACATCGGAAACACAACATGCACACAGACTGTGGAGGGACATCACTATTGTGGCTATGGGTCATCCTGTGACATACATGCCTTCCCCCATGGGACCTTGGGGGTATGTGACATGTCACACACATACACAACCTGGAAATGTGACCATGCCACATGCTCCAAAATGAACTGTTGCACATCACAGTGGTCATGTGCACAACACACAAAGGACCCTGTCCCCATTAACACATGCACAGCCTGGGTGTGGCTGCCCACAAGTGCCACCACAGAAACCACATGTCAACCCCCATACACAGAAAAGGTAATGCAGCCTTACATGCCTTAGGAAACAGTGTGGACTGGGTGTGGTGTTGTAGGTGTGCCCCTGTGTCTCTGGCAGGTATATGTGGCTGGCATACGTTCACCAGTGACAAGCATGGTGACATATGCGACTGACCTGCACAGGTACGCGTTGTAAAGCAATGGACCGATCGGTGTGCCCGGCCGGCCCATTGCATCTGTTGCATCCCAAAATACGCGTTGTACAGCAATGGACTCATCGGTGTGCCCGGCCGGCCCATTGCATCTGTTGTGAGCGGGTACGCGTTGTATCCCGAAATACGCGTTGTACAGCAATGGACCGATCGGTGTGCCCGGCCGGCCCATTGCATCTGTTGTATCCCAAAATACGCGTTGTACAGCAATGGACCGATCGGTGTGCCCGGCCGGCCCATTGCATCTGTTGTATCCCGGAATACGCGTTGTACAGCAATGGACCGATCGGTGTGCCCGGCTGGTCCATTGCATCTGTTGTATCCCGGAATACGCGTTGTACAGCATTGGACCGATCGGTGTGCCCGGCCGGCCCATTGCATCTGTTGTGAGTGGGTACGCGTTGTATCCCGAAATACGCGTTGTACAGCAATGAACCGATCGGTTTGCCCGGCCGGCCCATTGCATCTGTTGTATCCCGAAATACGCGTTGTACAGCAATGGACCGATCGGTGTGCCCGGCCGGCCCATTGCATCTGTTGTATCCCGGAATACGCGTTGTACAGCAATGGACCGATCGGTGTGCCCGGCCGGCCCATTGCATCTGTTGTGAGCGGGTACGCATTGTATCCCGAAATACGCGTTGTACAGCAATGGACCGATCGGTGCGCATGCATTGGCTGGGGCCTGGCATGGCAACGGACGCATTTTCGAAGCTCCAACGAGTCTGATGCAGTGAATTCAGTTGGCCAGCCATAACAATGTTGCAAAATCATGGGTGTCATGAAGTTGAAGATTTGAAGGATGCTGTGGGCGTGTATTAGTGCTGCTATTCCATGGATTGGTCAGATTCAGAAGATGCAAACAACTTGGACCTATCACTTTGGACACATGGGACAGTATCTGCCTCTGCAGCACACATATAATGCTGGCTGTTCCCCTGAGAGCTCACTTGCCTGCACTACATGCTCCAGTACGACATCTGCCACCAACACTGCTGCTGTCTCTGCATCCTCTGGCTACTGCAATGGCACGTACTGTGGAGAGAGCCCCAGCCTTCAGCCTTGAGGAGAACCAGGCCCTGCTGGACAGCCTCCTTCCACAGTACAGCAAGCTGTATGGGACACCAGGGGAGCAGGTGAGTGTGCTGTCCACTGCCTTTCTAATTTTGCATGTTGTCTGACTAGCAGGACTTACAGTGTGCACACCACTGGCTAGCATGCTCACTGAGTAGTTCTGAGCCCCCAAAGTGTGTAGTTACATGCACTGAACATTTACAGTGCAGTAACAGTGCATTCCAACAAGGTTTACTTTCCATGCAATGATACCATGTAGTAACTGCTGGCAAACTGTTCATAGCCATCGTTGCACTGCCTGTGTACATCATGTGCCCCAGTGATTGAGACATGTATATCCAACTGTGTGATGCACGGACATGTTGCATGTGTAGTAATGGCATTTTCACTTTGTCATCCTCACAGGTTGATGCCCACCAGAAACAGAAAATCTGGCTGACCATCGCCCGGGCAGTAAGACCCGTGGGGGACTACAAGCACCGGATCCGCAACTGCCAGAAGAGGTGGCAGGACCTTCGAGGCTGGACCCGGAGGATCACAAGGGTCCAGCTGAAGCTGTCGCCTCCTCGCAGGAGGGGCGGACACCTGACCCTGACCCCCCACATGCTCAGGATCCTGGCGGTGGTCTTCCCTGACCTGGATGGGCAGCTGAAGGCCAGACAGCAGCAAGGAGGGGGTGAGTAAATGACAGCACTGTGCACTTTGTCTGACATGCTATGTGTCCTCCTCTGGCCTGGTTAAACTTCCACAGTACATCAGTCTTGTGGTCCAGGACCCATGTCCCTCTATTGTGACATGCCCACTCCTCATCTGATACGCATATGTGTGGCCCTTACAGTCAGGAAATTGTGTCACTTGGGGACTGTGTCATTGCATTTTGCTTTGCTCAAGGTGGGGGACAGCATTTGTTCCGGTGACTATGTTGTGGGATTCATGGGTGGGTCAATTGCTCACACAATGCCCAAGTCCTGACATGTAATCTGGGTGTAACTTTGATTTGTGGTCCACTTGCTGATCTGATTCACCACATGTCCCTGGGGTATTTGGCACACCCCCATGCTGTGGGTGGGAAGAATGTTTGGGCCTCAGGAGTATGTATATCAAGTGTGTCACACATGCTTAGACACCTGCCTACTGTCCAGGACTCATCCCTCTTACAGGTGGAGCTGGACAGTCATGCCTACTCCAGGGCATACAATACACTCTGTACTCCCACTCCCGTGGATCATCTGACATGTTGTGATCAGTGACATGTTCCCTCAGGTGTCTGCCTCTGTGTCATTGTGCTGTGGCTTCGTTGTCAGGACTACTGGTATGTTTGTCGGTTATGGCTCAGCATGCCATCTGAGATGTGACCATGAGAGACGAAACTTCTGTGACTTATAGGTGTCTGATCACTTGACTGTGCACACAGGTGTATGCGACTGTGACTTTCAGGCAGCTGTTTTTCATTCACAGCACACTGTGAGGTGCTCATGTTCAGAGAGTTGTGTTTCGTGTCCCCCATATGTCCAATTGGTATGACGTGGACAAATAGTAGTTCAGATGATGTTGTTTTTGGGGGATGGACATGTGCACTTGTCAGTTACATAACTTGCATTCCCCATGTCCTAGGACTGTGACACAGTGCAGACTGTTGTTGGCTGGCTGCCATGGCCATGTGACTGGAGACAGTGATGTATGACTTTGCACGCATGCCTGTGCCATGGCATTAAACTTCCTAAGACTGATCCTGCAGGGGAGTGACATGTGCAACATGCACCCCATTGTGGCATTGACTATCCGGACATGGGTGGATCATGGTGTCTGGTGCTGGTATGCATCACATGCATTTCTATTTAGACTCTGGCCATCCCTTTCTCTGGACACCTGCACTGACTCAGTAGCAAGAGATGTGATGTGTGCATGTTCACATACTTCACCGTGTTCCCTGCAATGTCCAACAACTGTGTAGGTGGTGCATGTGTCCACACTGGGGTCTTACCATCAGACAGGCACCAGACAGATGGGTGCAAGGGCAGGAGGGGTGTGAGTCCCATGCTTGACCATCAGACTGAAAATTGGCTTCCCCGAATCTGTGTGAGGACTTTAGGCAATGTTCAACTAAGGATGCCAGGGCTTGCTCTGTGATGTGCTGTACTTACTGTGGTGTGTGCGGTCAGTGTAGGTGACTGATGTTTGTCTGTTTCCCTAATTGTTTGCAGATACATCCACGGCCACAGGAGGGGACAGCTCCACGGACCAGGAGGAGCAGCGGAGCCAGACTGGGTCAGCATCCGACGAGTGGTCAGAGGGACCCAGTGGCACAGAGGGCGAGGGGAGCCACACCGAGGAGTCCTCAGCACCATCCACCTCAGCTGAGGACCACAGCAGCTCGGAGGATGACTCCCTTGTGGAGGCGGGTCTCAGCAGCCACCAAAGGCCAGCTAGTCTGTCTGGCCCCGCCACCACCACCACCACCACCGCCCTCCCATTGGCTCCCATTCCTGAGGTCCGTGGAGGCTCCCGTGCTCGGGAGCGTGTCTTCTTCGTGCCAGGCACCGCACCCTCTGCCCCTGTGTCCCCTGCTGCCCTGAGTGAGGAGTCTGTGTACCTCCTTCGGCAGCTCCATGTAGGGCAGACAGCAATGCTGAGTGTCCTCCATGCACACACCACTCTGTTGACACAGCTGGTGTCGTTCATGGAGGGCATCTCGACGGGTATGTCTGCCCTACAGAGGAGCAATAAGTCCATGGACTCCTCCCTGACGGCAGCCGTGTCCCTCCTCCAACAGTCCCTCACCCCTCCCACCTCTGCCCCATCCACACTTCCTGGCACCCTACCTGTCCAAAGCACATGCACACCTGCACAATCACCCAAGCACACAGACACGAGCAGCACAGACACACCCAAGAGAAAGGCAAGACCTGCACACAAACAACCGCAGGGGACAGAGAACACACACACAGGGGATGGGGAACAGACACACACACAGGCATCCACAGTCACTCCGCAGTCCTCCAAATCCTCTCCCTCCAAGACCCCTTCCCTTGCCTCACCTGCTACCCCACCTACACAGCAGATCTTCCTGTGTGACCTCGGCCTCTTCCCCTCCGATCCTGCTAATCCAGCATACCGGGGGAAGAGGAAGTCCACCCACACAGAGGGAGTGCCCCTTGCCCCCGGACACCCTCCCCAGGCGCAGGCAGACACAGGACCCCATTCAGAAGTCCCCCCGGACCAGGAAGAGCAAGACCCCACCACCACCACCACGCAGCTCCACCACCCAGTCTCTCTCCTCCATCCCCCAGGCCACCACTCCATAGGTTCCCCCGCCACACCCTGCCCCAGGTTCCCCCATACACCGATACCGCATCGCCAGACTGCTTAGGCCCTCCCCCCTGCCACTTGCTCTTCTAACCCCCAACCCAGACGCTCTGCCTGTTACTGCCACTGGTGTGGAGACCGGGTCCCCCCCCCTCTGTCCTGCCCACCTCATCTGCCCACCCTTCCACTCCCTTGGAGTCATGCACTGCAGTGGAGTCCACAACCACCCCATCTGACTCGGGCACTGCAGTGGGGACCCAGTCCACTACATCAGACCAGCCCACTGCAGTGGTTGCAGCACCCCTGAGTCAGACACCTCCACTGCAGTTGCCGGTGATACTCCTGCACCCACCACCCCTTCACTGCCTCACTCTGCCATCCCCTGATCCTGTCCAGGCGGTGCCTGGCCTGCCCCTTGTGTGCCCCTCCAAGGGGGATGTCCCCTGTCCGTACCAGTGCAGGCAAGCAATGGGTGACCAGTTGTCACTTATTACCCTGTTGGGACTGTGATTTAGGACTGGCCATTGGCCTTAGTTTCCTTTGGACTTTAGAGTTTACCTTGACTTTTGCTGAATAAAGCCTCTTTTTGTTTAATTGTGGCTTTTCTTTTGATGTACATGATGTGGATGAGTAGCATCCTGCATTTGCAGTTGTAATAGTGTTCATATCAGGAAAATGAAGTGTTGCTGTGATGGACTCCATGTGGTCCATGGGATATGTGTCCTGTTGTAGTCTGGATCTATGGCATCCTTTGCTGCAGTCTGAGGGTGTAATGTTCAGCATTTGACACAGGGATGTATGTTTAGCATTTGTAAATGAACATCTTTGTCTTACACCAGAGGTCTTCAAACTTTTTGATGCCGAGACCCCCTTGTCAAACCTTTTTAGGCGTAAGGACCCCCTTCTGGCAAAATTTTCTAGAAACTGGTACTCCTCATCATCAACATCTATCGACAACCATAAATGCCCCTGGCATCTTTTGGCATGTTTCCCCTGTCTTTTTCCTTTCTTCCCTCCTAGTTTTGACTCCTTTTTTTCTGGTTTAGTGTCTCTGCGCACTTTCTCACTGCTGTTCAGTGTTAAAGTGCGAGTGCTCCTATTATAAATTGTCTTATGGATTGGTGTTTCCATGATTGGCATGTTTGACTTACAAGTAAGTCCCTAGTAAAGTACACTGAGGGTTCCAGGGCCTGTAAATCAAATGCTGCTGGTGGGCCTGCAGTACTGATTGTGCCACTCACCCAAGCAGCTCTTAAAAGGGTTATCAGACCTGCCACTGCAGTGTCTGCGTGCAGTTTGTAACTGCCATGTCGACCTGGCAAGTGCACCCACTTGCCAGGCTCTAATCTTCACTTTTCTTACATGTAAGTAACCCCTAAGGTAGGCCCAAGGTACCGCTACGGGCAGGGTGCTGTGTATTTTAAAGGTAGGACATGTACTGGTGTGTGTGACATGTTCTGGTAGTGAATTACAGTGTGTTTCATTTTTCACTATGGAAAGGCTATCTGTCCCATAGGATAGAATGGGAGTTTACTTATAACATCTTATAACCATAACTTCCCATTGGGACAAGATAGAGAAATGGGGTTTAGTATGCCTGAACTCAGAATATAAAAATGCATCTTTTAGTAAAGATGATTTTTATGTTCTGTGTTTGAAAATACCACTTTTAGAAAGTAGGTATTTTCTTGCTTAGCCATCCTATGTGCCTCTGCTGGGTTTGTGGATTGACTGTCTGGCTTTGGAGTGACAGGGGCTGGGGATGTGCATTCTCATCAGACAGCCACTGGGGGGGTCAAGGTGTGTCCTGCCTTCCCTGGATGAGGCTGGGCTGAATAGACCTAGGCTGTATTTATAGTAGTGGGAGGAGATTTCCTTGCACCTGAATGGGCCTGGTCTGCCTTGGACAATGATGTCACCACCTCCTGCCAGGAAGCTGGGCCATAGAGGATGGAACTGGTTTGGGCTGGGCACAGGCACTCTCTGCCCAAAAGCACAAAGAGAAACTGAGTATAAATATTGGGGTCCAGACCCAAGAACTTTAGAACTTGCTGGAATCAAGGAACCTGCCAAGAAGAAGAGCTGGAAGAACTGCCAAGAGGAGTACTGCCCCTTTGCTGTGTTGTTGGTTTGTTGGGTTGGCCTGCAGTTGCTGCTTCTGCCTTGGGCATTGAAAGGACTGGACAGAACTTTCTTTACTTGTTGCTGAGTATCTCCAAGGGCTTAAAGTAGAGATTGCCTCCTGTTCTGAAGCCTCAGGGACTGCAAAGACTCCACCTACCTCTGGGTACCGCCTCTGGAACTGTGGTTTCAGATGCCACAGAGGGGGGAAAGCAACCGACTCCGGCACCGCCGCATCTCGCACCGCAACCCTGGTCTCACTGACGACGACCACCGCCGCTGAGCTGCTGCTTGTACCGTGACCTGTGGGCACCACACTCCACACCGCCTCGCTTCACTTCGCCGCTCTGGTCTCACCGACGCCCTCGCTGACTTCGACAACCATGACTCCACCACGTCTTGGGGGCACTGCTCGTAAGTCTTGCGACACACCGCCCCATCCCACACTGCAGTCCGGACCGACCGACGCCAGCTCCCCGCAACCGTCACTGTCACCTGCACCGTGATGTGTCAGTGCCGCAACAAGCACCGCCTTCACTCCGCCCTGCAGCCCTGGTCTCACCGATGCCGCTGGATGACCGTCACAGAGCCGCTGCCTGCACCGCGACTTGAGGGCACCGCACGCTGCACCACTCCGCTTCACACCACAACCGTGATGGTGGCCACGACCGGCCCGCACCAATGTCATCTGCCGCAATGAAAAGGTACTGTTTATGAGTCTGCAGACACCCCGACCGACGAGGTCAGAAGGAACTGTTGGATTCTGTTGTTCTCAGCACCACGGTAGCACCGGACGGAGCTACCAAATTCAAGAAACTGCAATTTTAAGGTTATTCTGCAAAGTGCATATTATTAAGTACTGTATGTTGTTTATCGTTTTGGTCTTGTTTTGAATATATAAAGTATTGGATATTTTTCTAAACTGGTGTGGTGTCCTTTTGTAGTGTTTTCACTGTATTACTGTTGGTTATGTGCAAATCCCTTACACGCTGCCTCTGAAATAAGCCTGACTGCTCGTGCCAAGCTACCAAGGGGGTGAGCAGGGGTTATTTCAGTAGTGTATCCCTCTTACCCTGACTAAAAGGAAGGGTCCCTACTTGGACAAAGGTGCAAACCATAGCCAACTAGAGACCCCCTTTTCTAACAGCCCCCAATTACCACAGCAAATAATTTTTACGGTGGGGAAATGATATTAAACAGTGCTTAGCAAACCAAAGGTCATTGAGTGTAGGGGTGTAGCCAAAGGTGTAGCTAAAAACAAAGGGCCTCATTTAGTCTTCTTGCGGCGCTGCCCTATGTCAATGTGAAAGGGCAGGAATGCACCGTATTGATGAAATACGGTGCATTCCAATCCTTTTCCCTTGCATTGGCGCACAAATTACTGCCTAGCACCAACATAGGCAGGATTGTTTTTGTACGGGAAGGGGCACCTTCCTTCACCAAAACAATCCTGAGGGGCGTTTTCCTATTTCTATGTGAGCTGCAGAATGCAGCACACATGGAAAGAGGAAAAAACGAGGAGAAATGAAAACATTTCTCCTCGTTACGCCTCCACTGGGGAGGCGTCCGTTTTTGGAGCTGCCCCAGGTTTATATGACTTTGTAAATATGGGGCAGCATCAAAATCCATGGCCTTTGCGTGGGAAACCCACGCAAAGCCCATGGAACCCCTCCTTGATGCAGAGTAAGGCAATGCAGTGACTTGCGCTGCTATGTCTTACTCCATATCTATGAGACCATGCAAAGCCATGCAGGGTGACTTTGCACTGTCTCATAGGTATGGTTGAGACTCTTGTGCCACCGGAGCATCAAAAAAAGTGATGCTCTGGCGATGCAAGCCTCTGATAAATAAGCCCAAAATATTCTTTTTAGGTCTTTCACCATCAGGTATCTACATATATAATAATGGGCAGCGAAAATGAAAAATAAATAAAAAAAGTTATTTCTCAGTGGGAAATGCACTGTAGTACATTATGAAACCTCTATTAGTTAATGCACTGCAGAGGTCTGTGTGTAACCAGAGAACCACAGAATTAAATCTTGATTGGTGCAGTGGAGAATAGTGATGTGTGTTTTTAGTGCTACGAAGTCACAGCCTGTGACAGAAAGCACTGTGAATATGTAAGTCAATTTTTTATACTTGCATTACACACAGGGTAAGATAGAATGCTGCAAAACGTGCAAATAGTTTTACGATAAAATGGTGCTTTCAAAATGTAGATTTTAATAATACCAGAGCGTATGTAATGCAATTTTTTTTAACATAACTGTCCCTTCAACACCTCTTTAGGGGCACTAAGGGCTGTGTAAATGCAGTTAAAATTAAAAGCAAGAACTTTCCAGCCCAGTTGTTAATCATTGCACTTCCACTCAAAAAAACAAATCTTTGTCATCACAAAGAGCCAGAACTGCTCCCAAGCATCCTTTACACTGGCAGATTAACTGCATTTGCCTTTCATTCAGGCAAGCAGCTGATAACGATCTAAATTGCGTCCCACGACGGCTGTCTTTTTGCAGGGACAAGTGAAGCTGGGAAATCTGCGACCCCCTTCCCAGGACTCCACGGCCCCCCTGGGGGTCGCGCCCCACAGATTGAAGACCTCTGTCTTACACTGATGCACATCTGGTGGGCTTACCACTGTTCAATGTTCCGATTTCCCTGACTGTGTGCCCAGCTCCACTGGACATGCAGTTTTGCACATCAATGTCGAAGGACTCATCTGTGTATACATTGCAACTTGCTTGACACGTGTTTTGGGTGTATGCAGATGACTGACGTGACACTCCCGTACCCAGGATGATGTGAGCAGAGCCTTCTGTGTGTTGTAGTTGTTGACTGACTGACGGAGTGTTCTGCTGACATGTTTGGGTCGTGCACAGACAAGGTTTGGCACAGCGGACCTTCCACAGGAGTGGAGTGCCCTCATGGCAGTGTGTAATCCGGTGACATTGCGTGGGCCTGTGTTGTGTGTTGTGTAAGCATGTCTGTGCGTGTTCCCTTCCCTTTTCCTACACAGGCTGTGTCCCTAGGGATATTCCTGTTTGTGATGCTTGCTGAGTTGTTCTGTGTTCATCCAGCATCTTGGACCTGGTTTCTCCGTGATGTGGGTGCATGGCAAACTAATGTTCATGAGGTTGTCATCCCAGGTTGTCTTTGTTGTCAGGGCTGGGGATGTGGTCAAACGCAGATGGGACACATTCAGGATTCCCCTTGGCACTTGTTGTTTACACAAGTCATGTGATTTACAGTTTGTGGTAGCTTTCAGTGATTGTGACACGTTGTGTGTGTGACTGCTGCCACTCCTCAGGGTCAGAGCTGCAATGTTGGAAGTTGTGTACGTGTGTTCTTAGTGTGTCACCTTGGCTTCTTCGTTGGTGTGTGACTATGGCCAGGATCCCATTGATTGTGGTGGATTTCACATCATGCCCATGTACAGCGTACTGTGCTGTGTGTCAGACATTGACGAGTCTTGTTGACTGGCCATGTGTGATGGCTTTCTGCACCTTAGTTCCCAGCACCACCCCTGGTATTGTCATGGGTGCATGTGCAATGTCACCAGTCCATGTGAGCTTCACTGCTGCACATTGGTGGAGATCAGGGTGTGTGGTGTTGAGTGTGTGCAAATGTGAATTGTTGCACGGCTAGACCCCTACCTCCATATTGGCCTTGGCTGGCAGGCCGTGCTGATTGATTAGAGCTTGTGTAGGTGTGATGGTAGTTTGTTGCTCAGGACACATGGCTGTGGTTCACAGTGTGAACGACATCTACCTTTGTCATCACAGTGGGATTCTCATGCAGGCTAGTGTCAGCACAATGTGGGGTCCCTGGGGGTAGTGCTGTGGTGGGTCTGTCTCTTGCTGTGTTAGTTGCTGTTCCTACAAGCTTGTGTGACATGTGTAATTTGGGCTCCCTCTCATCTAACAATGCCTGATTGCCCACATAGGGGTATCCGATCCATGAGTAACTTTTGTCTGGCACTGTATACACATCTGTGTGGTTGGAATTCAGGCCTCCTCATGTGTTGTGTGGTTGCCTGGGGACACTGGCACACCCCCATCACCCGTTGTGTTTGATATGCAGTGTGAGTCTGCCTGTTTGTGTTTGTGCCTTAGCACCACTGCATTGGCATATCCTGAGTGTGCCATTGGCTGTATGTTGTTTGGTGGCTTTCCCCTGCTGTCCCTGGGACTCCTAGGTCATCAGTCAGCACAATAATCATGGTTTGTATGTCCCATTGCTGCCATAGTATGGTATTTGTTCACCTGACATCTACAGTCTCCACAGGATATCTACATTTGTGTGTCCATTGGTGCAGATATGTGGGTCAGCATTATGATGGTCACTTCTGTCATTGTGTTATTTGTGAATGTTGACAATGTGGGACCCCATGGGTGATGTTTGTATGCACATGGCCAAAACAATGTTTCAGTGACACTGCACTGTTTGCCTCGACCAATCTATGTTGCTATGGGACACAAGCACTACTATGCCACTGATGTGTTTGTTGTTGTGTGACCAGGATTCATCCATGCAGTTTGGCTTTGGCAGCTTTTACCATGACTACACTTACCTTATGATCACTGTGGTGATGGTGCTTTCGGCCCCATTGCCACACTGTTCAAAAGTTGCATCAGCTATGGACCCCATACTTACCTTTTGGTCACTGTGGTGATGGGGCTTTAGGCCCCATTGCCACACTGTTCAAAAAGTGCATCAGCTATGGACACCACACTTCCCTTTTGGTCACTGTGGTGATGGGGCTTTAGGCCCCATTGCCACACTGTTCAAAAGTTGCATCAGCTATGGACCCCATACTTCCCTTTTGGTCACTGTGGTGATGGGGATTTAGGCCCCATTGCCACACTGTTAAAAAATGTGCATCAGCTATGGACACCACACTTCCCTTTTGGTCACTGTGGTGATGGGGCTTTAGGCCCCATTGCCACACTGTTCAAAAAGTGCATCAGCTATGGACACCACACTTCCCTTTTGGTCACTGTGGTGATGGGGCTTTAGGCCCCATTGCCACGCTGTTCAAAAATGTGCATCAGCTATGGACACCACACTTCCCTTTTGGTCACTGTGGTGATGGGGCTTTAGGCCCCATTGCCACACTGTTCAAAAGTGCATCAGCTAAGGACACCACACTTCCCTTTTGGTCACTGTGGTGATGGGGCTTTAGGCCCCATTGCCACACTGTTCAAAAAGTGCATCAGCTATGGACACCACACTTCCCTTTTGGTCACTGTGGTGATGGGGTGTTCAAGCCCATTGCCACAGTGGCCATGGTCGGCTTGCATTGTGGAGGCCACACACATTTATGTGTGACACATGTGTTAGGGGGTCACATTGTATGTTCAATGTCATGTTCAGTCTTGTAGGCATTTGACACAGACTACACACGCTTGTCAGGGTGTTGGGGGGGATGTCATTTTCTGTCATTCCTTATGTGGGAGTATGCTAGTTGTGTCATGCATTACCCGTCCTATGAGTAGGGGTGGTGTTAGTGGTAGTCATCCATCCCCCCATGAGTGGGGATGGTAGTAGTGACAGGCATCCAGCCCCCCATGAGTAGGGGTGGTGGTGGTGGCAGGCATCCAGGCCCCCCTGAGTAGGGGTGGTGGTAGTGGCAGGCATCCATCCCCCTAAGGGTGGGGATGGTAGTAGTGACAGGCATCCAGGCACCCATGATTAGGGGTGGTGGTAGTGGTAGGCATCCATCCCCCCATGTGTGGGGATGGTAGTAGTGACAGGCATCCAGCCCCCCCTGGATAGGGGTGGTAGTAGTGGCAGGTATCCAGCCCCCTAAGGGTGGGTATGGTAGTAGTGACAGGCATCCAGGCCCCCCTGGATAGTGGTGGTGGTAGTGGCAGGCATCCATCCCCCTAAGGATGGGGATGGTAGTAGTGACAGGCATCCAGGCAACCATGATTAGGGGTGGTGGTAGTGGTAGGCATCCATCCCCCCATGTGTGGGGATGGTAGAAGTGACAGGCATCCAGCCCCCCTGGATAGGGGTGGTAGTAGTGGCAGGTATCCAGCCCCTAAGGGTGGGTATGGTAGTAGTGACAGGCATCCAGGCCCCCTGGATAGTGGTGGTGGTAGTGGCAGGCATCCATCCCCCTAAGGATGGGGATGGTAGTAGTGACAGGCATCCAGGCAACCATGATTAGGGGTGGTGGTAGTGGTAGGCATCCATCCCCCCATGAGTGGGGATGGTAGTAGTGACAGGCATCCAGCCCCCCATGAGTGGGGATGGTAGTAGTGACAGGCATCCAGCCCCCCCAGGATAGTGGTGGTGGTAGTGGCAGGCATCCATCCCCCTAAGGGTGGGGGTGGTAGTAGTGACAGGCATCCAGGCACCCATGATTAGGGGTGGTGGTAGTGGTAGGCATCCATCCCCCCATGAGTGGGGATGGTAGTAGTGACAGGCATCCAGCCCCCATGAGTGGGGATGGTAGTAGTGACAGGCATCCAGCCCCCCTGGATAGTGGTGGTGGTAGTGGCAGGCATCCATCCCCCTAAGGGTGGGGATGGTAGTAGTGACAGGCATCCAGCCCCCCTGGATAGGGGTGGTGGTAGTGGCAGGCATCCATCCCCCTAAGGGTGGGGATGGTAGTAGTGACAGGCATCCAGGCACCCATGATTAGGGGTGGTGGTAGTGACAGGCATCCAGGCCCCCTGAGTAGGGGTGGTAGTAGTGGCAGGCATCCAGCCCCCTAAGGGTGGGTATGGTAGTAGTGACAGGCATCCAGGCCCCCTGGATAGTGGTGGTGGTAGTGGCAGGCATCCATCCCCCTAAGGATGGGGATGGTAGTAGTGACAGGCATCCAGCCCCCCTGGATAGGGGTGGTGGTAGTGGCAGGCATCCATCCCCCTAAGGGTGGGGATGGTAGTAGTGACAGGCATCCATGCCCCCCAAGTAGGGGAGGTGGTAGTGACAGGCATCCAGGCCCCCCTGAGTAGGGGTGGTAGTAGTGGCAGGCATCCAGCCCCCTAAGGGTGGGTATGGTAGTAGTGTCAGGCATCCATGCCCCCTGAGTAGGGGTGGTGGTAGTGGTAGGCATCCAGCCCCCCTGAGTAGGGGTGGTGGTGGTGGCAGGCATCTAGCCACCCATGAGTAGGGGTGGTTGTAGGGTGGTGTTGGTGGTAGGCATCCATCCCCCTATGGGTGTGTATGGCATTGGTGTTGGCCATCCCACCCCTATGGTTCTGCTGTTGCTTGTGTACGTCATTTGTGCATCCCTATGTGTGTGTGACATATTTTGGGTACGTGCAGTTTGTTTGTATTGTTGGTGTTTGACTTACCGTCTGCGCCGTACGCGTCCGTGCCGGTCCCGGTAATAGATGTAGAGTATAGGTAGGACCTGCGCAATGGGATTCATGCTTGGATCGTCTTGTTCGGGTTTCTCGTGTCTTCGACTCGTACTCGTCGCTGGCTTGTTCGTCTCGTAGCCGTGGATTGTCTTGTGGCACGAAACGGAGCTTATGTACGGTTCGCCCGGATGCTCAAACGTGCCGGATGTAGCGACGGGTTCGGCGCGTACGGAATGCGCATCGTACTAGTCCGGCCGGAAGGTGCTGTGTATTTGCTTCCGTGCGGCTCGAATCGGCGTTTACGGTTCCGGCTCGGGCGGGAAACAGCAGCTGGATTGGGTGAGTACGGCTCGTTCGGTAACTGGGTTGTTATACGCATCGTACTTGTTCGTCCGGACGAGTGTACGATTCGGTCGGGAAACACGCATTCGGCTTGTATTTTTTCCGGACGAATAGTGTTAGGTGCGCTTCCGGCCGAGATCGGAATCGGCCCCAGAGTCTAGCATAAAGCAACACAGTGATTTATTAAACAAAGTGTTATATTATTTTCCAATAGAATACAAATCAAATATTATATATAACAACAAATGCATGTAAGGTATAGGCAATCATTTACTATACTATAAAAAAGTAAAAGTTTTTATTCAGGAAGAGGTCTCTTAAGTATTCTCTTTAGCGAATACATTATGGAAACAATCATACTAGCCTTTTCAACTATTCAGTAGCACCAGGACATTCTATGGGAAGGGCAGAGGGGATGGATTGGGTGACTTTGCAGTTTCTTTTTTATGCTGCTTCTCTAATAATTTACCATTAGTTACACAAAATCCGCCCCACCAAGTGTCCAAACTGTTGATGGTGGATATAGATTCCAGAACAACAGTGCTCAGAACTCAGGGAAAAAGGATATGAAATCAATCAACATTTGGGTTGGGAAATGTAGAAAAAATTGAGAGACAGAATTTAGCCACTCCATGAGAACGGCACAATTGTCATCGAAGAATGATGACAGTTACATTCAGTTTTTTGGCAGGTTCCAAAGTTAGTTACATAAGCTGGAATGTAAAATAGGGAGGACACACACAGTTCAACAATATTTACAATAAGAAAATAAAATGGATACTTCATAAAAGAACCCAGAACGATTGATCACTAAACACATGTCCGCAACATTAATCATTTAGGATTTGTCAATCTGGTAACTATTGCACATTATTCTCAATAAATCACCTCTTTCCATAGAAGTAGATATAGATAAGTGGTTCTTCTGTATTTTGTTGACAGGACATGCAAATTTAATTCTCTTCCAAACAGATGTGTTTAACAGGAAAATTAGAAGCAATTGAGACTTAGAGTTAAGGTTAAGCGAGGTGTCTCAGGAAAATCAGAAGATGCTGCCATACAGGTTATGAAAAACCAATCAATTAATTCTACCACAGACACATAGGGGCATATTTACAAAATAATGGCGAAGCGTGGCATTAAGCACAAATTGCAAACTCCACGCTTTGCCATTCTGAAAACACAAGGATAAGCTGTATTCACCTGAATTTTCCCTAGCACTGGCGCTAAATCTAGCTGCCTAGCACCAATGCAGGCACCCTTGCACCACTGCTTTGGGGGGAATGACTGTTTATGTGCAGGAAGAGGCACCTTCCTGCACATAAACAATCCAGAGTGCTGATTTGAGACTCCTTTGTGTGCTGCACTGTGCAGCACACATAAAAGTTGCAAATCGCCATTTGTTTAATGATTGTTTATGTGGAGGAAGGGACACCTTCCTGCACATACACAATCATTCATGGCGATTTGCTGTTTCTATGTGTGCTGCACAATGCAGCACACATAGAAACAGCAAAAACTAGAAGAAATTAACCATTTCTCCTCATTTCACCATGTTAAGACCAGGTTTTCCCTGGTCTTAATTTTGACGCTGTCTCCTATTTATGCCACCCTTGTAAATAAGGGGCAGCGTCAAAACAATGGTTGTTGAAGCAGAACACCCACCGCAACACCCATTGCCCACCCCTTTCACGCTAAGTGTAGCATGAAAGGGGGCCTTATTTACAAGGTGGTGTTAAGCCACGTTAAGTGTCTTAACGCCACTTTGTAAATGAGGCGAAGGGATTATCGCCACAGGAACATCGCAAAAAGTGATGTTCCTGTAGCAATAGGGGCTTGTAAATATGCTCCACAGAAGTATACACCCAGAATGATCACCTAAACATTAAAAATACCAATCTTACATACGCCCCTTTAATATGCCACCCGAATAATCATTTGTCAAGCATTAATTAATGCAGCTCACCTTTTCTAAGTGTGGTATGTATCGATCATCTGTTTTTCCATGAAAGCAACACACAAAAGCAATTCTTTGAATCTTTACTGACAGCCTACCATGAGAATGAAATATTAGAAATGAGAGATTATTTATAGTCTCAGGAAATGGAACCATCCATTAAAGACCTGTAGGCTGTGGTCCCTTGTAAACTACAAAGTGCAGACTTACGTGTCTCCACTTTCTCAGTCTAGTGCGAAGGTAATACTAGTAACTTTGCAACCGCATTTTACATTCCCGCCACTTATAGGGAAATGCACAACTTTGGGGGCGGGTATACATAAATAGGACAGGGAACCTTGCATGGAAGACAAAAAGAAGGTTTTATACACCTGAACCATATCATACACACCTGACACCAGTTCCTTCCAACAACATAAATATTGCCCACATCATAAGATCTGCTTTTTTCCTTTTCATCGTTCAGTTCCTGCAGCTACTACATTCTGCTCGAAGAATACAGACCCCAATTCTCACTGAGTAGGAGACAGTCCTAATACTGAAATTGTTGGTAAAACATTGCAAAAAACAACATGGACTGCCTACATTCATCCTCATTGAAACACAGAAGGCAGCCTTATGGCAAGATTTGACAGACTCCGTCAATGCATTGGGGAAGGAGGCATGCACTGTAGGGGATATAAAAATGGTACGATGAGATGAGGTAGGTGAAGGAGAGGTTCTCCATGATTCAGTTGGCACAAGCTCTTCTTGGAGGGCCACCTGGATTCCATCTCGGACTAAATCCCCTCAAGGAGGCTGCCCTCTCCACAATCCACCACTGTCTGCTATATGGGCTGCCTATTTCCAACAACACACCAGTGGTGCTATGTAAAATTCTAAACTTCTCTTTTTCTCTCACTTAAACTGAACCTACAATATCTCACCCTTATCTGTTATTCACTAATTCCTACATTGTTAGGGAAACATCACATACATACATCTCAAAACAACCCACTATCATACACACTAGAAATACATAGATATTTTAATTATACTTATGTCTTTTTTTTTTTTTTTACAGTCACTCTTTCAAGTAGATTGGTTTCTTCGACTGTGGCAGGAGTCATTGCATGTGCAGCTGGACAACACACAAGGGAGGTCTAGCAACCCAACTACACACATATGTATGTACTCATGCTAATAATGTCACTGTAGAGGATTTATATCACTTGTTTGTTGAAACCCTACATTTTACAATGTGCTTTACAATGGCTTATAAATCTGGTCAAATGTAACTTTGACATTTATATTCATACATTATGTACTCGTAAAACTATTTTTAAATAATTTAAGGTGCTGTGTTGTTGTACCATCCACTACTTGCTACAAGATCGACTTCTGCTCCTAGCACTACACCAAAAACCAAAACCCAGATTGGTACCACATAGCATATGGATGGAAGAACCTGGTAAGTGAAATGTCTGCTCTTTTGTCTTTGGGTTGAACCCTTTTTATTTGTTACCAACAGAGTAGCTTAGCTGTATGACTTTTGTGCAAGGAAAGCACTATAAGATAAGAAGTTAGGCCTTGTCTTCACTTGCAGGGGAGGAATCTTAGTCAGTCTCAAAATGAGTATTTAAACCAATTAGACATGTTCTTGTATTATTTATGTTACCTTACTCCCCAATATATGTCCCTCATTTCTGTTATCTTCAGTCATACAACAGTCTCTGTTTCCATCTTGCGAACATCAGCACTGATAGGAACCTCTAATTATAACTTCTGCATCTCATCATTAGTCCTTTAAATAACTTATTTCAAAAAATATTTAACAAAAACTTAAAAGTCATTTATAATTTACCTTTCTTTTACATATCTCTAATGTGTCAGCATTTGTAGTCATGATTATTTTTCTAAGTTGACAATAAAAATTAAACACTTTTCTTATTTCTGTAGCGATTGCATCAAGAGATGCCTTGGAAACTCCAACCACGATGACACAGGTTCAGCAGCTGACATCACAGGAGATATTCAGAAATAGATTATCTGTGACTGGAGCTGGAGTGTTGACATTGTCGAGATATCATAATTCTATGCCGGGACACTCAATGAGTAGCTGTTGCACTCTACAAATTCCCCCAATTATAATAATGCATGGATCTACCATTAATTTCACAAGTTTCCTTATGTTCACAGGGTACCAACTATGGGCCCGATTCACAAAGGTAAACTTAGACTAAAAGTCTAAGTTCAGACTTGAAGTCTAAGTTGAGACCTAAAGTCTAATTTAACAAGTATTAAAGTTAGACTTTTAGCCGAAGACTTTTGGTCCAAACTTAGGCCAAAAGTCTAACTTTACTAGTTGTAAAGTTAGACTTTTTGTCTAGGTTAGACTTTTGGTCAAAACTTAGAGCAAATTTCGAGGTCTACTTTAAGTAAAGTTAGACTTTAGGTTGAAACTTAGACTTAAGGTCAAAACTTTGACTCTTGGTCTAAGTTTACCTTTGTAAATCAGGCCCTATATTTTTTTGCAGAACAATGGCAATTAAAATACTGTGTTGAAACTTAAATTCAAAACTGTATTTAATGATCTGTTGACATCTTCCCCTAGATACGAGGGACATTGTGCTGGATGATGATGCTGAAATATTTGCAAGCGAGAATGGCAGGCTATCCAAGAAATAAATGCAATTCTACACTCAGCTGCAATCTCAGCAGTCAACAGTGCTCAAAAACAGGAGGAGGATGAGGAGCAGGATCTGTGAGAGTAGGCAGAGGACTCTGATGAGAAGGAGGACATTGTTGCCCCAGAAAGAACTTCTCCAAAAAGGCCACTTCATGCTGGACAGCAGTTTTCCTCCAAAATCACTTTTGAGGATTGCCAGTCCCCAGCCATAAACTAAGCAGTCACAGAAGATTGTTCCGCCTATGCAATACTCATCTCTACGTAGCCCTCAACTGGTCTCTGTATTGCTGTACAATCTCCCACACACTCCTCCAGTGCAGGTGCATCTCCATGCTTCTATAATTTATTTGAAAGAAAGAAGATCTGTATAGATGAACATGTATCCCTCATTCATCACTTTTCCCTCCACATCCACCCAGATGTCCTCCCTTTCCAAGCTGTACAACCTATTTGGCCATGTCAGACTGCAACACATGCCGATGTGTTGGTATGGTCTAATATTGCTTCCTGGCAGGATCCTGTTTTCCTACAATACTCTAATATGCTGGAGTATATTCATGTAATGAGAGCTAATAACCATGAGAAAGCTGGTTCTCTTTATTTAAAAGAGATATTGTATCCCGAAATACAAGAACTGTCTTTGTGCGGTCTTTACCATACTTGTCACAAGTTCATCATCATATACTAATTGTTTAGTCATTTTTTTTGCTCCAAAAACCATTGGAATCAAGCATTCAAAGGAGGAGAAAGGGTTGTACAAAGAAGATTTTTTAAAACGCAAAAGACGATGTTTTGTAATGTATTCCGTATATTACCTATTTCTACAAGTCAAGAAATCATTTCAAAGGATTATGGGGTCGATTCCGATTCGGGCCGGAAAAAGCACCGACCGACTCGGATCCGGAAATTATACCGACCGACACGTACCTGTGGCGCCCGACACGCCAAGTACGATGCAAGGCGTGCAAAATCCGACCGACACGTACCGAACCCAAGTCGACCGACCGAGCCGCACGGAAAACAGCAATCCGGTCGGAAAAACACGCGAATCCAACCGACCGACACGCACCCGGAACAAATCCGACCGAAACGTACACGCGAACTCCATACCGCAAAGTACGATGCAAGGCTCGAAAACCACGAGCGAGTCGGACGGAGGACAAGCCGTACGACCGACACGCATACAAAACCGAGCCGAAGCAACACAAAACACCGCGACCGACGCGTACGCAGCATAGAAAACTGCACAAACGCAGCGTGAACGAAACGGAGAAGACCGTACGAGATAAATGCAGGGTCCGACTCGGTCACAAGAACGTTTCCAACATACACAGACAGTACAAAGGAAAAATCACACAAAAAAAGGCCAAACAAGCAATTACTAAGCCAATAAATACTGGGGGGTGGGGACAGAGAACAAAGACACACCCACAACTCCACCCATATAAAGGACACAAATCACAACCATGATCCTTTGCAAATGCCATTCCACTGCCAGCACCCAGGAGAAAGCAACCACACACCCACAGCTCATCCCTCACACAAGCCACACACCATCAGCACACCAACAAATACCTACCTCACATACACCCAGCAAAACACACACTCACACACCCTCACCTGCACACCAACACACACATCACTCACCATCACCACCCATCACCATGCCCCCCAAGAAGAATCCCAAGTTCCTAGATTGTGAATTGGAAGTCATGGTAGACGAGATCCTCAGGGTAGAGCCACAGCAGTTTGGCACACTGGTCCAACAGACCCCCATCTCCCAGAAAACCAAGATGTGGGAGAGGATCATCAACAGGGTGAACGCACAATCACCATGTCGGCGCACAAAGAGCGACATCCAGAACAGGTGGTATGACGTGCGCAGGAGGGTACGGGACCTGCTCAAGAAAGACTACATCAACAGCCAATACACCGGCAGTGGCCCTCCTGCCAAGCCAATATACCTCAGGCCCTGGGAGGAGAAGGTGCGGGCCATCCTTCCGCCAGTGAGCGTATATGGACTAGAGGACATCCCAGAGCCTGGTGAGTACACAACAAATGTACACAATATACTGCCACAAAACACACACACATCACTGTCAAGGGGAGAGTCAAACCATGCACTCATAGCAATTACACAGCAACTAGAACAGAATCATCCCAAAATGTGTATGTCAGTCAGATAAACACAACACATGCCATCAAAAAAGTCACATCCAACTGTGCCATCACATGTACAAACACAACTACAACTACAGCTAGGCAGTGGCACAAATAGAACTAACAAACACATCCAGACATGTAGCCACCACAACAACACCAACACACAGTGAAGACCACTCAAAGGAAGGAATTCTGTGTATGCTGGCCAAGTAGGTGTAGCCAATAGCATCATGGGAGTCGCAGTCACACATATTGCCCCCCACAACTGTCCCATCAACACCACCATGAACCATGCGCACATCACAGGGAGTGGAGAAGGACTCACAAGATGGCTGACACTGGCAACTGCTGTGGGGAGCACAAGGCCCTGCTGGCAACTGTGCACCAACAAACAGCAGGACACCACTGACTGACATCCTGAGAGACAACTTCCACTCCCTGCAATGCAAGCACGTTCCATGGTGGGATAACTGGCTGGCTGGGTGGGTGGGAAGGAGGACTTGCAGCACTGACCATAGTCCCAAGCACCTCCCCTCACACACACCCCAACACAAACTCCACAGAACCCACCTGGTAGAATGCAATGCCCCCCATCCTAACACAAGATCCCACAAAGAACCACCACCCTGGGTTATGTTGTGTGAAGCACAGGGCCACTCTTGGGACTTTTAGCCAAACAACTGCCAGGACAACACTCCCAGCCATCCTGTCAGCACAGCCAGCCCACCCCACAGGGAAGCAGAGTCAAAAGGAAGGAAGCATGGGCATGCTGGGAAGGGGGTGGAGGCAATAGCATGATGGGAGTCGTAGTCACTGATATTGGTCACCCCCACAACTGTCCCATCAACACCACCCTGAACCATGCTCACATCACAGGGAGTGGAGAAGGACTCACAAGATGGCTGACACTGGCTACTGCTGTGGGGAGCACAAGGCCCTGCTGGCAACTGTGCACCAACAAACAGCAGGACACCACTGACTGACATCCTGAGAGACAACTTCCACTCCCTGCAATGCAAGCACGTTCCATGGTGGGATAACTGGCTGGCTGGGTGGGTGGGAAGGAGGACTTGCAGCACTGACCATAGTCACAAGCACCTCCCCTCACACACACCCCAACACAAACTCCACAGAACCCACCTGGTAGAATGCAATGCCCCCATCCTAACACAAGATCCCACAAAGAACCACCACCCTGGGTTATGTTGTGTGAAGCACAGGGCCACTCTTGGGACTTTTAGCCAAACAACTGCCAGGACAACACTCCCAGCCATCCTGTCAGCACAGCCAGCCCATCCCACAGGGAAGCAGAGTCAAAAGGAAGGAAGCATGGGCATGCTGGGAAGGGGGTGGAGGCAATAGCATGATGGGAGTCGTAGTCACTGATATTGGTCACCCCCACAACTGTCCCATCAACACCACCCTGAACCATGCTCACATCACAGGGAGTGGAGAAAGACTCACAAGATGGCTGACACTGGCTACTGCTGTGGGGAGCACAAAGCCCTGCTGGCAACTGTGCACCAACAAACAGCAGGACACCACTGACTGACATCCTGAGAGACAACTTCCACTCCCTGCAATGCAAGCACGTTCCATGGTGGGATAACTGGCTGGCTGGGTGGGTGGGAAGGAGGACTTGCAGCACTGACCATAGTCACAAGCACCTCCCCTCACACACACCCCAACACAAACTCCACAGAACCCACCTGGTAGAATGCAATGCCCCCCATCCTAACACAAGATCCCACAAAGAACCACCACCCTGGGTTATGTTGTGTGAAGCACAGGGCCACTCTTGGGACTCTTAGCCAAACAACTGCCAGGACAACACTCCCAGCCATCCTGTCAGCACAGCCAGCCCACCCCACAGGGAAGCAGAGTCAAAAGGAAGGAAGCATGGGCATGCTGGGAAGGGGGTGGAGGCAATAGCATGATGGGAGTCGTAGTCACTGATATTGGTCACCCCCACAACTGTCCCATCAACACCACCCTGAAACATGCTCACATCACAGGGAGTGGAGAAGGACTCACAAGATGGCTGACACTGGCTACTGCTGTGGGGAGCACAAGGCCCTGCTGGCAACTGTGCACCAACAAACAGCAGGACACCACTGACTGACATCCTGAGAGACAACTTCCACTGCCTGCAATGCAAGCACGTTCCATGGTGGGATAACTGGCTGGCTGGGTGGGTGGGAAGGAGGACTTGCAGCACTGACCATAGTCACAAGCACCTCCCCTCACACACACCCCAACACAAACTCCACAGAACCCACCTGGTAGAATGCAATGCCCCCATCCTAACACAAGATCCCACAAAGAACCACCACCCTGGGTTATGTTGTGTGAAGCACAGGGACACTCTTGGGACTCTTAGCCAAACAACTGCCAGGACAACACTCCCAGCCATCCTGTCAGCACAGCCAGCCCACCCCACAGGGAAGCAGAATTAAAAGGAAGGAAGCATGGGAATGCTGGGAAGGGGGGTGGAGGCAATAGCATGATGGGAGTCGTAGTCACTGATATTGGTCACCCCCACAACTGTCCCATCAACACCACCCTGAACCATGCTCACATCACAGGGAGTGGAGAAGGACTCACAAGATGGCTGACACTGGCTACTGCTGTGGGGAGCACAAGGCCCTGCTGGCAACTGTGCACCAACAAACAGCAGGACACCACTGACTGACATCCTGAGAGACAACTTCCACTCCCTGCAATGCAAGCACGTTCCATGGTGGGATAACTGGCTGGCTGGGTGGGTAGGAAGGAGGACTTGCAGCACTGACCATAGTCACAAGCACCTCCCCTCACACACACCCCAACACAAACTCCACAGAACCCACCTGGTAGAATGCAATGCCCCCCATCCTAACACAAGATCCCACAAAGAACCACCACCCTGGGTTATGTTGTGTGAAGCACAGGGCCACTCTTGGGACTTTTAGCCAAACAACTGCCAGGACAACACTCCCAGCCATCCTGTCAGCACAGCCAGCCCACCCCACAGGGAAGCAGAGTCAAAAGGAAGGAAGCATGGGCATGCTGGGAAGGGGGGTGGAGGCAATAGCATGATGGGAGTCGTAGTCACTGATATTGGTCACCCCCACAACTGTCCCATCAGCACCACCCTGAACCATGCTCACATCACAGGGAGTGGAGAAGGACTCACAAGATGGCTGGCACTGGCTACTGCTGTGGGGAGCACAAGGCCCTGCTGGCAACTGTGCACCAACAAACAGCAGGACACCACTGACTGACATACTGAGAGACAACTTCCACTCCCTGCAATGCAAGCACGTTCCATGGTGGGATAACTGGCTGGCTGGGTGGGTGGGAAGGAGGACTTGCAGCACTGACCATAGTCACAAGCACCTCCCCTCACACACCCCCCAACACAAACTCCATAGAACCCACCTGGTAGAATGCAATGCCCCCATCCTAACACAAGATCCCACAAAGAACCACCACCCTGGGTTATGTTGTGTGAAGCACAGGGACACTCTTGGGACTTTTAGCCAAACAACTGCCAGGACAACACTCCCAGCCATCCTGTCAGCACAGCCAGCCCACCCCACAGGGAAGCAGAGTCAAAAGGAAGGAAGCATGGGCATGCTGGGAAGGGGGTGGAGGCAATAGCATGATGGGAGTCGTAGTCACAGCTCTACATCCCCCACCACATGGCCCAGCAAGCTCACACTCACGCATGCACATCCCACAGAGAGTGGAAAGGCCCATCAAAGATGTCTGACACTGTTGCTGTGTCGTGGGGAGCACAAGGGCATGCTGGGAACTGCACACCAACCAACAGCAGGACACCACTGTCAGCCATCTTGCCATTGCTCTCACACCCACACACACTGAACTCCCCACAAAAGCAAGTAAGTATGGGAATGCTGGGAAGTGGGGTGGAGGCAATAGCATGATGGGAGTCGTAGTCACAGACATAGCTCACCCCCACAACTGTCCCATCAACACCACCCTGAACCATGCTCACATCACAGGGAGTGGAGAAGGACTCACAAGATGGCTGACACTGGCTACTGCTGTGGGGAGCACAAGGCCCTGCTGGCAACTGTGCACCAACAAACAGCAGGACACCACTGACTGACATCCTGAGAGACAACTTCCACTCCCTGCAATGCAAGCACAGTCCATGGTGGGATAACTGACTGGCTGGGTGGGTGGGAAGGAGGGCCGGCTGTCAACCAAACACAACCAATGCAGACCATGTTCACACCCCAAAAAATACATAGAAATGCCCAAATAATGCAGGACAATGTGCCACACCAATATCAACCCCTGACTGTGACGACTTAGGACAATGCAATGTACAGGCCCGCACCCAGAGGCACAGTCACAACTGTCATGTGTGTCAACCAATGATGCCTGCAGAAACATAACATACATTGTGTGTGTCTCCCAAAAACAGGTGATGATGGGGACACAGCAGCAGACGCTGAGGAGTCCCAGTCCCAGGCTCAAGAGGATGCGGAGCTCACTGGCGTCGTACAGCCTCTGTCCTCCTCGGACGAAGAAGACCAACCTGGCACATCCGGTGCAAGTCTACATTCAGCACCAGCAGGAACACCAGCTGCAGCACCAGCAGGACCACCAGCTGCACCCCCTGCACCCACCCCTCCAACGACTGTCACCACAAATACCATCCCTGCCTACATGGACAGAACAAGGAGCAACACCAGCACAGGGACCCTGGACCAACCTGGGGCCATGGACACCACCACCACCACCAACCCCCAAGGTGGACCAGGGTCATCTGTGCGTGCCACTGCACGCACTGCACATGTCAGCAGGGGTGGTGGGAGGGGTGGGAGACAGAGGTCGCTGCTTGCAGAGGTTGCTGGTGTGCATGATGACCCACAACTGGTACGCATAGCTGATGCGTACCAGTCCAGCACCGGAGACCTCAGCCAGGTAGTGGGGCTCCTCAGAGACATGAAACAGCAGCAGGCTGCCCATCATGCCCGCTTGGACTCCCACATGTCCCACGTGGAGTCACACATGTCCCACGTGGACTCACACATGTCCCACGTGGAGTCCAAGTGGGATGCACTGCATGAGATGACGGCGGTGCACAGGGACATCTTACAATGCCTCCGCCTGGATGAACAGCAACCAGTCCACACCTCCCTGTGTGCCAACAGCATCTGGTGCCGAACAAACTGCAACTGCCACAGGGAGGGAGGATGACTCTGGCGGAGAGTCCCCTGCACCGCAGCAGCCTGTACTTGAGGGGCCCCCCCAAGAAGAGGGGTCGTCCGAGGAGGGGCAAGTGAGAGGCCGATGGCCAAGCGCAACTCCCAGGAAGCCTGAACCTGTTCTGGATGTTCACCTTTGTGCACAGACTGTTCACCCTGTTGACGGCAACATTACTCCCACACATTGCATGGGGAGTACAAGTTGGACCAATGTGTCAGACAACTGTGGCCCCGATACTGGGGATTCTGTCTACCAGGACTTTCAATTCACCTAGGAACTTCTGATTGCAAGATTTATGTACAGCACTACCCATCCTATGCACTATTCACACAAATGTATCACAATAAACACACTAATACACCATACTTGCCTCTGTTGTGATTCCAACGTGGGTGCTGTTATGGGGATGATGAACTGCAAAATTACACTGTGTATGCGAACTGCAACAGCAAGGACAACACAGGCATGTGAGTAAAGGCAACGTGACACATATGAGGGAGACACACCACCAGGGCTACACAACACATACACACCTAGGCCATCTGACTCATTGCCTACACTGATGTTGCCAGGGAAGACGGTGCAATGCACAGACACCACACCCATTCCCAGTTGTAGTCAAGTAGCCCACAGGTGCAGTAAGCAAATGGCAGTCAAATGTGTGACCACAGACAACGCACATCACAAAGTGAAGCACAGGTTTATTACACAGTTGCAACATGTCGTAACCACTACAGATGCAAGGTAATCCCACCTGGCAGCGGGCACACAGTCAACAACTGTAGACGGAAGGAAGTCCATGGGTGTGGCGCATATCACCTGTAGGGACACAACAGCTACCAGCCTGGAAGTGCAATCACGTCGTCGGTGGACACAGTTGACCAAACGAATCTGAAAGTACCCTGTGAAGGACAGAAATGACACACAGTCAAAAGCAATGGAGTACAGGACAGAACAGCAAAACTCATGCACAATACATGTTACAAGATACCCACCCAGAACCAAGTTAGCATGTCAACACTGTTGGGGAGTACAGCCCACCTGTAAGCACACATCGCAACACACATCCAGTCAAGTAGCCCATGGACACACTCCAACAGCACCAGAGCACCACCTACACATCATGCCAACTCACATCATTGACATGACACCTCAGGATACTCACATTCAGCTAAAGAAGTTGGTGATGAGCTGTGTGCGGACATCACCCTCATCATCATCATCATCATCGTCACTGGCATCGTGGTCCAGGCCAGGATCCTCCACAGGTGGCGGATGTTGGTCATTGTCATCCTGGATGAGAGGCAACTCCTTCCGCACTGCCAGGTTGTGGAGCATGCAGCAGACGATGATAATCTTGCACACTTTCGCAGGGGCATATGGGAGGGACCCTCCGGTCTTGTCCAGGCAGCGGAAGCGGCTCTTCAGGAGACCAAATGTCCGCTCAATCACTCTCCTGGTCCGACCATGTGCCTCATTGTAGCGTATCTGGGCTGGTGTCACAGGGTTCCTGAGGGGTGTCAGCAACCACGGCATGTTGGGGTATCCTGAGTCACCTACGGACAGACAAGTGCACATTAGCTGACTTGGAAAAGTGGGCGGAATACTACAGATCAGATCACACACAATGGCACAAAGTCAGTACACACCGACAAGCCAGGCACGCTGGTTCTGCATCTGTGCCATCATCCTGGGGATGCGACTACTCCTCATCACAAAGGCATTGTGTGCTGAACCAGGGAAACGGGCACACACGTGTGTGATGGTCATGTCTGCAAGACACACCACCAGTGCATTGACCGAGTGGTAGTGCCTGCGGTTCCTGTAGGCCTGCTCCTGGGCCTGTGGTGGTAACAAAGCCACATGTGTCCCATCAATGGAGCCAATGACATGCGGCATCCTCCCCAGGGCATAAAAGTCACTCTTCACGTCAGTGAGTCGTCGCAGTCTAGGGAAATAGATGTACCGGTTCAGGAAGAGCAACATTGCCGCCAAAACATCACGGAGCACACGGCTGAACATGGTCTGTGACATCCCACCAGCAGTCGCCACAGTATGTTGGAAGGTACCAGTGGCAAAGAAGTGTAGGGCTGCCATCACCTTCACCTTGGGGGTCAGCGCTGTAGGATACGGCCGGCCAGGCTGCAAATGTGGGGACAACTGCACTGCCAAATCCTCAATCAGCTGCCTGGTGAAGCGGTACCGTCGGATGCTGTCCCGTTCCACCATCGTTGCCAGGTCTGGGAATGGTCGATGGACAGCAGGAGCACTGCAGTGCAGAGGAGAAGTAAGCAAGATTGTCAGTCACCCCACATATGCGGCATTGAACACACTCAATATCCCAACATACATCATTATGAGGCACAACTACATGAAGTGTGCAGTTCCGTAAGGACATGTATGGTACATACATGGCCAACATCTGTCAACACGGTCCAACAGGTGGCATCAATTAGTCCCAGGTTGGCCCATTGGATATCATGAGGCCGTGTCACAGTTCCCATCTCCTGCTGCCGTGTCACAATCACCCCCCACAGTGACATGTGAGGACAGATGTGCCCCAGGCACCACAGCTCAACGACAGGTACATTCCCAGGGACCCTGTATTGCCACATGGACACTGGCATTACATGGAGTATCATGTATACACCACAGCAAAACAACCATGACCCCCACAGGTAGTGGTCCCACTTGCCACAGCAGGACAGACATGGACGTCTGTGACACACACACGCACAACATCAAAGTCCATGCACACACAACGTGGATGTGGAGACTGTCTCCCATTGTGCACATGAAATCAGAGACATTGTAAACACTACATGCACAAAGACTGTGGAGGACCATCACTATTGTGCCACTGGGACACCCTGGCTCAAACATACCGTCCCACATGGGACTCACGGGGTATGTGACATGACATACACATACACCACCGTGAAATGTGACCATGGCACATGCACAGATATGAACAGTTGCACATCACAGTGGTCATGTACACGTAACACCCAGGATCCTGTCCCCATTAACACGTGCACAGCCTGGGGGTGGCTGCCCACAGGTGACACTCACAGGACAACATGTACACCAACATACACACAATAGGAAATGCAGCCTTACATGCCTTATGATAAAGTTTGGACAGGCTGTTGTGATGTAGGTGTGCCCCTCACTCCCTGGGAGCTATCTGTGGCTGGCATATGTCCATCTGAGACAGGCATGCTGACATATGCCAGTCACATGTACAGTGATGCGTTGAACAGCAATGGACCGATCGGTGCCCCGGCCGGCCCATTGCATTCAATGTGTGCGTGGTACGCGTTGTACCCCTGTACGCGTTGTACTGCAATGGACCGATCGGTGCCCCGGCCGGCCCATTGCATTCAATGTGTGCGGGTACGCGTTGTACCCCTGTACGCGTTGTACCCCTGTACGCGTTGAACTGCAATGGACCGATCGGTGCCCCCGGCCGGCCCATTGCATTCAATGTGTGCGGGTACGCGTTGTACCCCTGTACGCGTTGTACTGCAATGGACCGATTGGTGCCCCCGGCCAGCCCATTGCATTCAATGTGTGCGGGTACGCGTTGTACCCCTGTACGCGTTGTACTGCAATGGACCGATCGGTGCCCCCGGCCGGCCCATTGCATTCAATGTGTGCGGGTACGCGTTGTACCCTGTACGCGTTGTACCCCTGTACGCGTTGAACTGCAATGGACCGATCGGTGCCCCGGCCGGCCCATTGCATTCAATGTGTGCGAGCACGCGTTGTACCCTGTACGCGTTGTAACCCTGTACGCGTTGAACTGCAATGGACCGATCGGTGCCCCGGCCGGCCCATTGCATTCAATGTGTGCGGGTGCAGCGTTGTACCCCTGTACGCGTTGAACTGCAATGGACCGATCGGTGCCCCGGCCGGCCCATTGCATTCAATGTGTGCGGGTACGCGTTATACCTCTGTACGCGTTGTACCGCAATGGACCGATCGGTGCCCCGGCCGGCCCATTGCATTCAATGTGTGCGGTGCACGCGTTGTACCTCTGTACGCGTTGTACCGCAATGGACCGATCGGTGCCCCGGCCGGCCCATTGCATTCAATGTGTGCGGGTACGCGTTGTACCCCTGTACGCGTTGAACTGCAATGGACCGATCGGTGCCCCGGCCGGCCCATTGCATTCAATGTGTGCGGGTACGCGTTGTACCCCTGTACGCGTTGTACCGCAATGGACCGATCGGTGCCCCGGCCGGCCCATTGCATTCAATGTATGCGGGTGCGCGTTGTACCCCTGTACGCGTTGAACTGCAATGGACCGATCGGTGCCCCCGGCCGGCCCATTGCATTCAATGTGTGCGGGTACGCGTTGTACCCTGTACGCGTTGTACCGCAATGGACCGATCGGTGCGCACCCATTGACAATGGCCTTGCCTGGCAACGGACGCGTTTCGAATTTCGAACGAGTCGGTTGCTGGAAAATCAGTGGTCACCCACAACAATGTTGCAAAATCATGTATGTCATGAAGTTGAAGATTTGAAGGATGCTGTGGGCGTGTTTTGGTGCTGCTATTCCATGGATTGGCCAGATTCAGAAGATGCAAACGACTTGGACCTATCACTTTGGACACAAGGGACAGTATCTGCCTCTCCAGCACATATATATTGCTGGCTGTTCCCCTGAGAGCTCACTTGCCTGCACTACATGCTCCAGGACGACATCTGCCACTGCACTGCTGCTGTCTCTGCCCCTCTGGACCCTGCAATGGCACGTACTGTGGAGAGAGCCCCAGCCTTCAGCCTTGAGGAGAACCAGGCCCTGCTGGACAGCCTACTTCCACAGTACAGCAAGCTGTATGGGACACCAGGGGAGCAGGTGAGTGTTCTGTGCACTGCCTTTCTGAATGTGCATATTGTCTGACTAGCAAGGCTGAAAGTCTGCACGCCACTGGCTAGCAGGCTCACTGAGTAGTTGTCACCCCCCATAGTGTGTAGTGACATGCACTGGACAGGTATGGTGCAGTGACAGTGCATTTGAACAAGGTTTTACTTCCCATGCAATGATACCATGTAGTGACGTCTGGCAAACTGTCCATGGGCAGCTTTGCACTGCCTGTGTACATCATGTGCCCCTGTGATTGAGACATGTATATACAACTGTGTCATGCACGGATATGTTGCATGTGTAGTAATGGCCTTTTCACTTTGTCATCCTGACAGGTTAATGCCCATCGGAAGCAGGAGATCTGGAAGGACATCGTCCGGGCTGTCCGGTCCGTGGGGGTCTACAAGCGCCGGATCCGCAACTGCCAGAAGAGGTGGCAGGACCTTCGGGGCTGGACCCGGAGGATTGCACGGGTCCAGCTGAAGCTGTCGCCTCCTCGCAGGAGGGGCGGAACACGGACCCTGACCCCCACATGCTCCAGATCCTGGCGGTGGTGTTTCCAGACCTGGATGGGCAGCTGAAGGCCAGACAGCAGCAAGGAGGGGGTGAGTCAAAGACTGCACTGTGAACTCTGTATTACATGCTTTGTGCCCTCCTCTGGCCTGGTTCAACTGCCACAGTGCAGCAGTCATGTTGTCCAGGAGCCATGTCCCTCTATTCTGCACTGCCCACTGCTCATCTGATACCCAGGTGTGGCCCTTACATTCAGGGAATTGTGTCACTTGGGACTGTGTCCTTGCAGTTTGCTTCACTAAAGGTGGGGGACAGCATCTGTTTCCCTAACTCTGTTGTGGGCATCATGGGTGGGTCCATTGTTCACACAACGCCTGTGTTCGGACATGTAATCTGCGTGTTGCTTTGATATGCGGTCCACTTGCTGAGCCACCACATGTGCCTGGGGTATGTGGCACACGCCCAAGCAGCGGGTGGGAACAATGTTTGGGCCCCAGAAGTGTGCAGATTACGTGTGTCACACATACATAGCCAGCTATCTACTGTCCAGGGCTCATCCCTCATTCATGTGGAGCAGGACAGTCATGCCTACTCCAGGCCATGCAATGCACTCTGTACTCCCACTCCCGTGTATCAGCTGACACATTGTGCGCAGTGATTTGACCCCTCAGGTGTCTGCCTCTGTGTCAGTGTGCTGTGGATTACTTGCCAGGACTGCTGGGGTGTTTCTTGGTAGGGGCTCAGCATACCCCTGGAGATGTGACCATAGGAGACGATACTTGTGTGTCACATAGGTGTTTGATCAGCTGCCCGTGCAGACTGGGGTATGCGAATGTGAAGTTCAGGCAGCTGTTCCCCATTCACAGCAGATTGTGAGGGGCTCAGGTTCAGAGGGTAGTGTCACAGGTCTCCCATATGTCCAATAGGTATGACCTGGACAGATGAGGGTTAAGATGATGTGTTGTGTGGGGGATGTACATGTGCACTTGTGCAGCTCCAGGACTTGCATTCCCCATGACCTACTATTGTGACACAGTGCATAGTGTTGTTGTCTGGCTGCCAAGTCATACATCACTGAGACAGTGATGTATGACTTAGCAGTCATGCCTCTGCCATGGCATGTGTCAACTTATTGGTGGTCCTGCAGGGGAGTGACATGTGCTACATGCACACCATTGTGGCGATGGCTATCAGGACATTGGTGCATCACGGTGTCTGTCGCTGGTATGCATCACATGCATTTCCTATTTGACTCTGGGCATCCCTTTCATCCGGAAACCTGTACTGACTCAGTGGCAAGAGCTGTGATGTGTGCATGTCCACATGCCACACCGTGTCCTCTGCACTGTCCAACTACTGTGTACTTGGTGCATGTGTCCACACTGGGGTGTTGCAATCCAACAGACACCAGACAGATGGGTGCAAGGCCATGTGGGATGTGAGTGCCATGCTTGGCATCAGACTGACAATTGGCTTCTCCTGTTCAGTTAGGGCACTTTTAGCAATGTACAACTAATGATGCCAGGGCTTGCTCTGTAATGTGCTGTGCTCACAGTGGTGTGTGCGTTTGGTGCAGGTGACTGATGTCTGTCTGTTTCCCCATTGTTTGCAGATACATCCACGGCCACGGAAGGGGACAGCTCCACGGACCAGGAGGAGCCAGAGAGCCAGACTGGGTCAGCAGCCGAGGAGTGGTCGGAGGGACCCAGTGGCACGGAGGGCGAGGGGAGCCACACCGAGGAGTCCTCAGCACCATCCACCTCAGCTGAGGACCAGAGCAACTCGGAGGATGACTCCCTTATGGAGGCGGGTGTCAGCAGCCACCACACCCCAGCTAGTGTTGCTGTCCCCGCCACCACCAGCACCACCACCGCCCTCCCATCGGCTCCCATTCCCCAGGTCCGTGGAGGCTCCCATGTTTGGGAGCGTGTCTCCTTTGGGCCAGGCACCGCACCCCCTGCCCCTGTGTCCCCTGCTGCCCTGAGTGAGGAGTCTGTGTACCTCCTTCGCCAGCTCCATGTATGGCAGACAGCCATGCTGAGTGTCCTCCATGCGCACACCGCTCTGTTGACTCAGCTGGTGTCGTTCATGGAGGGCATCTCATCGGGCATGTCTGACCTACAGAGGGGCAATAGGTCCATGGACTCCTCCCTGACGGCAGCAGTGTCCCTCCTCAGACAGTCCCTCACCCCTCCTGCCTCTGCTCCATCCACACTCCCCAGCACCTTACCCGTCCCAAGCACACACACACCGGCACAGGCACACACCAGCACACACACGTCCAGCACACAGACACACACGCCACAAACAAAACGCACACGCACACACAGTCAGGGGACTGAAACCAGACTCACAGGGGATGGGGCCCTGGTACACACACACGCATCCACGGGCACTGCGCAGTCCTCAGTTGCCTCTCCCTCCAAAACACCCTCCCTTGCCTCACCTGCAACCCCAAAGACCCAGCGCCTCTTCCTCAGTGACCTCGGCCTCTTCCCCTCCGATCCAGCTGCTCCAGCATCCAGGGGGAAGAGGAAGCCCCCACATGGAGCAGAGTGCCCCTCGCCCCCGGACACCCTCCCCCAGGTGCAGACAGACTGAGGCCCCCACCCGCAAGTCCCCCGGAGTGGTAAGAGCAAGACCCCGCCGCCGCCCTGCAGCTCAAGCACCAGGTCTCCTTCCTCCATCCCTCAGGCCCCCACTCCACAGGTGCCCCCACCACACCCTGCCCCAGGTTCCCCCACCCACAGATATACCATCCCCAAGAGGATCCGGCCTTCTCCCCCTGCCACTTGCTCTCCCGGCACCACACCCCCGCTGCGCTTGTCTGTGCCACTGATGTGGTGAGGGTGTCCTCCCCCTCTGTCCAGCCCACCTTGCCTGTTCCCCATTCTCCTCCCCTGGTGGTAGGCACTGCAGTGGAGTCCACTATCACCCTGTCTGACTTGGGCACTGCAGTGGCGGACCTGTCCACTCCTTCTGCAGGGTCCACTGCAGTCGTGCCGGCACCCACAACATCTGAGCCATGCCCCCAGTTGTGCCGGCACACACCATGTCAGACACCTCCACTGCAGTTGTCAGTGGCTCTCCAGCACCCACCACCCCTTCCCTGCTTCCTCCTGGTGAGCCCTGATCCTGTCCCTGCGGTGCCTGGCCTACCCCCCCGGTTGCCCCTCCTAGTGGATTGTCCCTGGTTTTGTGCAGGCATTTGTAGGGTGGCATCTGCCACTGTCACCCACTTGTGACTTTGTTGATGGACTGGCCATTGGCCTTTGTCTATTTTCTACCAGACTTCTACTTTTAATGCCACATATGCTGAATAAAGCAACTTTCTGTTCTCTAGTGCTTTTGCTTCTGATGTACATGATGTTGATGATGCTAACCATGCCCTTGCTGCAGTGATGGTGATATTTGGTCTCATGATAATGAAGTGTTACTGTGCAGGAACCCATGTGGTCCAGTGGGAATGTGTCCTATCCTGTGGTGTATCCATGTCATCCATAGCAGCATCTGAGGGTGTCATGTGTTCAGTATTTGGCAATGGGATTTCCTACTTAGATTGCCTATTTCACATCTGTGGCTTCCACCCCTGCACATCTGGTTGCCTGCCATTGTTCAATTCGTCTACTTCCCTGACCGTGTGGCCATCTCCAGTGGACATGCAGGCTTGGGCATCAATGGGGAAGGACTCATCTGTGTTGTCAGTGCAACATTGCTATACAAGTGTGTTGGATCTGTGCTGATGATTCCGTTGGCACTTCCATGACCAGGCTGATGTTACGGGAGCCCTCATTTGGTGCTAATTGTTGATTGTGTGACCAAGTGCTCAGCTGACATGATGGGGCCCTACTGAGGCAACATATGGCACAGCTTTCCTCACACAGGAGTGGAGTCCCCTCATGGCAGTGTGTACTCCTGTGACATTGCCTGCGCCCAAGGTGTGTGTTGTATGTGCATGTCTGTGTGTTCACTTCCGTTTAGCTGTGCATGCTGTGATCCCTAGTGTTGTACCTGTTTGTGATGCTAGCTGAGTTGACCTATGTTCCCCCAAAGTCTTCGCCCTGGGTTCTCTGTGATGTGGGTGCATGGCACATTACTGGTCATCAGGGTGTCACCCATAGGTGTGTTTGCTGTCAGGGCTGAGTTTGTGTGCAGACGCAGATGGGTCACAGTCAGGTTTCCCCTTGGCACTTGTTGTTTGCCCCTGTCATGTGATTTCCAGTTTGTGTTATCTTTCAGTGATTGTGACACGTTGTGTGTGTGACTGCTGGAACTCCTCAAGGTCCGGGCTGCAATGTTGGTTGTTGTCTATGTGTGTTCTTTGTGGGTGACCTTGGCTTCTTCATTGGTGTGTGACTGTGGATGGGATCCCATTGGTTGGTGTGGTATTGCCGTCATGTCCATGTACAGCGTAGTGTGCAGTGTGTCAGACATTCCGGAGTCTTGTTGAGTGGCCATGTGTGATGTGTTTCTGCACCTTGGTTCCCAACCACCACCCTGGAATAGTCATGGGTGCATGTGCAATGTCACCAGTGCATGTGTGCTTCACTGCTGCACATTGTTGGAGGTCGAGGGGTGTGGTGTTGAGTGTGTGCAGATGAGAGTTGTTGCCCGGCTAGGCCCCTGCCTCCATGTTGGCCTTGGCTTACTGGCCATGCTGTTTGATTTGTGCTTGTGTAGGTGTGATGGTAGTTAGTTGCTCAGGACACATGACTGTGGTTCACAGTGTGAACCGCATTTAGCTTTGTCATCACAGTGGGATTGTAATGCAGCCCAGGGTCACCACATTGTGGGGGCCCTGGGGGTGGTGCTGTGGTGTGTCTGTGTCTTGCTGTGTCAGTTGCTGTCCCTACGTGCCTGTGTGACATGTGTGATTTGTGCTCCCTCTCATCTGACAATGCCTGCTTGCCCACATAGGGGATTTGGATCCATGAGTTACCTTTGTGTGGCACTGTATGCACATCTGTATGATTGGTATTCAGGTCTCCTCATGTGTTGTGTGGTTGCCTGGGGACACTGGCACCCCCCTCACCTGTTGTGTATGATGTGCAGTGGGGGTCTGCCTGTTTGTGTTTGTGCATCTGCACCACTGCATTGGCATATCTTGGGTGTGCCATTGGCTGTATGTAGTTTGGTGGGTTTCCCCTGCTGTCCCTGGGACTCCTAGGTCATCGGTCAGCACAATGATCATGGTTTGTGTGTCCCATTGCTGTCATGGTATGGTATCTGTTCACCTCACATCTGCAGTCTCCACAGGGTATCTGCATTTGTGTGCCCATTGGTGCAAATATGTGGGTCTGCATTCTGATGGTCACTTCTGTCATTGTGTCATTGATGATTGTTGACGGTGTCAGCCCCCATGGTTGTTGTTTGTCTGCACATGGCCAAAGGTATGTCTTATTTGCACTGCAGTATTTGGCTCCCCCAATTTATGTTGCAATGGGACACATACACTACTTTGCCACTGATGTGTTTGTTGTTCTGTGACCAGGAATCATCCATGCAGTTTGGCAGTTGCACCTCTTTCTTTGTCAACACTTACCTTTTGGTCACTGTGATGATGGGGGTTTGGACCCCATTGCCACAATGTTCGAAATGTGCTTCAGCTATGGACCCCACACTTACCTTTTGGTCACTGTGGTGATGGGGGTTTAGACCCCATTGCCACAATGTTCAAAATGTGCTTCAGCTATGGACCCCACACTTACATTTTGGTCACTGTGATGATGGGGGTTTGGACCCCATTGCCACAAAGTTCAAAATGTGCTTCAGCTATGGACCCCACACTTACATTTTGGTCGCTGTGATGATGGGGGTTTGGACCCCATTGCCACAATGTTCAAAATGTGCTTCAGCTATGGACCCCACACTTACCTTTTGGTCACTGTGGTGATGGGGGTTTAGACCCCATTGCCACAATGTTCAAAATGTGCTTCAGCTATGGACCCCACACTTACATTTTGGTCACTGTGATGATGGGGGTTTGGACCCCATTGCCACAATGGTCATGGCCTGCTTGCATTGTGGGTGCCACACACATATATGTGTGGCACATGTGCTAGGGGGTCACATTGTATGTTCAAAGTCATGTTCGGTGTTGTAGGCATTTGACACAGTCTACACATGCTTGTCATGGTGTTGGGGGATGTCTTCTTCTTGCATTCCCTAGGTTGTGGTGTGCTGGTTGTGTCATGCATTGTCCATCCTATGAGTGGGGGTGGTAGTAGTGGTAGGCATCCAGCCCCCCTGGCTGAGGGTGGTAGTAGTGGTAGGCATCCAGCCCCCCTGGCTAAGGGTGGTGGTAGGCATCCAGCCCCCCTGGCTGAGGGTGGTAGTAGTGGTAGGCATCCAGCCCCCTGGGTGAGGGTGGTAGTAGTGGTAGGCATCCAGCCCCCTGGCTAAGGGTGGTGGTAGGCATCCAGCCCCCTGGGTGAGGGTGGTAGTGGTGGTAGGCATCCAGCCCCCCTGGGTGAGGGTGGTAGTAGTGGTAGGCATCCAGCCCCCTGTGTGAGGGTGGTAGTAGTGGTAGGCATCCAGCCCCCCTGGGTGAGGGTGGTAGTAGTGGTAGGCATCCAGCCCCCCTGGCTAAGGGTGGTGGTAGGCATCCAGCCCCCTGGGTGAGGGTGGTAGTAGTGGTAGGCATCCAGCCCCCCTGGCTAAGGGTGGTGGTAGGCATCCAGCCCCCCTGGCTGAGGGTGGTAGTAGTGGTAGGCATCCAGCCCCCCTGGGTGGGGGTGGTAGTAGTGGTAGGCATCCAGCCCCCCCTGGTTGAGGGTGGTAGTAGTGGTAGGCATCCAGCCCCCCCTGGCTAAGGGTGGTGGTAGTCATCCAGCCCCCCTGGCTGAGGGTGGTAGTAGTGGTAGTGCCCCCCTGGGTGTGGGTGGTAGTAGTGGTAGGCATCCAGCCCCCCCTGGGTGAGGGTGGTAGTAGTGGTAGGCATCCAGCCCCCCTGGGTGAGGGTGGTAGTAGTGGTAGGCATCCAGCCCCCCTGGGTGAGGGTGGTAGTAGTGGTAGGCATCCAGCCCCCCTGGCTAAGGGTGGTGGTAGGCATCCAGCCCCCCTGGCTGAGGGTGGTAGTAGTGGTAGGCATCCAGCCCCCCTGGGTGTGGGTGGTAGTAGTGGTAGGCATCCAGCCCCCCTGGCTGAGGGTGGTAGTAGTGGTAGGCATCCAGCCCCCCTGGGTGAGGGTGGTAGTAGTGGTAGGCATCCAGCCCCCCTAGCTAAGGGTGGTGGTAGACATCCAGCCCCCCCTGGCTGAGGGTGGTAGTAGTGGTAGGAATCCAGCCCCCTGGGTGAGGGTGGTAGTAGTGGTAGGCATCCAGCCCCCCTGGGTGAGGGTGGTAGTAGTGGTAGGCATCCAGCCCCCCTGGCTAAGGGTGGTGGTAGGCATCCAGCCCCCTGGCTGAGGGTGGTAGTAGTGGTAGGCATCCAGCCCCCTGGGTGTGGGTGGTAGTAGTGGTAGGCATCCAGCCCCCCTGGCTGAGGGTGGTAGTAGTGGTAGGCATCCAACCCCCTGGCTAAGGGTGGTGGTAGGCATCCAGCCCCCTGGCTGAGGGTGGTAGTAGTGGTAGGCATCCAGCCCCCCTGGGTGTGGGTGGTAGTAGTGGTAGGCATCCAGCCCCCTGGCTGAGGGTGGTAGTAGTGGTAGGCATCCAGCCCCCTGGCTAAGGGTGGTGGTAGGCATCCAGCCCCCTGGCTGAGGGTGGTAGTAGTGGTAGGCATCCAGCCCCCCTGGGTGAGGGTGGTAGTAGTGGTAGGCATCCAGCCCCCCTGGCTAAGGGTGGTGGTAGGCATCCAGCCCCCCTGGGTGAGGGTGGTAGTAGTGGTAGGCATCCAGCCCCCCTGGGTGAGGGTGGTAGTAGTGGTAGGCATCCAGCCCCCCTGGGTGAGGGTGGTAGTAGTGGTAGGCATCCAGCCCCCCTGGCTAAGGGTGGTGGTAGGCATCCAGCCCCCCTGGCTGAGGGTGGTAGTAGTGGTAGGCATCCAGCCCCCTGGCTAAGGGTGGTGGTTGGCATCCAGCCCCCCTGGGTGAAGGTGGTAGTGGTGGTAGGCATCCAGCCCCCCCTGGGTGAGGGTGGTAGTAGTGGTAGGCATCCAGCCCCCCCTGGGTGAGGGTGGTAGTAATGGTAGGCATCCAGCCCCCCTGGGTGAGGGTGGTAGTAGTGGTAGGCATCCAGCCCCCTGGGTGAGGGTGGTAGTAGTGGTAGGCATCCAGCCCCCCGGCTAAGGGTGGTGGTAGGCATCCAGCCCCCCTGGCTGAGGGTGGTAGTAGTGGTAGGCATCCAGCCCCCCTGGGTGTGGGTGGTAGTAGTGGTAGGCATCCAGCCCCCCTGGCTAATTGTGGTGGTAGGCATCCAGCCCCCCCCTGGGTGAGGGTGGTAGTAGTGGTAGGCATCCAGCCACCCCTGGCCAAGGGTGGTGGTAGGCATCCAGCCCCCCCTGGGTGAGGGTGGTAGTAGTGGTAGGCATACAGCCCCCCTGGCTAAGGGTGGTAGTAGTGGTAGGCATCCAGCCCCCCTGGGTGAGGGTGGTAGTAGTGGTAGGCATCCAGCCCCCCTGGGTGAGGGTGGTAGTAGTGGTAGGCATCCAGCCCCCCGGGTGAGGGTGGTAGTAGTGGTAGGCATCCAGCCCCCCTGGCTAAGGGTGGTGGTAGGCATCCAGCCCCCCTGGCTGAGGGTGGTAGTAGTGGTAGGCATCCAGCCCGCCCTGGGTGTGGGTGGTAGTAGTGGTAGGCATCCAGCCCCCCTGGCTGAGGGTGGTAGTAGTGGTAGGCATCCAGCCCCCCTAGGTGAGGGTGGTAGTAGTGGTAGGCATCCAGCCCCCCTGGGTGAGGGTGGTAGTAGTGGTAGGCATCCAGCCCCCCTGGGTGAGGGTGGTAGTAGTGGTAGGCATCCAGCCCCCTGGCTAAGGGTGGTGGTAGGCATCCAGCCCCCCTGGCTGAGGGTGGTAGTAGTGGTAGGCATCCAGCTCCCCTGGGTGTGGGTGGTAGTAGTGGTAGGCATCCAGCCCCCCTGGCTGAGGGTGGTAGTAGTGGTAGGCATCCAGCCCCCCTGGGTGAGGGTGGTAGTAGTGGTAGGCATCCAGCCCCCCTGGCTAAGGGTGGTGGTAGGCATCCAGCCCCCTGGCTGAGGGTGGTAGTAGTGGTAGGCATCCAGCCCCCCTGGGTGAGGGTGGTAGTAGTGGTAGGCATCCAGCCCCCCTGGGTGAGGGTGGTAGTAGTGGTAGGCATCCAGCCCCCCTGGCTAAGGGTGGTGGTAGGCATCCAGCCCCCCTGGCTGAGGGTGGTAGTAGTGGTAGGCATCCAGCCCCCTGGGTATGGGTGGTAGTAGTGGTAGGCATCCAGCCCCCTGGGTGAGGGTGGTAGGAGTGGTAGGCATCCAGCCCCCCTGGCTGAGGGTGGTAGTAGTGGTAGGCATCCAGCCCCCTGGCTAAGGGTGGTGGTAGGCATCCAGCCCCCCTGGGTGTGGGTGGTAGTAGTGGTAGGCATCCAGCCCCCCCTGGCTGAGGGTGGTAGTAGTGGTAGGCATCCAACCCCCCTGGCTAAGGGTGGTGGTAGGCATCCAGCCCCCCTGCCTGAGGGTGGTAGTAGTGGTAGGCATCCAGCCCCCCTGGGTGTGGGTGGTAGTAGTGGTAGGCATCCAGCCCCCTGGCTGAGGGTGGTAGTAGTGGTAGGCATCCAGCCCCCCTGGCTAAGGGTGGTGTTAGGCATCCAGCCCCCTGGCTGAGGGTGGTAGTAGTGGTAGGCATCCAGCCCCCTGGCTAAGGGTGGTAGTAGGCATCCAGCCCCCTGGGTGAGGGTGGTAGTAGTGGTAGGCATCCAGCCCCCTGGGTGAGGGTGGTAGTAGTGGTAGGCATCCAGCCCCCCTGGGTGAGGGTGGTAGTAGTGGTAGGCATCCAGCCCCCCTGGCTAAGGGTGGTGGTAGGCATCCAGCCCACCTGGCTGAGGGTGGTAGTAGTGGTAGGCATCCAGCCCCCTGGCTAAGGGTGGTGGTTGGCATCCAGCCCCCCTGGGTGAGGGTGGTAGTGGTGGTAGGCATCCAGCCCCCTGGGTGAGGGTGGTAGTAGTGGTAGGCATCCAGCCCCCCTGGGTGAGGGTGGTAGTAATGGTAGGCATCCAGCCCCCTGGGTGAGGGTGGTAGTAGTGGTAGGCATCCAGCCCCCCTGGGTGAGGGTGGTAGTAGTGGTAGGCATCCAGCCCCCCGGCTAAGGGTGGTGGTAGGCATCCAGCCCCCTGGCTAAGGGTGGTAGTAGTGGTAGGCATCCAGCCCCCCTGGGTGTGGGTGGTAGTAGTGGTAGGCATCCAGCCCCCCTGGCTAAGGGTGGTGGTAGGCATCCAGCCCCCCTGGGTGAGGGTGGTAGTAGTGGTAGGCATCCAGCCCCCTGGCTAAGGGTGGTGGTAGGCATCCAGCCCCCCTGGGTGAGGGTGGTAGTAGTGGTAGGCATCCAGCCCCCCTGGCTAAGGGTGGTAGTAGTGGTAGGCATCCAGCCCCCTGGGTGAGGGTGGTAGTAGTGGTAGGCATCCAGCCCCCCTGGGTGAGGGTGGTAGTAGTGGTAGGCATCCAGCCCCCCCGGGTGAGGGTGGTAGTAGTGGTAGGCATCCAGCCCCCCCTGGCTAAGGGTGGTGGTAGGCATCCAGCCCCCCTGGCTGAGGGTGGTAGTAGTGGTAGGCATCCAGCCCACTCTGGGTGTGGGTGGTAGTAGTGGTAGGCATCCAGCCCCCTGGCTGAGGGTGGTAGTAGTGGTAGGCATCCAGCCCCCCTGGGTGAGGGTGGTAGTAGTGGTAGGCATCCAGCCCCCCTGGGTGAGGGTGGTAGTAGTGGTAGGCATCCAGCCCCCTGGGTGAGGGTGGTAGTAGTGGTAGGCATCCAGCCCCCCTGGGTGAGGGTGGTAGTAGTGGTAGGCATCCAGCCCCCCTGGCTAAGGGTGGTGGTAGGCATCCAGCCCCCCTGGCTGAGGGTGGTAGTAGTGGTAGGCATCCAGCCCCCCTGGGTGTGGGTGGTAGTAGTGGTAGGCATCCAGCCCCCTGGCTGAGGGTGGTAGTAGTGGTAGGCATCCAGCCCCCCTGGGTGAGAGTGGTAGTAGTGGTAGGCATCCAGCCCCCCTGGCTAAGGGTGGTGGTAGGCATCCAGCCCCCTGGCTGAGTGTGGTAGTAGTGGTAGGCATCCAGCCCCCCTGGGTGAGGGTGGTAGTAGTGGTAGGCATCCAGCCCCCCTGGGTGAGGGTGGTAGTAGTGGTAGGCATCCAGCCCCCTGGCTAAGGGTGGTGGTAGGCATCCAGCCCCCTGGCTGAGGGTGGTAGTAGTGGTAGGCATCCAGCCCCCTGGGTATGGGTGGTAGTAGTGGTAGGTATCCAGCCCCCTGGCTGAGGGTGGTAGTAGTGGTAGGCATCCAGCCCCCTGGCTAAGGGTGGTGGTAGGCATCCAGCCCCCCTGGCTGAGGGTGGTAGTAGTGGTAGGCATCCAGCCCCCCTGGGTGTGGGTGGTAGGAGTGGTAGGCATCCAGCCCCCCCTGGCTGAGGGTGGTAGTAGTGGTAGGCATCCAGCCCCCCTTGGCTAAGGGTGGTGGTAGGCATCCAGCACCCCTGGCTGAGGGTGGTAGTAGTGGTAGGCATCCAGCCCCCTGGGTGAGGGTGGTAGTAGTGGTAGGCATCCAGCCCCCCTGGCTAAGGGTGGTGGTAGGCATCCAGCCCCCCTGGCTGAGGGTGGTAGTAGTGGTAGGCATCCAGCCCCCCTGGCTAAGGGTGGTGGTTGGCATCCAGCCTCCCTGGGTGAGGGTGGTAGTGGTGGTAGGCATCCAGCCCCCCTGGGTGAGGGTGGTAGTAGTGGTAGGCATCCAGCCCCCTGGGTGAGGGTGGTAGTAGTGGTAGGCATCCAGCCCCCTGGGTGAGGGTGGTAGTAGTGGTAGGCATCCAGCCCCCCTGGCTAAGGGTGGTGGTAGGCATCCAGCCCCCCTGGCTGAGGGTGGTAGTAGTGGTAGGCATCCAGCCCCCCTGGGTGTGGGTGGTAGTAGTGGTAGGCATCCAGCCCCCTGGCTAAGGGTGGTGGTAGGCATCCAGCCCCCCTGGGTGAGGGTGGTAGTAGTGGTAGGCATCCAGCCCCCTGGGTGAGGGTGGTAGTAGTGGTAGGCATCCAGCCCCCCTGGCTAAGGGTGGTGGTAGGCATCCAGCCCCCCTGGGTGAGGGTGGTAGTAGTGGTAGGCATCCAGCCCCCTGGCTAAGGGTGGTAATAGTGGTAGGCATCCAGCCCCCTGGGTGAGGGTGGTAGTGGTGGTAGGCATCCAGCCCCCCTGGGTGAGGGTGGTAGTAGTGGTAGGCATCCAGCCCCCCTGGGTGAGGGTGGTAGTAGTGGTAGGCATCCAGCCCCCTGGGTGAGGGTGGTAGTAGTGGTAGGCATCCAGCCCCCCTGGCTAAGGGTGGTAGTAGTGGTAGGCATCCTGCCCCCTGGGTAGGGGTGGTGGTGCGCATTCAGGCCCCTGTGTGCATATGTGGCATTGGTGATGGGCATCCCGCCCCTATGGTGCTGCTGTTGCTGGTGTAAGTATATTCTGCATCCCTCTGTGTGTGTGTGATGTGTCGTGTACGTGATGTATGTGTTTTGTGGTTGGTGTCTGACTTACCTTCTGCGCCGTACGCGTCCATGCCTGTTCCGGTAGTAAATGTAGAATATTGGTATGATCGGGACGAAGGGATTCATGGTTGGTTCGTGTCGTTCGTCCTTCTCGTTGCTTCGCGTCGTCCTCGTCGCTTCGCGTCGTCCTCGTCGCTTCGCCTCGTCCTCATCGCTGGCGTGTTCGTCTCGTAGTCGTGGATCGTGTTGTGGCGCGAATCGGAGCTTATGTGCGCCTCTCCCGGATGCTTTGACGTGCCGTGCGTAGCGACGGGTTTGGCGCGTACGGAAAGCGCATCGTACTCGTTCGGCCGGACGGAGCTGCATTTTTCCTTCCGTGCGACTCGATTCGGCGTTTCCGGATTCGCCTCGGTCGGGGAACAGGACCTGGTTTGGGTGAGTACGGCTCGGCCGGATTCTGTGCTGTTGTGCGCCTCGTACTTACTCGTTCGGTGTGCTGTACGGATCGGTCGGGAAACAGGCTTTCGCATGGTTTTTTTCCCGACCGAATGGTATTGGGTGCGCCTCCGACCGAGATCGGAATCGGCCCCTATGTCTTTTCATTGAATTTTGTGTAAAATATTTACCAAATTATTTTATAATTGTGTTAATTTAGATTTTTATTTTTGCATAAAAATATGGTGATCATTGTGATCATAAAGTAAGGTAAAGGTTCTAAATGTCATCATCATAAACTAACTTAGAAAAAAAGAAAATGTGACATATCCGAAAGGCTACATTTAGTGTTAACTGTTATGAAGTCACAAAATAAAGCATTTCATTATGTCAAGATTAGATCATTCAACACAATATGTCAATATTGGATAGTCAATCCAACCAAACATACAGCGATACATGTGTATTAATAATTATTCACTTTTATTCCATTTTTAAATCACAGATAACAATGGTTAAAGACAACATGGACAACCTGCCTATGGAGAAAACCCCAAACAATTCATAGTATCCAAAACCAATAAAATGGATGGTTTGTGTACCTAAAATAAGTGTGGAAAGTAAGGTTTTTAGTATGTATTGTTGTTAATGAAGAGATTGAATATTTTAGGCAATAAAAATAGAGCATATCATGTTTTAGATGGGATTATGTCAATTAAACAAAATTGCCTCTGGATGGTATATATGGACCATATGGTAGTAGTCTACCATTCATCATTGACAGTAGACTGTCCAACCACATAAATTAAGAGATGACTGACGGAAGATGTAGCTGTCATGTGTGCTTCCAGGAACGGCAGCCATAAACATCAGTTAAGCCACCCCTGGCATCGCAAGCAACCTGCACCTTGGTGAAGTAGTAGTGATGTGTGTTGCAGAAAAGATATGCTGTGTGGTGAGGTAACTGATGTGTTGCTGGGTGAAGTGAATAGCATCTACCATATGAGGAAAGTGAGAAAGGCATAAAATTCCCTTGCAACTCTTTGCCTTTTCAGCAGTGACGGTGGTAATACAATAAACTGGTGCACTCTTCTGTTGATACAACTCCCTACCAGATGCAAGAATCACAACTGACTTGTCTGTGAAATACCAATTTTGTCAGAGGTGGCCCTCTGGTAAGATCCAGTAGCCATGAAATGGAAATCAGACAGTATTTTGACTTAGGAAGGTATAGTCTTGGAAAGGCAATGAGTGAATCAAGCTCCTGCTCCCTTTCTACAACCATATCAAGAATCACATCAGGTGGGAAGTGGTATCTGGCAATTACATCTTCAGGGCATGCAAAAGATGTTGATCCTTTGCCTGTAATCCCTCTTGCTTCAAAATGAGAGGAAAAGCAACAAACTCATTTACCAACATGGTGAAGGCAGATAAAGCTGTTTGGTGTGCTAGTTAATTTCTTATGTGGTCAGCCTGGCTGTGATTGGTTGGTGTTGAAATGTGTTTCACTTGTAGATCGATGGAGGAGATTAGAACAATCATTCCTTGCATTACCAATTGTGCTGCAAATGTTATAAACCTTGTTATAAAATACAACTGGATTTGCTTTTTAGAAAAATTGCATACTAACTAAATAAAATTGAGCTTTGTTATAAAATTCTACATTTTAAAAAATAATGTTCTTAACCAAAAATTGTAGCCATTTAATCGGGTTTGCTCATAAATTAAAAGATTGTATTTAAAATGAAATAAAAATTCACACAATTAGCTACAAATGTTCAACAATGAGGATCTTCAAAAAGCCCAAAAAATATTTTCTAATGTTTACCAATACATTGCTAGAGGTATTTGTGCGTTTCATTATTTTCTCTTGGAGTGTGATGCAGTACCAGTGGTTGACCACATGTGGTGCCATACGCCAAGGCTGAGCTGGAGTAAATGTACAACTGTTTTGGGTCATTTTCAGGTGTAACAAATTTTGAAGTGCTGTTTGTGAAAAGCAACTGTTTTAGTCATTGGTGGGTGGGTGTTTGCTCCTCTCTTACTCTCTCCTTAACCCTCCCTTAACCCATACTTGCCACTTTCTAACCCTCTCCCATTTCATGGTAAGTATTCCCCATTTTCCAGCAAATCTCCCAGGTCCCTCACATATTTAATACAAAAATATACTGGGTATGTGTATGAGCGACTCTGCACTGAGGGAGGAGATCTCAGTGCAAAAAGATGAAGACTGACGCATGTAGGTTTGTGAATAGCATTTGGTAGTACATGAGTAGTACTATTGTAGTACTACTAAACATACTACAAAGTGCAGTTTGTGAATAAGATACTCTGTAGGTAACTATTGGTGTATATATAGGTTTGTTGAACTGAACATCTATGTAATCTTCAAGGCACACATATACTGAATAAAGTATAGTAGACCTCTACTTACCTATGTATACTTACCTTGTAAATATGTTTGCTTCAATACTATTGTTATACTATGTTATTGTTGGATTTGGCCCTCTCTGCAGGGTCATCACCAAACGTTTTGCCTTCACCCTCCTGTTTTCTGAACCCGTTATCGTTGCCTCTTAAGATTCTGTGCATTTTGCCACTGCTAACCAGTGTGATAGTGCTAGTGATCGCTCCTCTAAACATTGCACAATTGGCTATTACCCAATTGGCACATTTAGTGTAATTGTAAGCCCCTAGTAAAGTGGTACTACATGTACCATTGGCCTGCAAATTAAAGTCTATTAATGGGCCTGCAGCACTGATTGGGCCACCCACTTAAGTAGCTCTTTAAACATGGCTCAGGACTGTCATTGCAGCCTGTGTGTGGAGTTTTAACCTGCCATGTTGACCTGGCAAACTAAATCTTTTGTTAACAAAGCATCAAGATCCACCATACGGGTAGTGATCTGAATGATGAAAAAGGACCGATAGTGGGTGGGGAAGAAGTTGTATTCCTACTCCATGATAGGACATACACATAAGTTGTTTAAATACCCCTCACACACCAAAGGGCCCTTGATGTCATGCTTCATCATTGGGGTCTTCCCATCCCACTGTGGAATGGGGCGTGCTACGACCAGCGACTACGCGGGAGCACTAATCTAAAGCACTATGTGTGGTGTAGGGGTAGTGAGAGGAAGGGTCAGAAGTGAAGTTAAAAGGAACTGGCCTCATGGGACATAAGACAATTTAATAGGTCGTTGAGGCTGAACCTGTTAAAATTGTGATTTGGAATAGTCACGCATATAATGAGCTGACGTTCCTAAAGAGTCAACATGTTTCGAAGCTCAAGGCTTCTTCATCAGGACTGAGAAGATCCCTTCAGTGCTCACTATTTGTATAAAAGTGAAAATAGTTATATACAAAAGTGGAAAAAAAATTTTTGCAAGTATTCATGCACTATATATAGTACCTGTTTGTACTCCTATATGTTAATCTGGGAAAGAAGAAAAATGGTTTAGAATGTTAATTGCGCCACCACGGCGTTGTCTTACGAGATCTGAAAAGACAACAAATGTGTCAAGGTGACTGTTTTTAAGACATAGTGCTATCATGGTGCATGGACCTGTGAAAAAATAGGGAAGAAATGGGAAAACATACAAAACACACTACATATAACATAAAACACACACTCTATTCGTGACTTTTGTAATTGTATCCAAACATGGTGTGTAGAACGATGTATACACACAATATATACAATGTATGAATGGGTATATTGCCCCATGAGCCTCAGGTACAGATGAACAGGTAGAAGTCACTAATTACTGCAGGGAAAAAATGAAATGAAAGAGAAACGGTCAGGTAGTACTCGTCCTCTTGCCGAGTGATCTGTGAAAATCTCGGACCATGACGGCTATGCCGTACTTACGTGCTGCTCGACAAAGTTTTGCCTCATACTGCTCACCAGCGGCTGCGCTGTGTGACTGGGGAGTGCGGGGAGCTGCTATTTAAGCAGAAGTATCAAGTGGAAATTGGATTCACCTGTAGTGCTGACGCGAGGAAAAACCGGAAGGAAGCTTCCATGCTTGATTTTCCTTGCGGCTGGAGCGCTAACCACAGTACTCAGCGGAAATGAGTATTCCGTACGTGCTAGAACGCTCGAAGTGTATGTAAATAACCTGAGTTTTTGGAGACAAAATGTGCTGTGAAACGGCACGATTGTACTCAAACACTGCGTATGGTTATTTGGGAAAAAGTGGAGCGTTGAGATTGGTGTTACTTCAATTCTCTTGTCAATCGAGTAATTGCAGTAAATGTATTTGAAGTGCATCGAAGCACTCTGAGGAGCAGGTAATATGCTGGGAGCGCTGTTGAAATGGTGCACGTCACGAGCGATGTGTGACTCAGAAGTGTTAGCAGAGCACCGAAACGCTATAGGGGGCAAGAGAAATGATAATGTTGGAAATCATAAAGGAGCGCTTGTAGAATCGGGCAAGATCAAGTCTGATTAGGATGTGATGAGATCGCTTGTGTGTTATTTAATCCTCTATACAGATGTAACATGTAGGGACCAAACGCTGTGAGGCAGTCTGTACCCTGTATATAGTAATGAAGGGAGGTGGACAGGTGTAATAAGTACTTTCAACCTGCTAACTGTGCCCACGGAATTTCATCATTCAAACCCTTGTCGTGTGTCCCCAGACAGAACACCCAACGTTGTTCCTTTTCCAAGAGGTCTTTTCGTGGTTGATTTGTTCAATCACTGTCCATCTTATGTCGTCCACGCTGTGGTTGGTTGATAAGTAGTGGGTTGCCATTCTGGTGGTGCTTTTTACATCTCACATTGCTTTTATGTTCACCAATCCGTATTCTAACTGGTCTGGACGTCATCCCGATGTACTCCAATTGGCACGGACAAGTGATCATGTAAATTACATTCTTACTGTTACAATTAGTAAACCGTCTTTGTTCCCATACTGACCCATTGGAGAATGTGATTTTTACTCTTTGTGGTAAGAGCACAAGTGCTGCAATTACCACAGGGATGATGACCCTGAATGGGTTGAAGATTGAAAGGGCCGGTCTCTTCCAGTGTGGTACGTGGCCTGGTATGTACAAGAATGTCTCTGAGATTTCTGCCTCTTTTATGGGAAAACATAGGTTTGGGAAGGAAAGTTTTCCACAGTTCAGTATTTTCCAGTGTTTATTGATTATCTTGGATACTTCATTCGAGTGGGTATTGTACGTTGTGACACAGATTGGTCTGGTCTCTCTTTCTTTCGGGATTGTTGTCCAACAATGCCTCTCTGTTATTGTGCCTGGCTCTTTTCCAACCCTGTTTGATGATTCTAGATGGATATTCACGTGCCAATAGTTTTTCTCAAGGTCAGTGGCTTGGTTTTGAAGTCCGTTATTTCAGAACAGTTCCTTCTTAGGCGCAGGAACTGTCCAAAGGGAGATTGTCTCGTAGATGTCGTGGGTGGAAACTGCTGTAAAGGAGAAGGCAGTTCTTTGCGGTTGGTTTGAAGTGAGTAGTTGTTTTAAGCTTACCATTCTCTGGGTAGATGTTGAGATCAAGGAACACTAAATCGGTATTGGATGCTGTGTGTGTGAATTTCAGGAACTGATTTTGTTGGTTCAGCCACAACATAAAGGTCTCAACTGAGTGAGTATCACCTTTCCATATCACTAGGATATCATCAATGTATCTCTTCCAGGTAATGATGTGCTCACGGAATGGATTGTCTTGGTGCAATATCTTGGTTGTCTCTAGATGGTATACGTAAAGGCCAGCAAGACTAGGAGCGAAGGTGCTTCCATGCTAGTCCCATGTTTTTGTAAATAGTGTGTATCTTTGTAGAGAAAGAAATTTTCTTTTAATGCTAAGGAAATGCACTCCATAACCATGCTACGTGGTGTGTGGTATTCCCATGTGGTTGCATATAGGACTTCTTCTATGATGTCAATGGTTTCATCATGAGGAAGACTAGTGTAAAGACTCTCGACGTCTAAACCTAGTAAGAGATGGTGATTGATGTCAAAGTCCTGAGTTGCAAGTAGTTGTAATACTGCTTTCGTGTCCTTTAGGTAAGTATCTGTTTTCTGGACCAGGGGTCGGAGAAAGCGTCAGAGAACTTGGACAGGGTTCTAGTAATGAACCAATCCCTGAGACGATGGGACGTCCAGGTGGATTATCCAGGTTCTTATGAATTTTAGGAATGGTGTAAAGTAGGGTGTTATGGGTGATTTTTGGATCAAAATCTGATTCTTTTGATATCCAGCTGTGGCAGACAGCTTCCTCCACCATTGCTCCTATCCGTACCCGTATCCTTTCTGTTGGATTGTCTTGGATTACCTCGTATTACGGGAGTCACCCAATAGTCTCCTGCATTCAGTATCATATTTGAGAGTGGTCTGCAGCACAATGGCTCCGCCTTTATCCGCTGGTTTTATAATTAGATCCCTGTTGTTGGCCAAAGTTCGTAAAGCCTCCTTTTCTTCTCGTGTTGTATTGTGAAAGGAGTTGCTCACTTTTGAGAGAGCTGTTATGGATGAAATTACGAAATTGTCTAATGAAGACAAAAAAACCTTTCACAATACAACACGAGAAGAAAAGGAGGCATTACGAGCTTTGGCCAACAACAGGGATCTAATTATAAAACCAGCGGATAAAGGCGGAGCCATTGTGCTGCAGACCACTCTCAAATATGATACTGAATGCAGGAGACTATTGGGTGACTCCCGTAATTACGAGGTAATCCAAGACAATCCAACAGAAAGGATACGGGTACGGATAGGAGCAATGGTGGAGGAAGCTGTCTGCCACAGCTGGATATCAAAAAAAGAATCAGATTTTTTGATCCAAAAATCACCCATAACACCCTACTTTTACACCATTCCTAAAATTCATAAGAACCTGGATAATCCACCTGGACGTCCCATCGTCTCAGGGATTGGTTCATTACTAGAACCCCTGTCCAAGTTCTCTGACGCTTTTCTCCGACCCCTGGTCCAGAAAACAGATACTTACCTAAAGGACACGAAAGCAGTATTACAACTACTTGCAACTCAGGACTTTGACATCAATCACCATCTCCTACTAGGTTTAGACGTCGAGAGTCTTTACACTAGTCTTCCTCATGATGAAACCATTGACATCATAGAAGAAGTCCTATATGCAACCACATGGGAATACCACACACCACGTAGCATGGTTATGGAGTGCATTTCCTTAGCATTAAAAGAAAATTTCTTTCTCTACAAAGATACACACTATTTACAAAAACATGGGACTAGCATGGGAAGCACCTTCGCTCCTAGTCTTACTGGCCTTTACGTATACCATCTAGAGACAACCAAGATATTGCACCAAGACAATCCATTCCGTGAGCACATCATTACCTGGAAGAGATACATTGATGATATCCTAGTGATATGGAAAGGTGATACTCACTCAGTTGAGACCTTTATGTTGTGGCTGAACCAACAAAATCAGTTCCTGAAATTCACACACACAGCATCCAATACCGATTTAGTGTTCCTTGATCTCAACATCTACCCAGAGAATGGTAAGCTTAAAACAACTACTCACTTCAAACCAACCGCAAAGAACTGCCTTCTCCTTTACAGCAGTTTCCACCCACGACATCTACGAGACAATCTCCCTTTTGGACAGTTCCTGCGCCTAAGAAGGAACTGTTCTGAAATAACGGACTTCAAAAACCAAGCCACTGACCTTGAGAAAAAACTATTGGCACGTGAATATCCATCTAGAATCATCAAACAGGGTTGGAAAAGAGCCAGGCACAATAACAGAGAGGCATTGTTGGACAACAATCCCCCGAAAGAAAGAGAGACCAGACCAATCTGTGTCACAACGTACAATACCCACTCGAATGAAGTATCCAAGATAATCAATAAACACTGGAAAATACTGAACTGTGGAAAACTTTCCTTTCCCAAACCTATGTTTTCCCATAAAAGAGGCAGAAATCTCAGAGACATTCTTGTACATACCAGGCCACGTACCACACTGGAAAGAGACCCGGCCCCTTTCAATCTTCAACCCATTCAGGGTCATCATCCGTGTGGTAATTGCAGCACTTGTGCTCTTACCACAAAGAGTAAAAAAATCACATTCTCCAATGGGTCAGTATGGGAACAAAGACGGTTTACTAATTGTAACAGTAAGAATGTAATTTATATGATCACTTGTCCGTGCCAATTGGAGTACATCAGGATGACGTCCAGACCAGTTAGAATATGGATTGGTGAACATAAAAGCAATGTGAGATGTAAAAAAAGCACCACCAGAATGGCAACCCACTACTTATCAACCAACCACAGCGTGGACGACATAAGATGGACAGTGATTGAACAAATCAACCACGAAAAAGACCTCTTGGAAAAGGAACAACGTTGGGTGTTCCGTCTGGGGACACACGACAAGGGTTTGAATGATGAAATTCCGTGGGCACAGTTAGCAGGTTGAAAGTACTTATTACACCTGTCCACCTCCCTTCATTACTATATACAGGGTACAGACTGCATCACAGCGTTTGGCCCTACATGTTACATCTGTATAGAGGATTAAATAACACACAAGCGATCTCATCACATCCTAATCAGACTTGATCTTGCCCGATTCTACAAGCGCTCCTTTTATGATTTCCAACATTATCATTTCTCTTGCCCCCTATAGCGTTTCAGTGCTCTGCTAACACTTCTGAGTCACACATCGCTCGTGACGTGCACCATTTCAACAGTGCTCCCAGCATATTACCTGCTCCTCAGAGTGCTTCGATGCACTTCAAATACATTTACTGCAATTACTCGATTGACAAGAGAATTGAAGTAACACCAATCTCAACGCTCCACTTTTTCCCAAATAACCATACGCAGTGTTTGGGTACAATCGTGCCGTTTCACAGCACATTTTGTCTCCAAAAAACTCAGGTTATTTACATACACTTCGAGCGTTCTAGCACGTACGGAATACTCATTTCCGCTGAGTACTGTGGTTAGCGCTCCAGCGCGCAAGGAAAATCAAGCATGGAAGCTTCCTTCCGGTTTTTCCTCGCGTCAGCACTACAGGTGAATCCAATTTCCACTTGATACTTCTGCTTAAATAGCAGCTCCCCGCACTCCCCAGTCACACAGCGGAGCCGCGGGTGAGCAGTATGGGGCAAAACTTTGTCGAGCAGCACGTAAGTACGGCATAGCCGTCATGGTCCGAGATTTTCACAGATCACTCGACAAGAGGACGAGTACTACCTGACCGTTTCTCTTTTCATTTCAATTTTTTTTCCCCTGCAGTAATTAGTGACTTCTACCTGTTCATCTGTACCTGAGGCTCATGGGGAAATATACCCATTCATACATTGTATATATTGTGTGTATACATCGTTCTACACACCATGTTTGGATACAATTACAAAAGTCACGAATAGAGTGTGTGTTTTATGTTATATGTAGTGTGTTTTGTATGTTTTCCCATTTCTTCCCCTATTTTTTTCACAGGTCCATGCACCATGATAGCACTATGTCTTAAAAACAGTCACCTTGACACATTTGTTGTCTTTTCAGATCTTCGTAAGACAACGCCGTGGGTGGCGCAATTAACATTCTAAACCATTTTTTCTTCTTTCCCAGATTAACATATAGGAGTACAAACAGGTACTATATATAGTGCATGAATACTTGCAAAAATTTTTTTTCCACTTTTGTATATAACTATTTTCACTTTTATACAAATAGTGAGCACTGAAGGGATCTTCTCAGTCCTGATGAAGAAGCCTTGAGCTTCGAAACATGTTGACTCTTTAGGAACGTCAGCTCATTATATGCGTGACTATTCCAAATCACAATTTTTTAACAGGTTCAGCCTCAACGACCTATTAAATTGTCTTATGTCCATGAGGCCAGTTCCTTTTTAACTTCACTTCTGACCCTTCCTCTCACTACCCCTACACCACACATAGTGCTTTAGATTAGTGCTCCTGCGTAGTCGCTGGTCATAGCACGCCCCATTCCACAGTGGGATGGGAAGACCCCAATGATGAAGCATGACATCAAGGGCCCTTTTGGTGTGTGAGGGGTATTTAAACAACTTATGTGTATGTCCTATCATGGAGTAGGAATACAACTTCTTCCCCACCCACTATCGGTCCTTTTTCATCATTCAGATCACTACCCGTATGGTGGATCTTGATGCTTTGTTAACTACTGATTAGAGGAGGACGTATCCACCGTCAGTGTCCCTCTGGATGCTACCTCTTCACTCCCCTATTCTGTTTTTTGAAAACTAAATCTTTTACCAGACCCAAACCTTCCTTTTTAATACATTCTGAGGTTGTTTGCATGGGCTGTTGGGAGGAGAGTGGGTCCGAGCTCAAGAGGCCTCCAGGTGGACTCCCAGAGCAAGGTATGTTTGCTGAAGATTACTACTTATTTCTTGTCTCTGTTGAGCTTGAGGGAGTTGGTTTTCATCCATCTTGCATCTTCGGTCATGCAGACAAAAAAAATGGTTTGGGTGTTTGGTGTCTTCCCAGAGTGGGAGAGTATGAGCTGTGTGTCTTGAGGGTAAGATTTGATGTTGATTCCATGAGTACAGATGATGGTGGCGAGTGGGGTCATGTAGGCATTGAACAGAGCACGGCTAAGTGAGGATCCTTGCGGAGCTCCACAGATAAGGTTGACGGCGTGGATGGTGAAGAAGCCAGGCTGATCGACTGGGTGCAGCCTGTCGGGAAGGAATCCAGTAAAATAAGGTTCCTTGGATGTCGGCTTTGCGCAGTTGTTGGACAAGGATCTGGTGGGAGATGGTGTCAGAGGCTGAGGAATGTTCCAGTACAATGAAGGCATGGTGTCACCTCTCTCCATGATCAACTGGATGTCATCTGTGACTGCAATGAGGGTGGTCTCTGTACTGTGGTTGGGCCTGAATTGGGGGACTGAGGAGGTGGTTTTCTTTAGATAGGTGGCTGGGCGTTTGTGTATTTTCTTTTCCATTACTTTTGCAGAGTAGAATAACAGGGATTCAGACCAGTAGTTGGACAGAGTCTTCAGATCTGCTGAGAGTTTCCTGAGTAAAGGGAGTACTGTGACTTGTTACCGGGTATCCAAGTAGGTGGCTGTGATGATTGAGTTATTCAGGATCAGAGAGAGGGCTCCACTAATGAGAGCCAGTCCTTTGATGAAGACATAGTGGGGACTGGGGTCCATGGATGCTTGGAGTGTATGCACTGCAAGGTTGTTGTGGATTCTCGAGTGGTGATGGTGGGCTAGGCAGTCAGGATGGTCCTCTGGGTGTTGGTTGAGATGGTCGCAAGGACTTTGTTGGTAGAAGGGTCTGGCCGGGTTTCAAAGTTGTCATAGATGCTGGGGAGCCTGTTGCTGAAGAGTAGGGACAACTTAGTGCAGAGGTCCTGAGAGAAGGTTATGCTGAGGGTATTTGCTGCCATCGAGGTGAAGTCTTTCACACTTGGGAAGTTTCCTTAGTGCTGTTGGTGTTGCTTTCAATGTGTTCAGTAAGCGCAGAACATTTGGTGGTTCTGGTTTGCTGATGGTAGAAACTAAGTGCAGAATTGTGGGTGCTCTTGTCCATGTTGTGTTGACTTTGTCGTCATCTGCTTTGAAGTTGCTTGTAGTGTCTTCTGGTGAGCCTGAGCTCTTCTGTGTTCCAGTTTGCTTGCAGTCTAGTACTCGTGGCTTTGTTGGCTTTGAGAGGAGCCAGGATGTCTGTGCAGGTGGCGATCCAGTTGTCAAAGTTGGGGATGGATTCAGGGAGGTTGTTATGACTGAGGCCGGTAGTGTAGGAATTCAGAAGACAAGAATGCTTCTGAGATATTATTTCAGTCCCATCGTGAAGATTTAGCAATGGTGTTTCTGCTGTGGTCTGGAATGAGTATGCTGAGGTCGACCATGGCATGGTTTGACCAAGTTATCAGTGTGGACTGGTCTACTGTGATTAGGGTTGGGGGTAAATTCCGCTCCATCGGGGGAGTTGGCGGAGTTTTGCCTAATCCACTTTACGCTTGTAACGCGGAGTTCCAGCAAAACTTCACCAACCGCTGTGTGGTGGAGTTTTTTCTAATGTGCAGCTCGCCAACATTAAGTTAACCAGCGAGAGTGAGAATTGGCATCCCCTAGTGTGATTTTTGGGTGCTAGAATGGCACCCGAGAAGATTTTCTCAGTGCATGTGATTGCGACCGTTCACGGTGAGAAAGCTACAGCTCAAGTAGAAAATCTATTCGAGTGGCAGCAAAGAAGCAGCACCCTGTGGCACACCACGTTGTGCCATTCACAGTGACTTTGCAGCCCAGAACAAGCTCCCAGTGCTGAACATCAGCGCGAGCAGTGAGACATACCGATTTCCATCCGCTGCAGACCTCCATGGAATGTCGTGGAGAGTTTATTTAACTCTGCTGAATTATGTTGATTGTAACTCAATGAGTTCTGCCCACCCCTAACTGTGATGTTGCTGAAGATGGGCTCCAGTAGATGTCCGGTGGCATGTGTAGGGCCTCCCATTCACTGGGTGAATCTTAGATTGGACAGGTCCTTGATGAGGTTGGTCATGCTGGCATCAGTGAGATCCTACAGGTGGTAGTTGACATTGCAGAGGAGAATGAAGGTCCTGGAGTCAAGGATCAGGGGTGCAACTTTGTCTGCTATGGTGCAGCCAACATTGGCGAGTGGTCCGGGTGGTGGACAAGTATGCTTCTCAGGGTGTAGTTGGCAGCGATTAGGACTTTGAAGGTCAAGCATTACATGTTGCTGGTGGTGCTTTCCGAAGTGGTGCAGCATTGGATGAATTCCTTGAAGATGATGGTGATTCTGCCTCCAGCTCTATTTGTCCTGTCCTGTAACCGGGGGGCATTGCTGTAGCAATGATGGATGCCAATGAGGGAATCTGTCAGGTTTTGGTTAGGAAGGTGAGCGTTTATGTAGTAGATCCCAAATTTCAGATGAGTGTTTAAGGAGATAGTGAGTGTTAAGGAGTATGCAGAACGGTGTAGTGGGGTAGAGTGTGTGGGGTTGTGTGTGTTAATTGTGTTGGGTGTGTGAGGCATGGGGGGAGTGAGAGGGCTGCAGAAGAGTGAATGCAAAACGGCAGGTGGCACAGGAGAACACACTTTCAGTGTTGGGTAGCGAGGTGTGACATCAGCGCTGGGAGATGCAATCAGGGTTCAGTGCATGGAGGAGGAAGTTGGTGAGAGGAGAACCAGGGGTCCTGGTGTTTGGCGTGGGTGGGATATGAATGAGCACAGATGGGCTTAATTGTTTGTGTTCCATTGCTGCACCGGTGCCACACCTGCTGCACGTTCATGCTTCAGCTTCCATTAAGTGAAGACATTTTTTGCGAGATAACATTGATGTCAGTTCATGAGCACAAGGGCTTTTGAAAACCCAGTAATGTCACTTCCTGAAACAGATGGATACTGGTAAATCCAGTGACGTCATTTCCTGTGCAGATAGATGATGGGAAATCCAGAGATGTCACTTCCTGTGCTGAAAGATATATGGAAAAATAGCACAATGTTTAAAACTTGGGGCCTCATTTATGAGAAGTGTTGCATCGCTGCGTGAAAGCAGCGATGTGACACTTAGTGAGCCCTACTTGCAACACCATTGATGCGTCATATTTAATGTATGACGCATCATGCCGCAAGGAATGACAGATACGTCAGTATTACTGACGTATCTGGAGGCGCAAACGTGGTGCATTGCTGGAGTTGTGTCGGAAGCGTGACGCAACTCCAGCAATGTTCCTTTCACATGGGGCAAGCCCCATGTGAAAGGTCCTGCATCACCCTTACGCCTTCCATGAGGCAGGCGTAAGGTTTTGACACATTGGCATCCTAGAAGTGGTGCAGTGAAATCTTATAGATTTCACTGCACCACTCCTATGACCCTTTCTTGTGGGGGAATGTCCACCCTGCATGCATTATACCTGACGCAGGTACAATGTAGCGCAGGGGTTAACGAAGTGACGCATCTGCCTAGATGCATCACTTCGTAAATATGGCACAACATGGCGCATTATTTACGCCGCTGCTGCATCACTAGAAGTGACGCAACAGCGGCACAAAAGTGACGCAGGCCCTCATAAATAAGGCCCTCAATATTTTATTACCATACCAACTATGCAAGGAATAATCCGCTGAGCCAGGCACTAGTCTTACTAACTTCTAATACTATGAACACTCACTCAGTTCTTCTGATTTGCTCACTTGCTCACTCATTCATCATCATCATCAAAATCTTTATTCGGCTATTTAAAAAAAACAGCCATAAAAGCACACAAAATAATACACTCATTCATTTACACAAGCACTCAATGACTAACTCACCCAGTGACGTATTTCCCTAATTCAGAACTGTGTATATATTTTGCTATTCTGAGAGTTCATTTTTTGGCATTGCATATGTATGTGGCATTGTATATATGTATGGATCTAGGTTCTGGAGACCCACGCTTTTTTTGTGACCAGAATATATTATAGTTTTAACACAACAAGCCCAATAATATGAAGTTTCTGGGACTGTCATTTGAAGCTTGTCATTTGAAGTCATTGCTTAGACATCTGTGAAATTCTCAAACTTTAGAAACATTTGTTAAAAAGTCGATTTTTAAATAGCGCTACCACAATACTCCATTGAGGAACCAAACAAAAATACCTCCTCCAAATATAGCCCCAACACATTCTTGGGGGCTCATCGTGAAAAGTTTCAACCTGTGAGGCTTTTAAAAAAAAAATAAAGTTACATTCAATGCAAAACTTAAATTGTCTTCAACTTAGAGAGAGCCCAGCAGTACAACAATGTACCTAGTAGTAGTATAACAATCGTGCATGGATGCTGGTGCTTGCTATTTGCCAGGGAGAACTATGGCCCCAACAAGTGTGTTATCTCAAGAAAGCATGAGCATAAGGTGAAAGTCTATTCTACCAATAATTCACCTACAGAACTGAGGTTATGTGTATTGCTCCCGCTAGGTCAATTTATGTGATCTTGGAAGCAATTGGATTATGCTGATGCTCCTACAATGAGTGTCCAACACTGGCTCATATATCATTGTAATAGATGAAACAATATTGCTGCCCCATCCGCATTTTAGTTCTGGGGCTATTCTTTGATCAATGGCGTGCTTCAAAGAGCCTTTTCATTTTCATAAAGGTCACTGATTAGGGTATTTTATGTTTGTGGAGCAGACTCAATTATTTCGTAACTTCAGCAACTTTTGTACCTTTGTCTTTGGTTAAAAACATTCAGATGTGTTTCATTAAAGAAACTGCATTTTTCTGTTATGTATGTGGTTATAATAGAAATAAAAAAGAAACCCTGGTGCAACTCCAGCTTAGATCTATTTTTATGCAATAACCGCAAATGCTCTCTTTAAAAACACATTGTCCTTTTGAACAACCCTACATGCAAATTACAATGTAATTTTAGATAAACTATAGTGAAATATTTCATTTTTGAAAAGTCTAGCATTTTAAAGTATTCAAGTAAATGACCTCAACATAAACCACAAGGGCTCTGCTTTTATGTCTTCAAGTGAATAAAAGACAGAAGAACATGTCAACAACTTTCTAAACATTGCTGCATAACAGAAATTGTACATCTTACATGAGAGGAAATGGGAGTGAAATAAATAATGTTAGCAGCTCTACAGTGCAGTGTTGCAGTATTATTCATAAGCAGCTTTGAAGACAAATGTCTCTATTGGGTCCCGGGAAACAGTTGTCAATCCTGTCAAGTGTCTTACATTTATAAGAGCTCTTAAATATTTCCAGCAGTCTCTCAAAGATCACTTGTAGAAGTATTCAGGAAGGCGGGATAATGTCAGTGAACCAGGAGGGTAAATCCAGGCGAGGAGAGCTATGGTTCACTAGGACCTTATGTATCCAAGATAAGGAATAATATGAGGTCTGTGAGGTAAAATTCTCTTGCCTGAAGGCCGACGCTCCTGTCGAACAAACTAACAAAAATACTTTATTCAACTCAAAGGCATAAAAGCAAAATACAGACAAATTAAATAAAAGTGCACACATATTCAATACAGAAGAATAAAAACAGACATAAAATGACAGGATAACAGAGGACCCATACCGCTTCCTTATGGTAATTGCAGTCTTGATAAAGTTTAAAACAGCAAAGCTTTTATCGGGTGAAGATCATTTCTGTAGAAATACCAAAGCAGAATGATGATGTCTAGTATGCGCAGCGTGCAGATAGGAAGCAGAAAACGCCTGTGTAAAACACTATAAATTGTGCAAAATACCATGACGTGGCTTGTGCCTTTGGGTTGGGGTTGATCACAATGACATGGGGAGTGAATCAAACCACCTGCCCTGAATCAGAAAAGCAATAAAAAATAAAAGATAAACTATGTATTGGAAATCTTGGATAAAAATCATTTACGGTTCCGGCCCTGCAGAAACACATAGGGCCGAATGTGCAATTATTGTTCTCAAAGATTCTGCTTTTAGGTTATGCATCCTAGCCCTATATGTTAGATATGAGTTCTTTATGGTAGCTTTAGAGACTATACCTAAGACCCCAAGGTTATCATAAAACAGGGAACACCATTGTTAAAGAATATATGTTTCAGATATGCGAATCACGCAAATTAAAGATCATTTTCAATCTCTCCCCCCCCCCCGCAATCAATCAAAATGTCCTTTGACGTGCCTGACTCCCGCTGAGGCCAGATTTTGTGCCAGAATAAAATAGGGGCCAACCCAATCAAATCCTCCGGGATGTTCAAACCTACTTCGGCATGACAGATTGTATATTTTTGGGATCTCGGTACTGCCAGCAACTCACACAGAAACCTGTCTTCTATTCTCTGCAATGAAAGAAGGCTAGTATGACCTCAAACACCTGCTTCATATAAGGCCACTGCAGAACATTTTGCCTTATAAATATGAATACGTTCGTTCACAGGTCTGTGTCGGAGTCTGGAGACTATGTTAACCACTCTCTGGAACTGAATAGACCAGGTATTTGTAGGCAGACCACTTTATATCCTCATCGAAGGGAATACCCAGATAGTTAAAACATGTAACCCTCTTTATCAATGGGGAACCTATCACCTGTGTTTTAACCTTAGTTTTTCTAGGACTTGAGACCCAGGTGTAAGATTTAGACATACTTACCTTTAGATCAAGCAAGTTCGTCCAACAAAATCTATAACCCATTTGTTATTTTTGCAATGAGAACAGAATCAGCTGCATATAGTATGGGATGGGATGGCACGCTCTCCTATCTGGGGCATATCCCTGCCACAAGTTGTTAAATAGCCATCCAAGCCATTTATGTAAAGTAAAAAAAAAAGGAAAGGGACCAAAATACATCCATGTCTGACCCCTCGGAAAGATTTGATGCATGAGGTACAGTCTCCATCCTGGGAATAAAGCACCATCACAAAGGTGTCCCGGTGCAAGCGACGAAGTATGCTTACAGATCTATGGGGGTTCAACCCCCATAGATCTTAGCGGGCCCCATAATCTGATGCAGTTTACAGGGTCAAAGGCACAGGAGAGGTCCATAAAGGCCATGTGAATGGCACCTCCCTAGCCTTTACATACCTCCCTAAAATCAAGGATAGATTAAGGCACTGGTTGGTCGGCCCCATACTCCTATAAAAATCATATTGAACATCTGAAACAATGTTACTGTCCTCTGCCCATTTCCCCAATCTAGACAGTAAAACGACGGTAACAAGAGGGATGGCTTCTATTCCCGTTTTTAAATATGTGGACAGTGATTGCCTCATTCCAGGTGTACAGGAGTGGGCCAACAATTACTGGTGGAACACATTGGTCAATAAAGGCCCCCATACATTCACATTGGCCTTACAAACATAGGTCAGGACCCCATCAGGTACAGGGGCTTTCTCAGGGGCAGTCTTGTTAATGGCAACTAATACCTTGCTAAGACTGAGCGACTGGCTAAAAAGGTGAGCAGATACCATGTCCACAGCGGGGGGAGCACCCTCTTCCAATGGCGCATTTCCCTCGCCACCATTAAATACTGTTTAAAGCGGTCCTCCTAGGTATCTGCACTAATGTGACATACAAGTTTGAACTCCTCATAATTAAAAAAAAAGGCCTGTTAACAACTGCTCAAAGACTCATACTGTCCTTTTCATTCCCTGCCTCCGTCAAATCAGCCCAAGCCTTATGTCTGATTTCCTCATTCCTAGCTTCTAAGGCGTTTTTATATGCCTGGCAGACTCTCTTTACATCAGTAGAACACCTAGGAGAGGCTTTCAAAGCTTTCATCTGGGATGCTGAGCATGCCTGTCAAACCACCTCCGGGATGTGAAGTCTTTGCTCACTTTTTTCGAACCAGCATGCCCGACACAGTAGGAAGAAACCTTCCAAGATAGTACTCACATCCTCTACCTCGGACAAGCAGACTCCAAAGGCCATGGCATTGCCTCCAATCAGTTACCTCAAAAAACATTCTGGGTCTACACGATCCCAGCTGGTGGACATAACTTTATTATTTGAAAACATGATGGATCTATTCGAGGGGAGGGGTCTTATGTTACAATAAGATCAAAATCCACAACTATGCACAATGGATTACGGTCACTCGAACAATGTGCAATTATCTTGAATTCTAAAACACAGGTATCAGGCCTCTAGATATTAAAATAAAATCAATTATGCTAGCAGAGCTAGGCCCTTTATATGTGGGTATTGTTTGGTTTGTGGAGGAATCAATTTATGGAGCCATTATCAAGTTGTATTTAAAAAATATTTTGTTGAATTCATCCCAGTAAGGGGAGTGATTAAAGTGTAATAACTCCTTCAGGCTCAGGTTTGTTAGACTACATACCCTTTGATCAGAAAACTTACATGACAAGATGTTAAAATCCCCCACCCATACAATACACATTTGAGACCATAGGGCTTCCACAAGATAAGTTAAAGAATCATCAAGTTGATCCACAACCTCAGTAAATCTGGTATCAAAGATACAGTAGTAATTAATCAGCAAAAAACCACCACGATTAGAAAATACACAGCGAAACATTTGATATAATGGGGTACTTTTAATTACTTTAACCTTCATACTAGTTAATTTCACTAAATTGATCACTGCCAGTCCACCTTTCGCTCTCCCTGCTGGCGACTGTACAGCTGGGGAGCAGAAAGAAGCAAAACTATCAATTACAAGATTTTTCAGCATCCACCTTTCCTGACAGCACACTATGTCATAACTCATAATGACATTTAATTACTCCATATTAAATAGCTTTGATCTTGGCCCGACAACATACCAGAATAGAATTTTGAGACTCCCACAGATTTTATCGTTCCTTAAGGTACTGGAATTAGCATCACAAATGTGACCTTAGGGTGTGTTAGTGCCCCCCATCCCAGAACCTCACGGGTTATGTTGTGGCCTATTTTACAGTTATTAAGTCAATCAATTTTTGTACTTTCAACCAGAGGCGAACAATTATTCACAGTAGAAAAAATGTGTAATGTTGGTAATAAATGGCCCAATGTGCGTTATGTGCCCTGGGTACAGGTTCTAGGGCAGAGGACAAGTCTTTGGTTTGGTAGAAAAAGCTGAAGGGGTAAGCATGGATTCTCCGAAGCAATGAAATAAGATAGTTCAGACAACACAACAAGCTTTTGACAATTGTTGCATTCCTGAAATTAATCACTACACAGTCACCTCTGCCTTTCTTCTGGCCACTCCTGTCAATGTAAATAAGTAAATGAAGCAGAGGTAGAGATGGTCCACGTTCTGTTTGCCTGCCACTACTATAAATGCGCATGCCACTCTTGGTCTCTCACTGTCCTTTGCTTTACCCCCTGAATGAGAACAGCAGCACGTTCTCAGCAGTGCAACATGAAGATCCTCTGCCTGCAAGCCAAACACCAGGGGTCTGATTTATAATTTGGCAGATGGATTGTTCTCTGTCAGTCCGACAAAGTAAATTACTCATTAGCCCTGCCGGAGTACCCGACTGCCAAATTTAGAAATGCCCGTCAGCCCAACGGACATTTCTACCATTCACAGGAACCGCCATCAAGGCGGTTCGTGTGAAGGCATTGGAACTTTGCTGTATGGCTCTGTTATGCATGACAGAGCCATATGGTAACATTTCAATTATTTTTTGTAATTTCAAAACCCCAAAGTAAGATTTGTCTTCGAAAATAATAAAAGCAATGCCCCCCAGCATTTTCTTTTTACTGCCCCTCACTGCCAGGGTTTCCCTGGTGGCGATAGGCAGTAAAAAAGAGCTATAAGTGACAGGCCTTACTCCATCAGATCGTTCAAGAAGTTTGGCCACATCGGAGATGCAGGAGTTTCCGCCATTGCCAAACGATGATCCGCCACATATAATTCATGGGAAAGGCCATGCCTTACCCATGGAATGCACCCAACGCAATAGAAAATCTCTCCTGAACACTTTAATTTGTTTTTACATTAAAAAAGTAATGCAATCCCGATACAAAGCATTTGTGAATCTGGGCCTCGGTGTCCTAATTATCATTTGCAAAAATATTGCCCAGTTGGAATTAATAATATATTCATTCTACACCTAGTGGAGTGATATCTTAGCAAATTATATGTATGCCATAATATTTATGGGAGATTATATCTTTGTTTTCGCTATTTTAGCATACAGAGGCTCACAGAGATTCATTTTAGCTGAGGCAAAAAACCGAGGGCCATATTTATCAAGGGTTGCATCACTTTTGCACTTTTCTCATAGCCTACCACCCAGAACTGCTATTCTGGCCATGAATACAGTGAGAGTGGAAACCCATAGCCCCCTAAGGCTGGTCCAATTGTGCACTGGGTTGAGGGCAATATCAGGGTACATCATGACATCCACGTAAACATAAATATTGTGGGCTGCAGGTAATAAAGGCATGCACAAGTAGTAGAAGTAGGGAAGCATAGAGGCTCATTCCATGCACTTGTGAAAAGAGTCATGATTACTATCAGTGAAAGACAACACTACTTGAACCGGTGGGATATCAGTATTAATGTATGTATATGTCTTAGGAACTAAATAGCATAAATCATCAGTTCAGTAATGGAGAACTGTACATAACAACAAGGAAGGGATCATTAAGGTTTGTCTGTAAGTGATGGAGGATCCTTCATACTATAAAATGGAGCAGTAGTTGAACTAGCCTAGTCTGTGGTGGGATATTGAATCACAGTCTGAGTACCTCACATAAGGATGCTGGTTGCATGTTCCCATCTGTTCTCTACTTTTTATTTCCATCTTGTTCATGTCATAGCTGTGCTTGTTACAGAGAATGAAGAAACTAACTGTTCTCTAGATGTGGTGATGTTTCCTATGACATCTCTTCTATTAACTACTTTCCCAGAATTCACAACTTTCACCCCAGCAGAGGTTCAAATGATTATGGCATCCAGAAAGTCATCCTGTTCCCCAAGTGACACTTGCCCAGTCCACCACATGAAAGAAGTGGCTCCTGTCTTATCGCTTTCCAATTCATTACTTTTCAAATGCTCTCTTAAAATCAGAAGGTGCCACAGAAACGGTAACTCCATTACTAACAAAATCTACTCTCAACCCCTAAGTCCTTTGTGGACATTTGAAATCTATTGTAGCTGGATTCAGACCAATAAGATTCACCGAGCAGCTAGTGGTATCAATTTTGGACACTCTGTAATGAGGGATTGATGTTGGTGATATTGGAGTGCTGATCTTATTAGACTTTTTGGCTCTCTTTGATATCATTGGTCATCACCTGTTCATAATAAGAACGCATGATGATCTCTGTAAGGCTACAAGCAATGGCTTTACCTACTTCAACTCTGCTACTCATGAATGAAAGCGAGATGATCTTCACGGCTCAATATTATCCTTACTACTCTATATGCATCCATTACCAGGACACCTGTGGGTGTTCTGTGTCTGATTTCATATGTATGCATGTTATGCTACATACCTACTGTTAAACAAATTAAGGGAAGCCACCTGGAGGTAAAAATACATTTACCCATCTTACAACTTGCCTGTCAGGGGTCAGATGACCAAAAACCTTTGTTAACATCCACCAAGTCTCCTTTTAATTTCTCTATCATTTGGCCATGTAGCATGGAAAATATCTCAAGTCCAATTAAGTACATGCCTAAATCTTGGCCGCTACTTAGACCACAGCCTATTACTGGAAGCTGCACAATACCCTTCATAAACTACTATATTTGCGCTATCATAGTGAATGCCTACATTGACTGTCGCCTTGACAATGGAAACAGTGTTTAATGGTGCACTGCTAGAAAACACACTGAATGCTTGCAGCTGATCTAGAGCTTAGCTTTAAAATTGCTCTTTTACCTAAATAACACAATGGGCCTGATTCTCAAAGGTATACTTACACTTTTGTGTAACTTTACGATTGTTTGCTATTCACAAAGGTATTTTACGGGTAGTATCTTTACGAGTGCGGAGTCTCCGCATATAAACAAATTGGACAGTCCTGTATTTTTATGTGCAGAGACTCCAAGCTCATAAAGATACTACTTGTAAAATACCTTTGTGAATAGCACGCAATTGTAAACCTACACAAAAGTGTACGTTTAACTTTGTGAATCAGGCCCAATTATGATTTCTTCATATTACTGTACCTTCATTAGTTGTCTGCAAGGAAACAAAATCCAGGTTAATATATAAACCCTTGTATACTGGATCATGATTGATAAGTCCCCTAGCTGCTGACTTACTCATGCTTCTAATCCAAAATATAATTTTCATCCTAATATTACCTGAGGCATGTGTCGCTCTACTAAATGAAGATGTGTTGAACTACTGAAAGAACTCAAGCTACCACAGCTGGTGAAGGAGGGATTCTGACAGGTAAGTGACTCATTTCTTGCAGTTCAGTGTAGCTGCTTCTTGAATGTATCCATGTAGCTTTTTTTAAAACAAAAAGATCTTACCTGCAATCAGGCTATTGGTAGCTGAGCCCTTCCTATCTTCCTTTTCATCTGTAAAATCTTGGCAACTATGCATTACATGAGCTCCAGTTTTTCTTCCTTAAGTATTGATAGAGCAGAGGTTTTATCTTACAAAAGCGTGATGAATAAGAAAGAAAATAATTGTATATTTTACATAAATCACAACAAATGTGTGTTAAGCTTCATGTTTCTTAAAAATGACATAGTGCAACTCTGAATTACGTACATAACATGGGAATTTGTAAAGCGCATGGTCACCCCAAACAGGGTATCTTGGCACTGAATTACAGATGTTTATTGTAACCCAACGGTACTCATTTTATCATCCTCAGATGGATGAACAGCTGAGTAGACCTGCCAGGACTTGAACCTCTGACCATGAGGTCAAATACAGCCTCCTGCAGTGGATGCATTAGTCCACTGAGCCACCAGACCCAGCATACTGCAGCACAAAAGCATGCAGAATGAAAAAATTCTAGAATGAGTTTATATCATATTTGAGTTTACTTAATAGATGTGAAATATTAACGCCTTAATAATTCTGATTTTGTGATTAGAAAATGTAATAAAGTGATTAAGAGACTTACATGCAAAATTAAATGTTCTATGAATCTATGTGATAGAAATAATAGTATTTTATGTGTAACCTGTGGGCTGAAAATGACAAAAGAAAAGTAGATGTTACATGAGTTTTAGTTGTAATAATCTTTGTGAATGCTTTATCAGACATACTTCTGCATGTATGTGTGCCTTAATAATATGTATACAAAGCAGGTATCTATGTACTATTTCGATATATGTGTAACAGTGATAATTTGAAAATTTCATGAGTACCCTATACTCACATGAAATAAATACGATATGATTGAAATGTTTATTAATGCATTTATTGTGAAAATACTACTTTATGCAATGCGAGATTCAACATTTTAGTATAAAACCATTGTAAATGAGCTGTATTTCAAGTAGGTCTATAATCTTGCCTCTTGTCCCAAATGTGAACTCATGAACTGAATAGTCTAAAGCCTATGGGAACATTTCGTAAAGTTGCAACTTGTGTTCTAACTTTCAATTGCTTCCTTCGACATCCACAGCGCAGCTTGACTAAACTTGCAACAGAAACTGTTACATGCTAGAACAGATGCTTGAGAACTAACTCTCGAAGTTTGAAAGCATGATTTTGCCTACTCTTTGAAATGATCTTGTTGTTCATATGACTAAAACTTTCAGTAGCTTAAGGAAGCTACGTAACCTGCCTTACTTAAATCTTCTGTATGGTATATTTTTACCTACTACATCATCCTCATCCTATTGAAGACGACCAATGAGAGACTGTGACAAAATACTGCGACCTGCTGCCAGCTGGCATGCTGGCATAGTGGAACCTTTTCAGCTGAAAGGGTTCATGTCATGCTGCTGTGGCTTTGACAGACTGAGACAGATTTCTTGTCTTTAACAATCAGGAAATGATCACTTTTAACTATTCTGAACTTTCCCAAGGGTTTGTGAGAGGCTTAACAGATTTCCTATTGATTCCAATGCTACATCTCCCATGGCTGAGGAAGATTTATCCCATCATCTTTGGATCTCACAGAGTTTTATATTCTCCGTATTAAATCCTAATTTAGTTTAAATAGGATTGAATGTCATTTAATTACATGTTTTCTTTACCTTTGAATGAAATACTAAACTTTGAAATATAATTGAACTCTGCTGATTCTGACTCATCATTTGGTTGTGAGCATAATCTATGCTTGATACATTTTTTTATTCTGAAAGTAGACTTCCTAAAGCATTTGAAAGATAAATATGTGAGAATACCAATTATCATATTCCTGGTCCTCATTTGGTGATTGCTCATCCTCCGAATATTCCAGTCCCTTGCAGCACAGAGCAAGATCCATTGGAGGGCCAACTGAGATTGATGGTAGCTATAGGTTAAAGATCAAAGTCAAACCCCTAGTTCTTTTTGGTAGGAGTTTTTATGGCCCAGTGCGCATACGCTACATAAGTATGTGTTGCCAAACCATTATTCACGTGCTGCTTTCGCGGTTCCTCTCAAAATTTTGCAGGTAGAGCTTCATCATTTTTCAGTTTATATTTGGTTAGTAGGATCAATGTCTGGTGGAGGAATATCCTATATTAGTATGTCTTTAGCAATTCCTCTGTGCCCAAGCCATGTCCCACTCATGGTGATTTCTGCATACACAGGTAGATGTAGAGGAACAATCAAAAGCACATCTCATCAGCTTTTTTAGTCCTAACCTTTCATTTACGAGCTTAAAACGTTCTGGGAGTTATGGTCGAAATTCACTTCAATTAAACCAATGAGAATTTAAGCAACCATAAGCAACATTTTGTAAAAGAAAGCTGTGGACTGGGTATGCGTTGTCCTATTGCTAAGGAGTGATCTGGCTTCAAGCTAGATTCTTTACTCTGGGCCTGATTCAAAGAACTAACTTACGTCAAAAACGTAAACGTAAAGTTAGTACTTTTTAGGTATTCACAGAATACACTTACTCATTTTGGTATTCACAGAAGTTAGTAGTCCTAACTTTAGGACTCCTAAATGCCTTCTGTGAATACCGAAAGTCTTAAAGTTAGGATTTTTCTCAGTTTAGGAGTAGTATACCTGCTGTGGAAATTGGGTGTTATTGAGAGCTGGAGGTTGGTTGCTTTAATAGAGAATCCTACACTACACTGATGTGTGAAATTAGCGACTGGAAGGATGAATGATCTCTGCAGATACCTGTACTGAAAGCATGCAGTCGCCATTTCAAATTCTAGAGGAAGGGATTGGCCTCTCCCTCTTACCACTGCATTTGGGGAATGGCCATACCTGTTATTACTAAATCCATAATAGACAAATGAGCTTTTGCAGGGTACTGTATAAATGAGACATACATTTAGTGCATGTAAAACCAAGCTATTCCTATTCTCACAATATTCACTTTTTGTCTAAGGTAGGCTGATCAGTGATTACATTAAATGTGATTTTGCTATTATACACACCCTGGTTTTCAAAGCATGGGTGTGAGAAATTGGGTTGTTGGTTGACTGGGGTGTGAGCCCTGGTCAAGCAGCAGCCACAATCCTTGTCAGGGAGAGGCACAAACCAACCCTAAATTTACCTTTGCTCAACCTTCTGTTAGCTTGGTTCAGAGCAGTCATGCTTAACTTAGAGGCAAGGTATGAAGTATTTGTGCAACATTCAAACAGTAATAAAGTAAAAACACCATGCACAAAAGATCCCACACCAGGTTAGAATAAAAGTACTCTCTTTCATAAACAAAACATGATCAAAAAAACAAAAATCCAATGAGTAGAACTAGAGATATTTAATTGTTAAGAATTGAGCAAAGATAGCGCCAAAAAGCCTAAAGTGGCAACTGTTGGTATCTGGTAGCACCGCACCAGGACAATGTCACAAGTTCAGGTCGACAGTGATGGAGCACATGCCAGATACAGGGACCCAGTTACGTCCACTTAATAAAGTACCTTAAATCCTGGTTTGTTGAGCTTTGCAAGGATCCATGTCAAAGATGCGTAGTGCAGCCGAAGCAATTTGTTGGGTCTGAGATGCAGTGAGGCTGTGATGCGAGTGCCTGCATCCTCATCGAGGATCCCATTGTCGGGCTTGCAATGCAAAGTCCGGCATCAAGGATGTCATGTGCAGTTGGGGCAATGTGTCTATTTTGAGGAGCTGAGATGGGGAGTCTGGCGTCGTCATTGGGGCTGCCATTGACAGGGAATGTGAGGGCCTATGCTGGGGATGTGTCCCTCAGTGACAGTTCCGAAGACATTGCGGGCTGTGGAGGTGATGTGGGTATTTGTGATGGGTCCAATCAACACAGCAGAGGAGATGTGTCGGTTCTACTGGATCCACAGAGGCTTGCAGACCACCTTAACCTCACTTCTATGGGTCCAGGACTGAAGTGGCACCACTTGGCAGGATAGACTCACAGATGGCAGAGTGCAGGTGCAGATGCAAAGTATTTGGAAGCCTGTTATGTCCCTGAGGTTTCAGATCAGGAGGCCAGCCAACTAGCCCTTGGAGTCACTCTGGATTCTGTGTTCAAGAAATGCAAGTCCAGTCCTTCTCACTCAGGCAAGGGGGCAGCAGGTCAGTGCAGCAGGTCAGCAGCTCCTTCAGAGCAGCAGCGTGCCAGTCCTTGTAGCAGCACAGCAGTCCTTCTTCCTGGCAGAGTATTCAAATGTCCAGAAGTGTACTGAAGAGATGGTGTCTGAGGTTCAGTGTATATATACACAGTTGTGCCTTTGAAGTGGGGCGAAGCTTCTAGATGCATGCCTTTGAAGTGCACAGGTACTCTGCCTTCCTGGACCTGGCTCCATACTAACTACAGGGGGTATGCAGCCCTTTGTGTGGAGACAGGAGACATCCTAATCAAATGTAAGTGGGGTTGATCCCAGCTCCTCCCTTCCATCCTGCCAGTGATGGCCCATCCATTCACACCTAAAGTTCCCATTGTGTTTGGCTGTCTAGGAAGAATAAACAAAGCCCAGCAGTCACCCACACCTAGTCATGTGACCCAGAAACAGGCTGCAGGCACCAAATGGTGATGGCAAGAAAATACAAACATTCTAAAAGTAACATTCTCAAAATTAAAAATAAATGTAATTTAAAATCCAACTTCACCATAAGTTAGGATTTGAAATTACAATTCAAGAAGCACCAAACATGAAAGGGTTATCTGTTCCCATTTGGAAATTACACTTATAAAATGTAATAAGGCACTTCAATGTTATCCTCTGGGAGAGGTAGGCCTTGCAGTAGTGAACAATGAATTTAAGAGGTTTTTTTTTACTACCAGGACATTTAAAATTTAAACGTGCATGTCCTACTTTATAAATACATTGCACCCTGACCTCTGAGCTGTTCAAAGTCTGCTCTAAGGGAGACATATATATGAAAAAGGATGGCTTGAGCCTGGCAAAAGGTTTATTTTGCCAAATCGAAATGGCAGTTTAAAAATGCACACACAGGCTCTGCAATGGCACACCTGAGACATGTTTAAAGTGCTACTTAAGTGGGTGGCACACCAGTGCTGTAGGCCTAAGAGTAGTACTAATTTACAGGCCCTGGGTGCAGGTAGTGCCACTTTACCAGGAACTTACACGTTAAAAAAATATGACATTTGGGCATAGGCCAATTCAACATGTCTTAAGGAGGAGAGAACACATGCAATGTAGCACTTGTTAGCAGTGGTAAAGTCCTAAGGGCAGCAAAAACGAAGTCAGCATATCAGGAGGTATGAAGGCAAAATGTTAGGGGAAAAACCACACCAAGGATGCCAGGTGTAACAATGGGTTTGGGACATGTACTTGGGCGTTCTGTGTGAGTTGAGCAGCTGTTTAACTTTTGCAGACTCATTTTACCCATGGTCAGGGCCCCTACAAGCTTTCTGCAGACTGATTTTGAAAGAGAGGGGAACCTCGGCTACACCAGTACAGAAATTGGTTGTGACTGGGAAGAAAGAGGTTCTTCCTCAGCATATCAAAGTTGTTCCTGGGCATTAAAGGTTGTAATTGTGCATTAGAAGTTATGTCTAAGCATTTGAGGGCATGTTTGGAGAGAAGATGATTGTTCCAGAACATTTGATTGTTTTGACTGAGCATTTGCGACTGAACCTGGGAATGTGTTATGGCTGTATAGCTCGACTGTGATTGCTTGCCTCTGGGCCTATCAAGGTTGCATCTCTGGCATATCATGGCAGCAACATGATTTACATATAGGTGAAAACGTAAACATTTTAAAATATTTTATCTGCTTTTGTATCTTTTGTATTATTACTATAATTTGCTTTTATTGTATGCATTTAAAATTCAATGATGTCACTTCCTGGATTGTCACCAGTGTCACCCGAATCAAAGGTTGTGTGAGGTCACTTCCTATGAGGTCATGAGGGGGCAGGTCAAAGAGTGTAGTATGTTACTTCCGCTACTCCTGGCTTTTGGTGAATTGACATTCATGGTGTAGACTTTTGTTGCCTCATTGGTAGACAGTATGGGATTGCAGGGAGTGGAAAATGATGGGAATGGTCACCATTACGCTTCTTCGATGGATCCATACAGAGGCAGCTCCAGAGAACATGCAAAACAGTGTTGTGCAGGCAGTTGATCAATCTACCTTTTCAGAAGAAGATATGGAGGTAATCTGTACATATTACTTCATTCTAATCGCTCATATTGTAGATTCTAAAATGTGTGTGCATTTCTCTACACAGTCCGACTCGTGCTTAATAAGGTAGGTGAGAGTTGTTTCAAGACACAGGAGAGCAGTCTTTGATGCCTTTGATTTGTTACCAATGTGCCAATGGTCGTCATTGTGCATCCGAGGCAAAAGTCAGAAGATTTCTAAGAGGTCCCACAGTTGCCTGCTTTCACAACCATTGCTGTACATAGGATACGTATATTTTTGTGACTGGGATGCTTTCACTGGGATAGCGCGCCACTCCTCAGCTTTAAGCATATTATGGACACTGCAAATGTGCCTAACTGCGCCTTGACCGGGTAGACAAAGTGGTGGTTCTGACTTAGACTACCTCTGTCAAGACATGATAGTCATCTTTTGAGGATCCATTTCTTGAAGCGGACCTGCACTAACTCACCTGTAAATCAGAAACACAAAGCATTGTTTGAGTACCCAAATGACGCTTTCTGTGATGCATTGTGACTCAGTATGTGCCCAGTATTAGCTTGATGTTCCCTGTTGGAAGTACTACGGTAGAGTAGAATCATCAATAGCTTCAATGAATATCTGAATAGATCCTGCTATGGGTAGGTTTATTCAGGTGTGTGAGCATGAGCAGCATGTTGTTTAATTTTACACATTTTTACATAAGTTGTAAAAACAAATGTATGTATCTGTGTCTTCACCGTCGATAGTATAGAGTAGGTTGACCTCAGGGTTGAACGCTATTTCAGAGAAAAACAAATTCAGAAACTATGAATTCCGAGGCACTATTTCAACTAAATTGTTTAATTGAAATTGTCAAAAATGAATGGCATATACCACTGGGTAGGAAGCGATTCATAGAAGGCTTTTTTTTAAAAAGGCCTTTAGGTATGAATTCTATTAATATGGAAATTGGTTTCCCTTTTTGATGGCATACAGAAATACATCCCAAAAAAACTGCTCTGGTTTTGCAAGACATTTTTTCATGCGTTTCAGGTAAAAGTGAACGTGCAAAGTGAATGTGCCAGATGAAAGCTAACAATGTGTTTTTCTAGAAGAGCATTTATGTGTCTTTCTGTCTGATGATCAACGAAGAAATGGAAAATCACCAAAATTGAGCACTTATCATAAACATTGCTCTTGCTTTTTCTTTAGGGAAAAGGCTCACGTTTACAAGAGAGGTCACCTTTTATCCCACATCCCCTTTTATTATCCTCTTGCAGGATAGTGCAGGGGTTGAAAAAAGAATAACGGCATCCAGCATCTTCAGAATTATAATCTAAAAATGCTTAATGTTAGATCCAATGAGGTACTTTCACTATATGTGTAATGAACGCGATGGCTAAGAAAATATTTGCATACATATTACTGTTGAAATCTCAATTTCTATCCCAGACTTTTATCCCTCAAAATATGTGAACTTCTTCACAGCAAATGGATCTGGAACAAAAAACGTCTACATCTACCAAATTAATGGAAAATATTGTATTTATTACTACATTGAAGTGTATAGATGTCAGAAATGTTTACTAAAAAACAAAGATTAAAGTGGAGTTATGCGTAAGAAAGGTAGTAGGATTTTAACTCACGTTTAAAAAAACCTTATAAATTCACTGAAAAAAGCACTAGTGTTTGAAAAACATATAACCAGGCAAATTCGCTAATTATACGTAACTGACATAAGAATAACTTGCAAACCTCTGAAACTCTGCCCACAAGTTATAGGGGGTCAAGGTATCCCCACCTTGTCCCGAGCTATGTTTAGGTCGAGCCTATAGCGGCAGCGCGCATGCGCTGCTTGCTTTGCGAGGCATGCAGTATTCAGTGTGGCATGGAAGCTCCCTGGAAGACGCCGAAGCCATGCTGCAGGGCAAAAGCGAGAGCGACCTACTAAACAGCAACAACATTTATGGCATCAGCGCACTTCATCAGGACCTGAAAAACCGAGTGACAATCCACCAAAGATGTGAAATCATTCCCTCAGCAACCAGTTTCCTGTTCTCCTGCACATATGGATGTATAATAAAGTTAGCAAGAACCATCCCCGCTCCCGCTATGTTCTCTGGTGTTTACTGTCTTGCAGGCAAGCATTTTAGTTTCAGGGTCCAAGTGACGTGGCCAGGCCCCTGGGCTCCCCACTTATTTACCAACACTTGTGAGCGAGGGTGAGGCACAGGTCACAGAAATTATGTGCTTCATCGATCTTTCGAACTGGGGTTACTTTTTGATTATTTTTTATCCTTTTGTTAGTTTGATGCAAGCAATTTGTCCCGAGAAGTGCATTGTACCATTTCGCGGGGAAATATAAATAAACCAAGCTTCTACTTATTTTACTCTTTTAACAAAAATACTCTCGGTGTGTATGTGCAGAGAAATCCACAACCATTTTACTGTCCCCGCAGGCTCAGTCTCTGCATAGGTTGGTCGCCTGCCGAGTTAAGCTGCCACGCATCATGCTATTGATAAATTATTTTTTTCTAAAAGTGTCTACAGAAAGCTTTTATCTAGGAACAATAGTCGATCCTATTACTTTCTTTTGATCCTTGAATGTTTTTGAGGTTCTGAACACTGAATCTCCTGAGACGCAGGGGCCAGAGTGTTAATGTTTTCTTAAGCGCCTCAACTTGTTCAGGCTTTTCTAATATTTTTCTCTCTTCGTTTTCAGTTTAATTTCTGAAGTTGTCTGGACGCCATTGATGACATCCCAGCAGCAAATGTGCGCGCAATTTAAACGCAATACCGTTTCTAAAACAGTGTAGTGAAACCTTTATTTCCTTAGTATTGTAATATAACTACCATTGTTTTACCATTCGTGCACTGTGGCAAGGCCTTCTGTTCTCTGTCCTGTACCAAATAAAGCTAGATGGTGGAAAAAAGCGAGCATGATTTCAGGGAAGTATGGTTCTCCATCACTCTTTTATTGTTCAGTTGTAAGTTCCAGTGGGATATCCTAGGCTACAGGCAGGAGCGTTGGAATTATGCAGCAGGAGATGACCACATTATGCGGGAGGGTTGACTATATTATGCAGCAAGAAAAGCAAACAATTCCTCAGATTTCGTTAGTATTACTTAGTTATTTTTGCACATGTTAACACTTTCTGAGTAAAGCTTTCACCTAATTAGTACCAGTTTAACACCCAAGTACATTAACAAGCTACGGAAAGGTGACCAGTAAACCTTTGTGAAGGGCCTTCCACTGTGCGGACACACTACGTTTGCACTAGAAACAAAACATTTCTTGTCAAAATCTGCAGATGATGGTTTATGTGGCAAATACAGCAAATCTGTAATTGTGCGGGAAAACACCCTGGTTGCAGAATTGCTACAGGTAATGAGTGAAGGCATTCTCACTATTATGGAGAGAATAGCCCAAGGGTAAGCCTGCAACCTCAATCACATTTTTGAGCTTTCTATTTGCTGGCTGTATTTGTATTCCTAAATCAGACGACATGACCCAGTGTATAGTAATTGTATAGCTATTCAAACCCTGGAGGCACAGCACCCAGGATAGTGTGCTGCATGGCTAAAAGCTTATAAGGTCCCAAAGGCGAGACCTATTGGCTATGCCAATGCTTGTTTTAAACTTATTTTCAGTACTACAGTACTGAGGTCCCAAGTCCTATAATAGTGGCTGAGACATTTTTCTTCATGTTGCGGCTGCCAATCAAATTGTTCAGTCCCTTTGGAGTTCTGTGGGCCTGACCAATCAGAATGCGCATGTTGATGTTTTTTTCCCGTGTGTGTCCCACTGTAGTTGTGCAAGAGTCCAGTAGCAACAGATATCTATAAAATTTGAACCTTCATTTCTCTAAAAGGCTAAACAGAATTACACCATATAATAAACAGCACATTTTCTAACTAAAGATCTAGCTTTCTGCCAAATTCGGTGTAATTCTGTTCAGCCACTTTTCCTGCATCATAGTTTAATTTTTCCTATGGAAAATGCATGAAAAAGTGTTTTGGGACCCCCTTCTTCTTGTCCCCCGCTTGCCAGATCACCATAAATCTTTGAAGGAAGAAGCTGAGGTAGATGAAAATGTTTTCTTTGGAAGGTTTTGTGAAGATTCAAAAAACATTGGCAAAGTAATTAGCAAAATAAAAAAAACACCCTTCCTATGGAAACTCAGACTCACATATAACTACACAGTGGAGGCCACCACTATATATATATATATATATATATATATATATATATATATATATATATATATATATATATATATATATATATATATATATATATATATATATATATAAATCCACAGGTTGAGCTCCTTCCGTCTTCCCTCGCCCTACGCAGTGGATCGCTTGCAGCCGGCAGAGCAAGCCGGACATCAATATTCCAATAAAGTTCCAATAAAATGATCACTTAGAGTTCTTGCAAATACCAGAAAGTTGGTTTATTCCAGGTAACGCGTTTCGCTTGCACAGCAAGCTTGGTCACACACTGAATTGTGGGTCGTGACTTGCAATACATAGGATGTATGGAAACAAAGGAGGGGACAACCAAGTACACTTACTATTGAGTCTACTTAGCATCCATTTTGTAACGTGCATCTGATAGTACACACATGTATTAAGTATTCATACAGTGGTGCCCTGAGTGGGATTACTACATCCACATGCACAATTTATAAAGCATTTTGTATTCAAAAGCAGTACATCTGGAAAATGGAACAGATTTGTCTATTTGTATTCATATATTAGTTCAAGTGGTGTCCATATTTGTACCGTGCATCAAGTGGTGCAAACATGTATTAAATTCATGAACGGGTACCCAAAGTGGGATTACTGCATCCCCATACCTGTGAGCAAAATTCATAAAACATTATGTATTCCAAACAGTGCATTAAGGAATTGGACACAGAACAGATTAATCTGTTAATCTTGGTACTTGGCAAAGTGCCACTGTGCCACTAATGGATATGCAACAACCCCATACATGTTGTACCTATTCATGGTATCCAAAAATATGTATGTACGGCCCAGTAAAGTGGTAGAGCCGATGTGCAAGCAAGTACGTAAACTAGACTTGACCGGCTGCCAGATGGCCAAATGTTACACCTATTCTTCATCCTGTGTACTGCGAGCAAGTCTCATGCGCCAGGAAGTAGAAGTATGACTTAAATTACAGTCAAACGTACACGCATGAGTATGCGTCCTGGCACAGGAACAGGAGATAGCCTCTCATTTTTATAAGTGCATGTACGGTAATGTATCTCGTCTGCTTTCGGCATAGTGCCCCAGCGGTCAGGCCTAAGAAATCAGTGTCAATACCCTCGGGCGTAAATTCTGCTTCTGTTGAAGTGTTCAAATTGCTAAACTCCAGGTTTCCTTTCTCCTGAGTACTCTGGTCATAACGTCTACCAACACCCAGTAGTCCACACTAGGTTTTCAGAAAGTAAGATTGATAAATAATAAAATGATCAATACTCTACATTTGACCCAGTATACAAAGAGATAGTTAAATTATGGAAACAAATCTCTTATCTGTCTGGTCTGGCCTTCCACCGTGATGGCTGAAGAAAAGGTTAGGGGGGTACGCAGGAGCTGATCCTCTCAGTCGGCCCCTTCCTTTTCTCCTGTGATAAAAGAAAACATTTTTTTTTATACATTAATGAGAGACTCTCACAATGTGGGTTAAGATCTTCTACAAATCGGAAGCCAAAATTATACAGTAGTGGATAGCATACAGTCTGGAATCAAATATACAATTAAAACAAAATGACAACAACAATTTGTACAGTGGACTTATTCATGTAAGTGGATACTTATTTCCTCGTCCTGGTTAAGTCCCTCAGGGCTTTTCGTTTGTAAATCAATTATATGCCAGGATTCTTTCTTGCGTAGCTGTAAAACTCTATTCCTTCCCCTGTGTGTTTGCTCTATCTGTTCTATTGCAAAGAAAGTGAGGAGGAAATTGTGAGAGAGATGATACTCAGCAAAGTGTCTAGCCACTGGATAATGGAAGTCCTTATTGCTAATGGCCCTCATATGTTCCAACACTCTTTTCTTAGTGGCAAGTGTGGTGCTGCCTACATATCTCTTTTTGCAGGGGCACTCTAAGATGTAAATGGTAAATATCGTACCACATGTCAAGAATTGTTTGATAGTTTTTTCCCCTGTAGGTGTGTGATAAGATTTTCTCATCGTACTGTTCCTGCAGGCCTTACAATGACCGCAGGGAAAAAAATCCCTGCAGGTCAAGCTTCGTGTTCAGACGTGTGTCGGTAATGTCCCCTTTCCCCAGAAAGTCCCTGAGATTTCTTCCTTTTCTGTATGTTATACATGGTCTCTTTTGTATAGTTTGACCTATGATAGGGTCGCTTGAAAGGATATTCCAACTGGGCCTGATTCACAGAACTAACTTACGTCAAAAACGTAAAGTTAGTACTTTTTGGTATTCACAAAATACACTTACTCATTTTGGTATTCACAGAATGAACTTACTCATTTCGGTATTCACAGAAGTTAGTAGTCCTAACTTTAGGACTCCTAAATGCCTTCTGTGAATACCGAAAGTCTTAAAGTTAGGATTTTTCTCAGTTTAGGAGTAGTAAAGTTAGGACTCCTAAATGCCTTCTGTGAATACCGAAAGTCTTAAAGTTAGGATTTTTCTCAGTTTAGGAGTAGTAAAGTTAGAACTTTACTACTCCTAAACTGAGAAAAATCCTAACTTTAAGACTTTCGGTATTCACAGAAGGCATTTAGGAGTCCTAAACTAAGGAGTCCTAACTTTACTACTCCTAAACTGAGAAAAATCCTAACTTTAAGACTTTCGGGAATTCACAGAAGGCATTTAGGAGTCCTAAAGTTAGGACTACTAACTTCTGTGAATACCGAAATGAGTAAGTTCATTCTGTGAATACTAAAAGTACTAACTTTACGTTTTTGACGTAAGTTAGTTCTGTGAATCAGGCCCACTGTGATTAAGGATTTTTGATATTTGTTTGGACTCTCTGTTGTACGTGAGAATTACTCTGGGTGTAGTGTCCTCTTCATTCATAGGTTTATCTAACAGTGTCTGCTCTCTTTTGATTTTGCTAACTTTCTCTTTAGCTTTAGTCAGCACCCAGTTCGGGTACCCTCTCTCTCTGAACCTCAACATCATATTTTCTTGTTCTGCAAGAAAGTTTTCCTGTGAGCTGCAGTTTCTCCTTGCTCTCAGCAGCTCACCAAATGGAATGCTCCATTTTAGTGTTTCAGGGTGGCTGCTGAAAGCATGGAGAAGACTGTTACCTGCAGTTGCTTTTCTATGGAGTTTGGTATTGAGTTGGTTATTTTGTATCTCGACTACTACATCAAGGAATTCAATTTGTGTCCTGCTCATGTTGTATGTACGATTGAGGTTGAAAGTGTTGGTATTGAGTTCAGTAATCATGTTTTTTGCGCTCTCTTCGCTTCCTTTCCACACCACAAACAGGTCGTCGATATACCTGTACCATTTGATCACCTTACTGCTGTCTGCCTTTAGGTTGAGTTTTTTCAAAACCTCCTCTTCCCATACCCCCAGGAACAGGTTGGCAAAGCAAGGGGCAAAGCATGTGCCCATAGCCGTGCCAAGGACTTGTTTGTACATTATGCCATCAAAAATAAACATGTTATTAAGAAGACAAAATTTCATAAATTGCAACAACATTTCAGTGTGTTCTAAGTAACATAATCTACGGTTCTCCAGAAAGTATTGGCAGCATCGTATCCCAAGTGAGTGATCAATAATCGGGTAGAGAGAATTCACATCCTTAGTAATCATAAGGTAGTCTTCTTCCCAGGGGATGTTGCTGATTTTGCCCAGGATGTCTTTGGTGTCCCTTATGTATGAAGGAAGTCTTTCCACATAGTCTCGCAGGAAATGATCAATATATTTTGAAATATGTTCTGAGACACATCCTATCGAGGACACATATAGGTCTACCAGGTGGTGTGTTGGGGTTCTTGTGGACCTTCGGTAGCAGGTAGAAGATAGGAGTTTTAGGATGGTCACATTTCAAATAACAGTATTCTTCCCATCAAAGGATACCTTTGTCTTTATACTCTGTGAGCATGTTCCAGATATTTACTATGCTCACATTGTATTCATGTACATTGGTTTTCATGTAAAATCTGGTGTCTTCCAATTGTCTTTGTGCTTCAGCAATGTATGCAGACCTATCCCATAGCACAATGTTCCCCCCCTTGTCGGCAGGGCGGATAATTATATGTTCATCATCGGATAGGGATTAAATTATTTTCCACTGTTCTTTCGTGAAGTTCGAGGGGGTATTTTTACATTTTTGTTTAAGAAATTTCATCAGTTCTTTAGTGACTGTCTCGTGGAACGCATCGATATTGTCGTGAGGCATGGTTGGTAGGAAAATGGATTTCGGTTTGAAACTTGTGTTTGCAGGTTGGTCAGTTCTGTAATTAGTTTGTTCCTCAGTAGGATCTAGACCTGCTTCTTGATAAAGGTCTTGCATCGCCAGTAATGCTTCCCTGTCTTTGATGCAAACAAAGGTACTCTGTTCAGTCATGTTCGTTTCATCAGAGTGAGTTTTTTCATCTTCATCTTTCAGAGTGTGCCATTTTTTTAATTTTACCTTTCTTACAAATTTAAAAATATCAACTCTGGTCTCAGGATAATTAAAAGAGTTAGTAGGACAAAAAGAAAGGCCTAAACACAGGGTATGTTTCTCAAGCATAGATAGTGGTCTATACGATAAATTAAAGATGGTTTTATTTACCATGTCGTCATCCATCATTTTTGTGTCTTCTGGCCCCTTTGTCTGGTTCCCATAAGCCGTTTTCCTCTTCCTCTGCCCCTCTTGCTTTCTCTGTCACTGTCGCTTCCTTCTACTAAAGTTTCTGCCTGATTTTTTCCACGTCCTCGACCTCTCCCTCTCGTCTTTACTGGTTGTGTTCTCATCGGTGTCTCCTACCTTATTCAAAGGAGGCGATATTCGTCTAAAAAAGTAGTAGGTTGAGTTCTGCCCGCCGATCCATCTTGTATTTGAAGGTGTTCTACTTCCGCATCGCTGCTAGTTACGGAATCAGTCCCGCTGGCGTTCTCAGTTTCACTCTCTAGAGGTTCTCCTAGAGACAGCTTCTCATACAAATGGTCATATTTGTGAGAATACGTTAGAATTCTGCCGCTTTCGTAGTCTACGCAGTCGCGGTTTAACTTGCGCTGCGTTCTAGCTTTTATATCTTCTTCATAGGTTTTTAATCTTAGTTTCAGATCATCAGTGAATTTTTTTATTATATCTTGTTCTTTGTGAATTTTGAGTTCATCCTCCAGTGATTTTAGTTCTTGCAGAAGTGTCTCCCTGTCTTCCCAGGCATATTTAACGAGAAGGGTCAGCATCTGTTTGGAGCTTTTAGCAGAATTCTCCGCCCATTCTTCTTCTTGGCGATTCGTAGGAGGGAGTGGTATAGATACGCAACCCTCTGGGCACCATATCTTTATCGATGTAATCATGTAGCGAGATGGCTTCCCACCACTTAGATGTTTCCTATTTTTTTATCTTTTCCAGCCTTCGCAGTTTGTCCTGTAAAGTTGTGTCTTTAGCTTTTGATTCAATTTTTTGTTGTTGACCTTTGTTGGGTGCCCTCGAAAAGAGACTTAGGGCTGCTGCCCTTCTTTCTGATTACTCATCCATATTCTTAGATTAGGGCTCTAGGTCAGTATGCATATACCACTTGGTATATAAAAAGTTAATGTGGACTGCGTATCCGCTGGATAATGTCTGGTAATTGCAGCTCCCCTTCACGTGTGTGTAGGTTCCTGCTTCTACAGTATCAGAATCTTTACAGCGTGCTACATTTGATTTCACGGTCTTGTTGTCAGTATCTGTATTAGTAACCACGGGGTCACAGATTTGCACACCAAACAATTCTATGAAAGTTCTTAGTTTGGTAATGCTAACACTCGAGTTCAGTAATGGACTTTTCCTCTGTCATTTTGTTGGTTGGTAATTAAAGCCCTTGATGTAGGACGAGGAAAACACATGCAGCGCAAAGCAGTTCAGTAACGGGTTTATTTCTTTCTAAGCTTCGATAGGCAATGAGAACCTGTGATGCACAGTCGCGCGGGCAGAATGTCAAGGAAATGTAAAGAGCAGATCGGATAACTGCGGTGTGATACAGCAGCTACCAATCGTGTATTTATGGCTCAATGCGTATGGTAAGCCCGTAGGTATAATATACCGTGTTAGACAGGGCAGCCGTATGTGTAAGTCTGTTCGCTGGGTAGATTTTTGGTTACCGTATATGTCGTAGTCCTTCTCCCTTGTCCTTCTGCCCCGCCCGTTGTCCCCAATAGTAGCCTCCTTTTTCGTGCCGCGAACGGGCAGGAAGGCGAGAAGGACACGCGTCCTTTGACCCGTCTCCCTCCCCCTCCCAGTACACCCGTGTAACCCCACCAAGAGTGCCTACCTGAGGGTTGAGCGTTTCATGTAGCCTTCGTCGCCTCTTTACTTGCTGTTCCAATCGGTGTGCCGGGCCAAATTACCGCTCACACTTCTTTTGCACATCGGGACTGCAGTTCGAACCTCCGATGTCTCTCGTAACAGTGAACTCGATTCCTCCTCTCGGGATGTTATCCTTAATCCGTTCCTCCGTGTTGTTTTTGATACTTGAGCCGGACCTCGGAAGACTCAATTATGTAAATACACAGGTTGAGCTCCTTCCGTCTTCCCTCGCCATACGCAGTGGATCGCTTACAGCCGGTGGAGCAAGCCGGACATCAATATTCCAATAAAGTTCCAATCAAACGATCACTCAGAGTTCTTGCAAATACCAGAAAGTTGGTTTATTCCAGGTACCGCGTTTCGCTTGCACAGCAAGCTTGGTCACAACCTGAATTGTGGGTTGTGACTTGCAATACATAGGATGTATGGAAACAAAGGAGGGGACAACCAAGTACACTTACTATTGAGTCTACTTGGCATCCATTTTGTAACGTGCATCTGATAGTACACACATGTATTAAGTATTCATACAGTGGTGCCCTGAGTGGGATTACTACATCCACATGCACAATTTATAAAGAATTTTGTATTCAAAAGCAGTACATCTGGAAAATGGAACAGATTTGTCTATTTGTATTCATATATTAGGCAAAGTGTCACTATTAGTTCAAGTGGTGTCCATATTTGTACCGTGCATCAAGTGGTGCACACATGTATTAAATTTATACACAGGTACCCAAAGTGGGATTACTGCATCCTCGCACCTGTGTGCAAAATTCATAAAACATTACGTATTCCAAACAGTGCATTAAGGAATTGGACACGGAACAGATTAATCTGTTAATCTTGGTACTTGGCAAAGTGCCACTGTGCCACTAATGGATATGCAACAACCCCATACATGTTGTACCTATTCATGGTATCCAAAAATATGTATGTACGGCCCGGTAAAATGGTAGAGTCGATGTGCAAGCAAGTACGTAAACTAGACGTCCGGCTGGGCAAATGTTACACCTATTCTTCATCCTGTGTACTACGAGCTAGTCTCATGCGCCAGGAAGTAGAAGTATGACTTAAATTACAGTCAAACGTACACGCATGAGTATGCGTCCTGGCACAGGAACAGCAGATAGCCTCTCAAGGCCCACTGAAGGGCTGGAAAATATCACGAATTCGATGAGGACACAGAACCTACTAAGGTAATTAATGCGCAGGCATGCACTACAGCTCCCAGGATGTACAAAAGTTTCAACTTACCTGAGGCCCACTAGAGGGCAATTAATTGTAACGAGGCAGAGGAGAGAAAATGCGTGCGTGCAAGTCTGTAACCTCACAGCGAAACCTATGAGGAAGGAGCACACAAGGCTCTGAAACACGTCAGGCATTAAAAGAATATCGGACTGCAAATGCCTGTTTCTGTCTTTTAATTTCCTAATGGAACTTCCAATGCTGAGTGCATCTCTGCTGCAGGGCACATTGTTTTCTAAAATTTTCACGGGGTTCCACCGTGAGATATAGCACCACCTGAGAAAATGCAAAGGGGGCAGAAGGCTTGGAACTGCGCTGAGCCTGAAGCTGCACATTGGAAAGACTGATTGAGGAACAGGACGATCGGTCTGAGGCCCATTGAAGGGCTGGAAAATATCACGAATTCGATGAGGACACAGAACCTAATTTCCTAATGGAGCTTCCAATGCTGAGTGCATTGTTTTCTAATATATATATACATACATACATATATATATATATATATATATATATATATATATATATATATATATATATATATATATATATATATATATATCACAACATGCTGACGGTCGTCAGTAAGTTGTTATACTTAGGACCATGTTTCTATAGAAAAAGCGTTTTTTGACTTGCCTATATCTTTGGCACCGTTTAACGAATCCTGACGAAAGTTTCCTAAAAAAGTGTCACAGTGAGTCTTGTTGTGCATGGAAGGTTTTGGGATGATCCGTTAAGCAGGGGCCGAGAAAAAGGGGTGTTGAAAAAAGTATGATTTCCCATGTTAATTCCCATAGCAGCTTTGATCATGACTACAGCCCGAACCGCTGGACGGAATTACACCAAAATTGCAGTAAGGTAGATTTGGTTATGTAGATCATGCTTTTAGTTATCCAATGCAAATCTGTTCAGTAGTTGTTGAGAATATTAAGGGAAAAAAATAGATATCTGTGATTGCATAGAATTTGCGATGATTTTTACAATTAATCGCAAATTTGCGCACCAATGGGAATGTCATGATTGGCTGGCCGCAACCTGAGCACAGAGTTTTGGCCGCCATTTCATCTCATTGCAACAGTCCCTGGGGCTGAAACTAAATGGGTAAAAGTGTTATAAGGGGTTAGATTGCATGTGCCCTGACCCCATTAGAGGGATATAGGGGTGTTTGAGGAATCCCTTATGAGTAGAATATGCTTGTAATGTCACAACAAATTCACGAATATCACTGAAAGAAATATATTTATACACCCACCCTCAGTCTCACTTAGGCACTTACACACCAACTTACAGACTAACTCTGAGACTCATGCACCCACTCACTCACTGACTCAGAGGCTTATGCACCTACTTACAGAACCACTCAGAGACTCATGCATCCACTCACAGACACACTCAGAGACTCATGCACCCACTCACAGACTCACTCAGTCATGCATGCACTCACAGACTCACACAGACTCTCACCCACCCACTAACAGACCCACTCAGACATTCATGCATCCAGAGACCCACTCAGACACTCATGCACCCACTCACAGACCCAATTAGAGACTCATGCACCCACTGACAGACTTAGTGAGATACTGACACACCCACTCAGATAGCCACTCAGATATTCATGCACCCACTTATTCATCCAGTCAGACACTGTTACACCCACTTACAGACACTTACACACACATGTACCTACTTGTAGATGCCCTCAGACACTCATAGATGCTGTCATTGACCCAGTCAAACTATGACAAGCTCTCTGACTGTGCTTTTCAGACTGTTATTCAGCCACTGACAGACCGACTTAAACTGTATACACACACTCACAGGCTCTCTCAAAGAGTGATACTTGTTTTTACAGAGTCATTTGATAGTGATGTGCCTAGTGTGATATACAGAATTCATTTATTATAGTTTTGAATTTTGAATGTGGTGGTGGCTATTGAATGTCTGCTTTTGTTTTGCGTTTTGGCAACATAGTTGCAAATATTGCAACGTCATCACGAGTATTGAAAAAAAGTTGGAAAAAAAGATAATTATAAAGAAAATGAAGAACATTTTGAGCAATAGGGTGGCTCTGAGAAGAGCCTTTGTTTTCATTGTGTGTATGAGAGTGCTACACATAACATCGGATGCAGAGTCTTAGGGTTGAGAGAAACACCCTGTTGCCTTCGCCTGTGAAGTGTACTCCATCACTTCTGTAGATTCCATGCATGTCAAAACGCAGTTTGTTGTTGTAGATAGAGCCCATTATGGTCTCTGAAGAATGCAGTAACAGATTTATTAGCATGTTTCCTAACTTTGTCAATCTGTGGACAGAATTGGTTTGGCCACTTCCATTTCTGTCTTTAGCCTATGTTGGAGTATACCAACATAGCGTGAGGGAAAAGGGTAATCAATTGTGTAAAGGTACTCTCCATTAGGATTTCCAGTCCAACCCCAATCAGTGGGCAAAGGACATTGCCACCACAGTGCACAATCAAGAGGTCAGGGGATTGGAAATCCGCAATACTTTCAACAATTTTTTGACACTTCAACCCATTCTGGCCAATCCAAGTAATGTCCACATTAGCCAAACCCAAATCCCTGTCAATATCACTTTTTCTAGTAGCCTCTCTAGCCCAAAAGACATAGCTGTGGCCCACAATCCACACTCTAACCATTTTGAAGTGAAGCAGCAGTAGCAGACAGGAGAAGACTGGAGGTGAATGAGGCAGTTTTAAAAATGAAAGGCAGTTAAAATGAAGGTGTGCTCCTGGTTTAAAAAAACATATTTGATTGGATGCCGTGAATATGGAGTCAAATACAATTATGTAGTGTCTTGAAAGTATAAGTGAAGCTAGCAGTGAGAGTGCACACACAGAGTCTGCATTATTAGGCATCACTCATTTTTTAAGTACTATGATGAGAAGGTGGTGTTAGTACTTCCCTACCTATCTGAGTGAGTGTAGAAGTACACCTGTAGTAGTGCCATAAGGTGTTTAAGTAAATGTGCTGGTATATGACTGTCTGATTTAGTACCTCTAATGCTGTCTGAATGTGTATGTAAGTGGCTGCACAAATACCTCAGTGCCTGTGTTAGGGAATAGAGAGCTATGTAGGTGTGACTGCAACTACCTTTGAGTCTCCTGCTTACAAAAGTAGTTTCTGCTAAGTGACTAAATGTATATGTGCTTCTGTACCTTTGGCCAGGGAAATGTGTGTGCCTATGTGTGTGCGTGTCATTCTTGGCAAAACGTATTACATTTTTTAGCCTGTGTGGAGAACCGTGTTTGCATTTGTGTTTTAATGGTGTCTCCATGATAAGTTTGGTGGTTTTAGACGAAAAGTTACCCTAGCTTCTTTGCTTTAGGGGCTCTGGTTTCGAATTGAATCGTGGGGAAAATATACACAGGGTTTACTGCTTCTAATAACATAACTGCGAGCTCAGCACTATCTACCGATGCCTCAACAATTCAACAGGAACATTTCATAAACAGAAAAATAATGCATATAAAGGGTTGCAACATAGAAAAGTGCAATTTTTCAATGAAAATAGTATCTGAACAATATTGACTTCTGGCATCAATTACAGTTGGTGAGAAATAGCAGCATCTTCATATGAAACATTGGGACATTGACAGAAACATAATTTGCACAAAACACAGTTTGCAATTCGTCATCACAACATCACAGATATATATCACATCAACAATCGCACTGTGTATCACACCCAGGGGCTAAGCATACCATCTGTATCACACCCAGCAGCCCATGCGACCAACACCAAAAAAACTGACAGAGAAAAAATGTTGACTTTGTCAAAACAGTTCCTTAGCCTGCTCATAGCACATGGTATCCTGTGACCAGGGAAAGCTCTGTGTGGTATACTGGACTAAGTGACCCTGATAGTCCTGCTAGCTCACAGTGCACCATCTGCACCTCTAACACCTCAGGGTAACAAATGTGTGTGCAGCCTCAGAACATGACAACCCTGATCCCCAAGGAAATTGTCGTAACAGATCTAGAACCCTTTCGCTCAGCCTCTTATTCATACCCAGAGAGATACACAAGAAATACACAATATGCTGGTTCAATATTTATTGAAGCGTTGTGAATCTTGAGTAAAATACGTGCGCTGCAATGATTAATAGAAGGAAATAGAGTAATGCTATTAACATTATGAGACTGGTGAAAAAATGAACAATTCAACCATTTTGCAGATTCCATAAAATTATATGCTTGCATACAAGTACTGTAATATAGTGTACTCCTACCTAGCGCATTCTACCCTATCGTGTCTAAAGTGAGCGGATCTGCCAGATCCCTGTTGGGTGGTCCAACTCCCCATTACCTGTGGGTAAGTGTCAGCAAGCTGCCCGTCTTGGTGTAGAGTGGACAGCACCCCTCGCATGAGGTGGCAGGAATCAGTTAGGCTGGAATTCCGGCATGGACTGACCTCTCAGTGGCAGTGAAATGCTCCTTTGAATAAACAAAGGCTTGATGTCATATATATATATATATATAGGAATGGAAATGTTATTGTTTTGTTTTGTGAAATGTATATTAATGAAGGCATGCAACAGTTATCAGACAGAGAGAAATATGAACCGAGTAATAGAAATGAATATGAAAAGTCAACTCAAATGTATCAGATTCAACTAACAGAATGGAAAGACAAAGGTGTCATAGAAATTGAGGAGTACAACTTTCTAGCGTGTAAATATCCTAAACTGCCGGCCCTTTATCTACTCCCTAAAATCCACAAAATAGACAAAATCCCCTGGAAGACCGATTGTCTCTTCACGGGGAAGTTGTTTAGAAAACATGTCTAAATATGTGGATTTTTTTCTTCAGCCCCTTGTGAAGAAACTACCTTCGTTTGTGAAGGACACAGGGGATTTCCTTAGGCGTCTAGATACCATAGAGTGGAAAGAGGGGTACAGCCTTCTCGGGTTGGATGTGACAAGCCTATATACATGCATTCCCCATGAGTTGGGGTTAAAGGCTTGCCAGTACTTCTTGAATGAGAGATCAGTATCCTACACTCTTCACACCGAAATGCTGATTTCAATGATGTCCTGGTGCCTCACACAAAACCTTTTTATTTTTGACTCAAGAATCTTCAGGCAAACCCTCGGAACATCTATGGGGACCTGCTTTGCTCCGTGCTTTTCAGGTCTCTACCTAGGGTATTGGGAAGAGACGGTGGTCAATAAAACTGAAGCCAGGAACAACAAGGTAGTTATATGGGCACGGTACATCGACGATATTTTTGTGGTGTGGAATGGTGAAGAGGAAGATGCGAAAGAATTTGTAGATGTCCTGAATGAAAATGAGTTTAACCTCAAGTTCACCAGTCAGTTTTCTAAACAATCCATTGAGTTTTTAGATCTTAAACTCACAGTAGTTGAAGGCAAATTGGAAAGCAGTCTCTTTCGAAAGGAAACAGCAGGCAACAGCCTGTTGCATGCGAAGAGCTGCCATCCTGAAGCTCTCATTCAGAGCATCCCCTTAGGGGAATTTTTGCGTGCCAAACGTAACTGTAGCACGGAATTGGGCTATGAACTGGAGGAGGCGAGAATGACTGGGCGATTTTTACAGAGAGGTTATACCAAAGACACCATTAGAAAAGCTAGGTTGGAAGTAAAAAGCCGTAATAGATCAGACAGGCTAGCTGTCAATGACAGGAACTCTGAAAATTCTGACCAAAAGATCAGATTTATTACAACCTATAACAGACAAGCTAAACAAGTGAGAAAGAGCCTAGACAAATTTTGGCAAGTTCTAAGTACTGATAAAGATTTGACACATCAAATAGAGGATTATCCCCAAATAACATACAGAAAAGCCAAATCCCTTAAGGATACTCTTTGCAGAACTCTAGAACCTGCTGTTAGTAGAAAATCAGAGATAAGAGGCTTTTTTACATGCCAAAAATGTAAGGCATGTAAGTACAGCAAGAATTGCAAGGAGTGCAGGTTATCACCCACCTGCAAGCCCTTTGTAATTGATAAACATCTTTCTTGCAATACTGAGTATGCTGTATATGCTCTCAAATGCCCATGTGAAAAATCATACATAGGGAGCATGCTACACAAAGCAAAAAAGCGTGTGTTAGAACATCTGAGAGCTATAAGACATGGGGATAAGCAATACCCGGTAGCTAGACACTTTCAAGAATTTCACAACCAAAATGAATCATTGTTAAGCTTTTGTGTCTTAGACACAATTAGTTTGAACATAAGAGGTGGCAACCGGGTACAGGACCTTAGACGACTTGAATCAAGGCTGATCATTCAATACCAAACAATGGTACCGGTCGGCCATAACTGTGACGAAGAATTGTCAGTGCATCTTGGTTAGTATAAGTGAAGTTCATGAATGTGATTGTCTCAATTTCAGAGTATGAGTATTTTCTTGAAATTCTCACTACTGCTCAAGTTAGAGAGTAGAAACAGCCGATCGTATTATAGTGTTTTTTATCATTATTAAGAGAAATACTGGGATTTTTACTGATTAAATGCTATTTTAAAGAGCCAATTGAGTGTTGGCAATAAGTTATGTTTCTGGTTTTATCTGCCTCGCAACTTTCAATTTGTATGTTTATACTCATTTTGTCTGTGTCAATTGTTTGAGGGAATTGAATTCACGTACAAAAAGTAACATGAATGTTTCTATTGTGTCTAGATGAGAGATACGTATCATTTCGGATTATGAAGATTTTGGGAGTTGTAGTCTGTACTGCATGCCTCTTCATCTCAACAAAGTGACGTCATAAGTAGTCAACCTAGTGATGGAGTAGATATGTTAAAAAGCCTTATTTACCTAGAAAAGTCAAGGGTGGTAAACCATATGCCCACTGGGGCAGGAACCAAGGTGTTAATTTAATAATGAACAAACTTTTTACTGAAATAAGGAGGGTTACCCCACAGGGGCAGAATCGACATGTTAAAAATTATGGCGATGGCTGTGAGGTGATGTCAATCATGCGAACAACATTAAGAGTGGCATGATATCAATGGATTACTGGCTGGTGACTCAGGCAGTAATATGTAGACAAAATGAACAATAAAGTTTTGTTGAGAAAGGTTTTTTATTAATAGGTCCAAATATGACTTTAAATAAAGAAATGTTCCGTAAAGACAATAATTATCATTCAAATGGTTGCAGAAATGAAACAATCTATGTTATTTTGGTGAGATTTCGAGTGATGTAACTCGGAAAGTCTGTCTATTATGTTTATATCACATGGTATGTTTATTTAAATGATTGTAACACGAACAACTTTACTCGTGATCAAGGGGTCATCCCGAAACGCGTTGAGTTTGCCAAAGCAAAATAAATTATCACTTGGCAACATTTGTGTCCACGGTGTGCTGCTTTGAATGAGGAGATCAGCATTGGTTCTTTGATATATATATATATATATATATATATATATATATATATATATATATATATATATATATATATATATATATATATATATATATATATATATATATATATATATATATATATATATATATATATATATATATATAATAACATCCTCCATGTTACCTTGCCAAAACTCCATTCAGGCTGCTATTGTTTATTCTATTGTGATAGCTCAGTCGCAGAGTGGCCAAAAATAAATAACAACATCTTGGGTGCTGAACTAAGCTCTTTTACTGAGTGTTCAAGGTATTCTGATAGGGTGCCTAGGGAGTGGTATAATAAGCAAACTGAGTTTGAGGAATTTTATCCTGCTTGTGCACGTGAATGAATGTGTGTCTTGTGTCGACGTGTTTAAGGGGAGGGAAGGCAACTTAAGAATGTGAGCATGAAAAGAAGGCAATTCTTAACGAGGCCTAATATCTCCACATGTCACCCACTCCTTGGAAGTAAGACAATGAAATAACCCTATCTAAATAAAATTCTAAACCTCCATAAAGCGGCACTATGCTAGTTTGAGGATAAAAGCATACAGAAAGCCATATTTAAAAGGCATAAATTAATTTTAGAAAAAACGTGTTAAAAGGCGGTCTATAAACAATCTAAAAACAATTTAGGATGTTAACCTAAGTCTGATTTAAATAACAGCTAGATTGTTTATGTAGATGAAACGTTGCTGTTCCCTGTGACCACAGATGATGATCCCAAAGACAACCAATGCTTTAGGTCTGTAGAGCAAAGATGTTCCAGTCCATCCTCCTCAGCGTCCGTCAAGGGAGGAACAGCCGGTGCTGATTCCAAAGAGGAAAAGCCAAGATCCAGATCAACAGGAGCTGAAGCATCGCAAGAGGGCTCGTAAAATGCATTCAGGAGCAATGGCAAGTGCAAAGGACAAAGGTACAAGTGAGCCATTAGGGGACACACCAGTAAGGCAATGTCCGGAGGATGAACCAATTGTGATCCCAAGCATATGTGCAGGGCACTCTCAAAGTGCACAGCAGACAGCAGAAAACTGACTGCGTGCAGTGTAGCCAGACAGGTCGAAAGGACAAGAACCAATGTTCGTTCAGTTCCTAAAATAAGGGGGCACCTAAGCACTGTATCATGCGCTCAAGACACAGGAGCACATGTGGGAGTGCTACCTCCGTTTGACCTCGTAGTGGGGCATCCGTCGCGGAGCAGAAAAATTAAAAACACAGTCCTGATACCTAGAAACCGTACAAGCAGTCAGCATCCAAAATGCTTGCTAGCACAGAGTGTGTAAATAATGGAATAACTCCAAAGACTGTCTGGAAGGTGCTAACCAACCTGGAGTCAATTGACTTAAAAAAGTACGTCACTCTCATGATGTTACACTATGTGGTACACAAGCTCCCCAAACCAGTGAGGGAAAATAGTGCGGAGTAGTGACTGTATCTCAGAAGAGGACCTTGCAAATTGAAGATCAAACATCTCCCTTGCAGGTGTTAAGGCATCACAGTGTACATTTGTAAGCTTTATTCAAGGCCAAAGCATCGCATCCTTAACTGTGCAATCAGGTGGAAAGAGTATTTGTGTACAGCAAGTCACAACTGCAGAGACCGTTACTAGATAGGCAACACCCTCTGATCCCACAACAGTCTTGATCCTTCAGCATCAAGTAACTCCCATTCTAAAGTAATCTGAAAGCTGGACAGATCACAGCAGCCGGGAAACCTTTCAAGTAGCATGACAAGTTTGCCTTAGACGCATTACATGCACCAGAAAGCGAAAATTCCCTGCTAACTAAGGAATGTTCAAAGGTACTCTTGCAGTCAGTTTCATTAAAAAAAACCTCAATCTCCCTATTCTGATATCAAAACTTGAAAGGTAAGATGCATGAATCATGTACATACCCCTCTCCTAGCACTTCATACCTGCCCACTTGATGGTGTTGTAAGCAGTATTGTAAGTGAAATGTTGAAATGGGCAGAGAAATAAATCCGTGGACTTGCCAATCCACGGAAAGTGTTTTAGCAACCGTAAATGGCAGTTTCTCCTACTTCTCTATGTGTAACATGGTATAGGTTGCTTCTTTCCATGCCATGAGTGTTTGTTCTTTGGTAAGATTATAAGGCAAAAACAAGCTTTTGGCATTAAGGTGTCACCATGGAAAGTGACCAACTCGAATTGTCTGCAGAGTCCAACTCAGTAACATTATAGCTATAAGCTGCGACTGCCCATGTTGTAAAGAAGACATGTCACTTTGAATGATGTCAATTGCAGATGACACTATGTCACCCAGAGAGTATATTCTAGTGGATAGCGTAGTCATACCATTATATACTACCTTTCTAAATTTGCCCTATCAATTTCACGCAATTCCTCAGCAGCTTCCTGCTGTGACATTTTTCACACTTCATTGTGTATTGCATACAGAAAGTGCAAGTGCTTTCAGCATGGTCTTCGAGGACCTAGTAAAAAGTCCTGTAATCTCATGTCATCAGAAAGAAGGGACAAGTGTTGTTTCACCTGAGACAATGTTGAGGTTTTAAGCCAGTCAAGGAATAATTTCCTAACACTGTAAGTTGTTACCACTCCTGAGTGTTGTGTCTGCATGTATTTTGGGTCAGGTTTACTGATCTTAAACCTCTGGATCTCACCCAGAAAATGAGCCTGACATCCGTTCGTAGCTAAAGGCCACATGAACCATCCCCTCTGATTGGTATCTGAAGAATTGTATGAGCCATTACGAAGCATGCTGTCTAATGTTTCCTTCTTGTAATTTGTGAATAGTTGCCAGTTCACAAATCGTGCAAATGTGGGAATGTTTTGTGTATTTAAATCTTTTATCTTAGCGAAGCAGAGACAGGATGTTTGCTGCACAGTTTTGTTCAGGAAAAGCATTTGCTGTGGTGTAAGGCATCCTCTAAATAAGGCCTTAGTTATATGAACCTGTCAATCTTTCTTTCTCCAAATTGATTTTAAGTCAACATTGTCTTTCCAAAAGTCAAACCCTTGTACAGACAACTGGGAAACAAAGGATGCAGAATACATCAGCTTGGTGCTAGTGGGCATAGTTTTCTGAGCCGTGATGGTGTTATTTTGTAAGAAATAAGACTCTGTGGCAGCTGTATTATGACCTGAGAAATATGCAAACGCCTGTGCAAATGCTTTTGAGCTACCATTCAGTGGTGTAGGACAGTATTCCCATTGTGTATAATTAAATACAGCATGTGGAGTACTTGCTTTATGTAGGAAATGGTGACCATAATGGTGAAAACATTTCATCATAATTAGCCATGCAATCATACATCTCGTTATTATTAAAAACAGTTGAATGCTGCAGATCATCTAGCATTTCATGTACTGTATCAATGGCCCAATCATCAGAGATAGAACTAGGGGTGATGAAATCATGCAAAGAAATTTTAAATACATATAGAATTTGAAGTTGTTCAGTAGGACCAACTATATCATAAGATACCTTATCCCAAATAATTCCATCAGGAACCGGAACACAAGAAATGTTCACCAGGGAAGGTCTATTTGCACTTTGGGGCATATTTACTACAACATGTCGCAGTGCAGAGCTGCACCAAATTTGGCAGCACCGTGCTCCAAAATTTCCAAAACGCTGGAATGCGACTTATTTACTACAATACGCCACACCCCTGTGTTTTCCCTAACGCTGGTGTTAAAATTAGCTGCCTAGCGCCAACGCAGGCACCCTTGCACCATAGTGCAGCAATCTATAATGGCTATTTGTTACTTCTATGCGTGCTGCACAATGCAGCATACATAGAAGTAGCAAATTGTCATTATTTAATGATTGTTTATGTGTAGGAATGGACACCTTCCTTCACATATGGAATGATTAACAGTGTTTTGCTTGTTACATTTGTGCTGCAGAATGCAGCATACATAGAAAAAGCAAAAACAAGGAGAAATAAAAGTATTTCTGCTCGTTTTGCCATTCTAATGCCTTCTCTTGCATGGTGTTAGTTTTTGGCACTGCCTCAGATTTACAGATCCTTGTAAATCTGGGGCAGCATCAAAAAGCAATTGGTGTTACGGTGGAACCTGCGTGAAATGGTACCATATTTGCAAAGCGGTATTAAGGCACAAAAAGTGCCTTAAATCCACTTTGTAAAAATGGAGAAGGGCATTGCGCCACAGGAACATTGTTAAAAATAACGTTCCTGTGGTGCAATGTCCTTGTAAATATACCTTTTTGTGTGATGAAGAATGGGGTTTTGAAACCAACGAGTTCACCAGTTTCACAGCAGAGGATTGTGGGAGATAGTGTCCATTGAGAATCAAGAAAAAGACTGTCACCAAACCAATCCAAAGGAAGTGGAAAAGTAATGAAATTGTAATCCAAATATCTATCAATGGTAGGATAAAGGATGTCTTTTTCAGCCAAAAGTAGAATTCACATAGTGTACCTCGTGGAAGTAGTGGTGGTGGGCCAGATGAATCCGAAGAGCAGTCCTCATATTGGATACTTTGGAGAACTGGTAGAAGACTCATGTGATGGTACTTTGCAATTAACATCTTCTTTGTCTGTTTGTGAAACAGAAATCTGTGTTTCTGTGCATGATGTTTGCAAAAAGTTTGTTGATGTAACAGAAAGAAGAGATACTTCAGTGTTAGCTGTCCCCTGGAGGGGATAAGAGGCTTCATCATTGATCAAAGCTTCCATTGGGACTTACTGTAAGGTAGTGAGAGGAGGTAGGTAACTACTTAGAGCCCTCTTGGCCTACTGTGTAAAACCGGACACATAGTGTGGTTTGCTGAGATCTATTGACACAAATCTCTTGTTTTTGCAACCCACATGGGGTGGGAGGAGTACATTTCTCATACCTTCAATGGCCAGGACAGGTACAGGTGCTCTATAAGATGGGCCAAATTCTTTCTTGTCCACTATTTTTTTCCAGACTAGTTCACCAATCTTGGTGATCTAACCAGAGTTGCTGGGGCTTCCTTCACTTCACCAGTGGCATAATGTTTATACTGGGCATTGCTTGAGCTTCTCAAAAGTTGTTCAGATCCTGTAAAACATCCAAACGTTCATTGCTGTCAAATGGTGTTTCAGCCATGACTTTACTGGAACAGTTGAGGTCTGGTGCCCACATCTTAACCTCAAACAGGACCTAATAGGGAGTTCGACCACCCAGGGATTTTATAAGCAGATTGTTTAGGGTTCTCTGAACCCAGTGTAAAAATAAAGGGAGCGACCCCACTACCCAAGAGACAGGGTACCACAAGTAAATAAAACTGAAAACTCTCTTGGGACTTCTAAAAGGTTATCTCCAATTGCCTACTATCATACACACATCTCAACTATAAAATCATACAATGATACAACTACAAATTATGATGGACCCAACAAAACAATTGTGAATATACACAATGATACAAAAGCACAATATGTACTATAAAATATATATTATTTATTCAAATACAATAGCAAAATATTTCTTTCATCAATCAATTTAAAATACTACAAAATAAAACAAAATCACAAATACAACAATAGGTATGTGGGCAAGATGGCCGCTGACTGACCTCTAGGAAAGCAGCTCCGGCTCTGCACTCCTCTGTGAGACCCCTGTGAAATTGCTGGCAGTTTCAAACGGATATGCTTGAGTGGACTGGGCAGGCTCTTGATGCTTGCTGGACCGGGGACCGCTCTTACCTTACTTTTCGTGCTGGTTTTTGGTCGGCGTGGTACACTCGGACTCTTACTCTGTGGCAGATCCCCGCAAGTATCCGGCGTTTGGTATCGCTATTGAGACTTAGGATGGCTCCAAAGGCGAGCAAAACTGCGAAAGACGCATCAGCTACAAGGGAGGCTCTGAAGGAGGTCAAGGGGGGCCTGAAGGACGGTATATCGGAAACGGCGTCTAGCGTGGGCCAGCTCCGACGTGGGGGCATCCAAAAAAAGAACGAGGACATCTCGAAGGCAAAAGATGTTGGGGTTGCCGGCGGTACATGGCGACGCGTGGCAGGCGCGGCTGTTGCTGGAGATGGTACGCAACGGCAGCCTTCAGTTCTGGAGGCATTTGGTCTGACGACGGCTCTGGCTCCGGCTTCGGTGCTAACGATGACTCCGAAGGCAGCTCCGACGGTAGCTCCGATGACAGCTGAAACGCCCTCGGGAGCCGGTGACCCCCCCGGTCTCCCAGATGCAATCGCTACACATACGGAATGTGAAGAGAGCCTCTTCTTACCAGGTAATTCCGTTTCTCATTTGTCAAACATTATGCCTCCCGAAACTGCCGAAATTGCTGAGCCCATTCAGGAGGATTCTGGGTCAGGTAGTTCTCTCCCTCTCCCTCAAGCAACAAAAACTACAAATCCTGGCCAGGAACAGAGCAAAGCTAGCCAGGTGGACATAACAAGAGCGGGTGAGCTCCCGTTGGATACTTTGTTAAATGAAATTGATGAGGCTGAGGCTATAGTATCCCGGATCTCTGCGGATGATAAGGAAGACACAATGAAGGATCGCATTAATGAGGAAGGAGGAGATGTTCCCCTTGATGATGCATTCTGTCAAATCCAGGCACTGCTAGATACACAGGCCAGTGAGCACTGCTATACCAGCGATACTTTAGGAGGTCAGATCAATCACGATGCAATAATTCCTTGGCAGTGTACCCCTGTGTTTTCCCCAGAAGGAGGGGAAAAATTATTTTCGCTGAACGACGACTCAGACACATCAGAAGTTAGCGAGCTGGAATCTTCTCAGGAAACGGCCTCTGGGGAGTCTTCTGCTACACAGAAGAAGCGGTATAGTCGATCTTTAAACTTAAGGCGACGGACTAAAACTAAAATGAGATCTACAGATTCTGCCACCCGGAAGCTGGAATGGGACTATTCCGCTTCTGTCCTGACAGCGGGTACTAGTAGTGGGCTTGATGTAGGAAACACGGGCCATTCTGGCATAGTAGGATTAAATGAAACTGGTAGTGTATCTGCCCCCACTCCCGCTACTACACTGGATTTATTGTATTCCACCTTAAAACAAATGCAGGGGGAGGCACGGCAGGAGAGCAAAAGATCATTATTAGTCAATAAGAAGCTGCAAGGGGCCATTCTGAAGATGAACAAGGTGTGCACCGATATTTCGGAGCGGGTTACCCATGTTGAAGAACGAACTGCTGCTGTTGAGGCGGAGGTTGATAAATTACAATCATTTAAGATCACTCAAGAGAAGCAATCCTTGAATGTTTGCTGGAAGCTCGAGGAATTTGAGAATCGGCAGCGCCACAATAATGTACGACTGCTGGGTCTGGAAGAAAATATAGAGGGAGAGAACATTATGGCCTTCGTTGTCACATTGTTGAAGGGCGCCTTTCCGGAACTCGCCCAGTGGAACTGGGAGGTGGAAATTCAGCGGGCTCATTGCTTTCCAATGTTTAGGAAAGCTCATGCCAAAAGTCAAGGGGAGCGACCAAGAGCCATATTAATCTTCGTGGGCAACTATCTGTTAAGACAGGCTATAATAGACAAGGCAAGACCAGACTCAAAGCGATCATTTGAGGGGCATACCTTCTTCGCTCGGCCGGACTTTTGCCATATAACGGTCGAGCGGAGATGGAGACCTCGACAAATGATAACCCCGTTCCAAGGAGCAGGCTGTGAAGCCTTTCTTTTATTTCCCTCTAGGCTTAAGGTTCTTTATCAAGGAAAGGTCAGAATGTTTTTTTCCGAGGTGAAGGCCCAGGAATTTCTTACCGAGATAACTGAGAGGCGGGGGCAAACAGTAGCAGTCGATATGGGATCTGGGAGGGGGAATAACCTTTGATCAATGGGGGGTTTTTTGGGGAGCGTCTGGGGAGCGCTCTAGATTGTTTTCTGTATAAATATTGTGTTTTATGAGGTGGAATTTTGGGAATAGGGGCATACTGTTGTTGGATTTATCTTTGTGTGGTTTACTCAAGTCACTTATTAGGTGTTTTTACAGGGGTCTTTGGGGGGTGGGTCGGCACTGCCTGAGATGGAAGTTCAGTTGCCATACCTAGGTCATGGTTGACCTAGCTGCCTGTAAGGGGAGCAGGGGGGGTGGGGGGTGGTTTTTTCATGGAGGTTGGCTTTGGATCAGCACAATGCGAGGTTGTACGATTAGCAAGGGCTATGGAAAAGTTGAGTAGGTCGAAGCAAGTTTTTTTGAAGTGGTTTAATGATGATGGGCAAAAGAGAGTGACGGATGCTAAAGTAAACATAATGAGCTTTAAAGCGGATGGTATGGTGAGGATTATTTATAAGGAAAGTGAGAACTTTAAGGTATGAATTTACGGATTGCAACAGTAAATATCTGTGGATTGAATGATCAACATAAGAGGTATAAGGTGGCTATCTGGCTTAAAATTCTGCGGGTAGATTTTATCTGTGTTCAAGAGACGCATATAGAAAGTTGCAGAGCTCCAATACTAGAACAACTAGGATATAAACTTTTGGTACACACAACGCAAGGCTCGCGTACAAGAGGGGTGGCAATCCTTACTCGGAGGACTGATGTTAAAGTTATAAGAAAGTCTGGAGATCAATGGGGGCGGTGGGTGCTACTAGAATGTTCTTTAAATAGCAATAGATTTACATTGTGTTCTCTTTATGGATCTACTAGGGACGATCCGGAAATTTTGAATTTCTAGATTCAAATTTAGCTCTATGGCCCTCACCAATGGTTATTTGTGGGGACTTTAATATTAATGGTTTGGGGGTTCAGTGGGGCACTTTAGGAAGTAATTACTTGGGTAGGAAAAGAAGGACTGGTAGTGCGTTAGATAACCTAATAAGGAATAATGGTTTAACTGATATGTGGGCACATTTGAAGCCTACTGATCTTGGCAGTACATTTTCTTCCGCACCACATAAGATTATCTCTCGCTTAGACTATTTTTTTGTCTCTCATCACCTTCTCCCCAATTCCAGTATAGAATTGCTCCTCGGATATTATCAGATCATAACCCATTAATCCTTACAGTTAGCTTTTTAGGGGGAGGGAAGCAACCTCGGGGATGGACCTTCGTGCGGAGGCTGTTATATGATCCAGAGTATGTCCTATATATGAAAGGTTGGATTAAAGAATTTTGGGAGTTTAACCGAGGGAGCGCAAATATAGGAATAGTTTGGGACGCTTTTAAAGCGGGGGTTAGAGGGGAGACGACCAGCTATAGTTTGTATCGACAGAAAAAGGAGCGACAACGGGAGGAGGAGGTTAAAATTAATCTAATAAAATTGGAAGAGGTATTGGCTGCTACTCTTAGTCAGGGTAGGTCGGCTGATGAGGTTATACTCCGGCTTGCTATAAAAAAGACTGAGGCGGGCGAACATATTGCTGCAAAGGCTGCAGAAATTTATCTGGCAAAAAAAGAGCATTGCCATGAATATAATGAGCGGGTGGGGCATACATTGGCAGTAAGAGCCAGACAGAAAACTGTGGCTGGCCAGATTTCCGAAATTTATGACAAGAATAAGAGGGTAATAACAGACCCCTCCAGGATCCGAGAGACGTTTAGGCTTTTTTATCATCATTTATATACCGAAGATCCACTAGAGACGCCATTGGAAACACGAAAATACTTAGACAGAATAGCTGTAAATAAAGTCAACCCGGCTGATAGGGAGAACTTGGAACATGCCTTGTCTCAAGAAGAGATAACAAGAGCCTTATTAGACTTACCTTCTGGCAAGGCGGTCGGACCAGATCAGATCCCGTTGGAGTTTTATAAAATATTTATAGATATTATTGGACTGGATCTGTGTGAGGTAATTCTGCAGGCTCAAAGGGGGGGCCCCGCACCCGAGTCTTGGGCTGGTGCGGACGTTGTGGTCTTTTTAAAAAGATAAGCCACCGAGGAGCCAGGTTCTTATTGCCCCATAACATTATTGAACAGTGATGTAAAAAAAAATCGAAAGCTATCGCCACAAGGCTAAATAAAATTATAAAGAAAAGTATTCATCCATGTCAACATGGGTTTATAATTGGCCGTGGGACCACCCAGCATGTACGGCGAGTGATAACACTCTTTGATGCAATGGAGGCCTCAGGGGACCCTATGTCTGCCTTGCTGCTTGATGCTGAAAAGGCATTTGATAGGGTCTCCTGGGGTTTTTATGGGAATCATTGAGATGGTTTGGGCTGGGGAGGGCTTCATTAAAACTATACAGGTACTTTATTCAACACCCACGGCTCGCTTAAGGCTATATGGTGTATATACACAATCTTTTGCTATACAACGGGGGACGCGGCAGGGGTGCCCAGCTTCTCCCCTGCTATTCGCTATATATCTGGATCCTTTAATTCGGTTATTTGTGGCTAGTAATGGAATATCCCCAATTATTTGTCAGGGTATTGAATCTAAAGTGTTAGCTTACGCTGACGATGTAGCTGTTCTCACAGCAGATCCCTCCTCGGCAATAACTACGGTTGAGCATATTGTGCAAGAGTTTGGTAGATACTCTGGATATGCATTAAATAGCACTAAGACCCAAATTATACTGAATCAGTTTGTTAATTTTGAGGACCCACGTGTCACAAAGTCAGGTGTATATCTGGGAATTTCGATTATGTCTGATCTAGACAGCTTAGTCGCCATGAATATCGGACCAATACTTAGGAAGGCGAAAGGGGATTTTCATAGGTTAAATAATCTTCATCTCTCATTGGTTGGGAGGCGTAATTTGGTGAAAATGATGTTTCTGCCAAAATTCTTTATTTGTTTAGGGCAATCCCGTTGGAATTTTCTAAACATTGGTTTATAGCTTTGGAAAATATAGTTAATCGCTTTATTTGGGCACAGGGTAAAACCAGGAGGGCTCTTCGTTTTATGTGTTTACCACGAGAGAGACGTGGATTCGCAGTTCCGGATTTTCGCACTTATTATTGGGCTGCTGCTCTTCAATATATGGGTATACTGTTTGGTGCACCTTCCCGGGATAAAGATAGGGAAACTGAAATCCCGGATGTTTATAAGTTGTTATTGGGGGATCAGGCTGAAAATTGCTTTTTAAATTTACAGAGCATAGCTACTATAAAAGGACTAAATTTAAGACCCTTGCTGCTGCATTTAATATTTGGTGGGCGTTAAAAAAAATGATTGGTGTGGGCAGATTCAACTATTATACCCTGCTCTACAAAAATCCTATGCTTCCGGACATTTTTTCAGATGGGGTAATGGCCTCTTGGGCAACGAAGGGAGTACGGATCGCTGGGGATTTAATAACGCAAGTAGGGGTTCGTCAGTTCGGGGACATTCAGCTGGAGTATGGGTTGGAAAGGGGAGTTTTTTAAATACTTACAAATGCGTAGTTTTTTGGTAAAAAATGGGGGGCTTAGCGGATTTAGTAGAAATAGAGTTTTAGATACTATTCGGGGTAGCACTAAGGGCACTATTAGGTTATTGTATATTGAGCTGATTGAATTAAAGCAAGATGATTTAGGTAAGCATGAGAATAAATGGGTGGAGCGAGTGGGAGCTACACAAGAGGGGCTGGCAGAATCTCTGGATTTAGCCCAGACGGTTTTGTGCTCTGCTGGGCTTCAAGCACAACATTACAAAACTGTTTTCGCATTATATTATACCCCAGCAAGGATAAAGCAATGGGGCGGGCTCTCAGGGATTAATTGTGCACGGTGTGGTGCTGTGGCAGCAGATCTTGTGCATATGTTTGCGACTTGCCCACGTCTTCAGTGTTTGTTAGATTCTATTACGAGATTTTTAGATATGTCATTGGGGTTAAAAATTACGATAACACCTGCTCTGGTATTGCTGGGAGTTAGTAGTAGTGAACGGAATGATACGGCCAATAAATTTCTCTTTGTGGCTATGGCTGTATTACGGATGAGCATTGCTTCGGTTTGGCTCGATCCCCTTCCACCTTCTTTTCATCAATGGGTGTCGCGCTTACTTTCACTATATACAATGGAAAGGGCCATTTATGAGAGGAAGGGTAAAAAAGCAAAAATGCTGGGGCAGAGCATATGGGCATTATTGGCAAGGTGGAAGGACAAATAGGAATTTTAAGGGCAACTATCTAGGCCAATTTATTCTAACGGGATGGTGTAATCATGAGGATTGTAACTTAATGTCAGAGTCATGAATTTAGATTATTGCTTATCTGACTTAAGTCAACCTTTTTTGTCTCTTATGCTCTTTGTTTGTTCTTATGTCTTTCTTCTTTTTGTTTTTTATATTATTTTATTTTTCTGGTTGCTTAAAAATGTTTTGATTTTTATTCTCGTTTTATTTTCTCCTTACGCTCTTTACTTTCTCTGTATGTATTGTCAATTTATTGTGAATTTGTGCTGATCCATGGGGGGAAAAACTTGCTAAAAAAATTTAATAAAAATATTTAAAAAAATAAAATAAAAAATACAACAATAAAAAATAATAATAATAAAATACCACATATACAATGTACAAGAGACAAAAAAGTAAAAATGTGAACAAAATCACAACATCACAACAAGGTCCTCCCAAAATGAATCCGTTTCATAAATCAATTCAATGTCTTTGAATAAATAATATATATTTTATAGTACATATTGTGCTTTTGTATCATTGTGTATATTCACAATTGTTTTGTTGGGTCCATCATAATTTGTAGTTGTATCATTGTATGATTTTATAGTTGAGATGTGTGTATGATAGTAGGCAATTGGAGATAACCTTTTAGGAGTCCCAAGAGAGTTTTCAGTTTTATTTACTCTCTGAACCCAGTACAGATGATGAACCTAATACCTTTGCTGTCAAAGACTGATTTAAGTCAAGGTTCTTCCTCTCCACTACTGCATTTCCCTCGGAATAATAGGAGGAGGAGTACCGCTGGCCTCATCCTATTTTCCCATGCTGTCTCTGTATGCCTTTGAGGTAAATGCCAGACCCTGGTCCAAATGTAATGTGGCTACTGTGTGTGTCCCAATAAAGACTTTCAGATCTTTAATAACAGTTCAGGCATCAGCCGATCCCTGTGGCCAAACCCATAGGAATTGAAAGCAGGAATCCATTACTACCAAGATGTATTTGTTAGCCACATCTGATTGTAAATGGCTGCAGTGGTCCAGATAAACACAAGCTAGTGACTTGTTTGAGATCAATAGAGGTGTCTATGGAGGTGTCTATGGAGGGGCATTGAATGAGAAGAGCCGGCCGCCACTTTTTGCCTTCTTAATCCTGGGGTCCACAGCAAGGTGAAGTTCATCTGAGCAGAGTTTTCTGTTAGCCCTATAGGGGCGAATCATGGTTTTGTTGATGGGGGGTCCCCGTCCATCCAGCGACTTATGGGCAATGCAGAGGGCCTTGAAGTTGATTCTCTCTTGTACCGGCAGCCAGTGAAGGGAGCGTAGAGCGGGCCTTGCTGAGCAGCAATTAGGGGTCTCTGTAAGTAGCCTGGCTGCGCAATTTTGTACGACCTGCAATTTCGCAGTCACTGATTTCGGGGCACCTAGGTAGAGGGCATTTCCGTAATCTATCCTAGACAGAATTAAAGCATGGATCAGAAGTTGATTTGCGTGGAAAGGTAAGAGGGGGAGGATTTTGCGAATCATTCTCAGCAGTCCGTAACATGACGCAGCAGTCTTCCTAGCCTGTACTGTGAAAGTAAGGTCTTGGTCTAGCCAGATTCCCAGATTTTTAATCTCTGTCTTGGGAGCTGGCTCCGGCCCCATAGAGGAAGGCCACAAGGTGCTTGATGGAGAACTTCGAGGGTTGCCGAGGATCATGAGCTCTGTATTTTCCCCATTGAGTTTCAGGTGGGAAAGGCTCATCCACTTGGCAACTTCCTCAAGGCAGGAGGGGAGGTCGTTGACCTGCTGGTTGGGGTGGCTCAGAGCTACGACCAACTGTGTGTCGTCAGCATATGTCACCATATGAATCCCAAAAGGGGATACAACGTCCGCCAACGGGGCCATGTACACATTAAAAAGAGTGGGGCTCAAAGAAGAGCCCTGCGGAACTCCGCACTGTAAGGGGATGGGCTGTGAGTTAGTGCTGCCTTCAAAGACCAGGAAGAATCTGCCTTCTAGGAAGGATTGTAGCCAAAGTAGCGCTGTTCCAGTCACTCTTGCGCTCCTGAGGCGGTGTATCAAGACACGGTGGTTAACCGTATCGAAGGCCGCGCTCAGGTCGAGGAGGATTATGGCTGCTGCCCCTCCTGCATCAAGAATTTTTCTGGTTTCTTCCACCACTGATAGTATGGCGGTTTCCGTCCCTTGACAGGGGCGGAAGCCCGTTTGAGAAGGGTGGAGAACCCAGTTGGTTTCGAGAAACTCGGAGAGAGTTTGGTTGGCATGTTTCTCCGCTATCTTACTGATTCCCGGAAGGAGCGAAATAGGGCGGTAGTTGCCCAGGTCGGCTGGATCCAGGTTGGGTTTTTTTAACAGCGCTTTTACCATTGCCCTTTTCCACTTAGGAGGGACCATGCCCGTCGCAAGTGAGGCGTTAATCAGGCAGGTGGCAGTGGGGGCAATTATTGGTCCGACCAATTTCAAGATGTTAGGAGGTGCGGGGTCTAGTGGCGACCCACTTTTTACTGATGATAAGGTGGCTAGGAACAATTCCTGCGTCATCATGGGGAAGTTCTCCAGTTCATGTTCCACTGGATGCCCATTAGAATTCCTAGGCTTAAGTGCGGTATTACTGTCTTTTAGGGGGAGATGCTTAAGGATATTTTGTACTTTAGTGGAGAAGTATTCGGCCAATTCTGTGCAGTGGAGACCTGAGGTATCCGGTGGGGTTGAGGGGCCAGGGACTTTGAGTAACTTTTTGGCAATGAGGAAGATTTCTCTGGGGGAATTAGCGGCTGACACTATCTTTCCCTCATAATAAGAGGCTTGAGTAGTTTTTATTTCTGCCTTATATCGTCCGATAGCCGCCCTATATTCCAATTTCTTCTCATAGGAGAAATCTTTCCTCCATAATCTTTCCAGTTTCTTGCAATTCTGTTTTAAAGTGCGTAATTTGGGGGAAAACCAGGCGGCCTTATTGGAGCCAGCTTTCTTCTGGATAGAAACTTTGCGGAGCACCAGATTGAGTGACCCCTCAATCCAGTTGCAAAAACTTTCATTGGCTGCCGTTGGGTCGGAGCCAGGATTTGGAGTAGACTTTTCGAGTTCTAAGGTCCACCTCTCCAATGAGAGATTGGACCAGGGTTCGGATTTGGGTTCGTATGGATGGGGTGGATAGCACTGTTCTTAGTGGCGCCCAGAGAAAGGGAATCATAAAATGGTCCGACCACGGGAGGGGGATGGGCTCTTTCACTTTCAGGTCTCCCAAATTAGAAAAAATGGGGTTGAGGAGATGACCTTTTTCATGAGTTACTTGCGAGACCTTCTGCATCAATTGATAGGCCGCAAGGTCTTAGGCTAATTCGGTTGCATGTGGAGCTGAAGGATCGTCGAAATGAAGATTAAAATCACCGAGGAGAGTAAAATTTGCGGCAGAACTAGCAAGATTGACAACTGTTTCTAGCAGGGTTTTACAGAATTTGCCTATCGCCCCTGGTGGGCGGTAGATAAGGATACCTGAGAGTTTGAGGGTGGGAGTAAATTCAATGGAGAAGTGGGAGTTCTCACAGTCTGACAGCGGACTGCCTAACAGGCGGCAAGTCAGGTGATCTTTATAGACAATGGCGATGCCCCCGCCCTTGCCTGTCACTCTATCCACCTTCTGAATCAGATATCCCGGAGGAAATGCTTGTACAATGTCAGGCTCTGAGCTGGAATTGAGCCAGGTTTCCGTGAGAAATAAGACTTCTGGGTCGGAGTCTTTTAGATACATGGCGATTTCAGTTGTGTGTTTGGGCAGGGATCTGCAGTTAAGTAAAAACAGTTTGTATACTTTCACAGGTGTTGGAGGGGGGGCCGCACCTGCAGAGGGCACAAACTGACAATGGCGACACTTATCTTCGAGCGTCTGAATCGAGATAGAATGAGCGCATTTTAGCCCTGGTGCTAGATTTAACTGTTTGAGTTGTGCGCTAGTATAATGGTACTGACCTGCCAGAGGGGAGGCAGGGGTTCTGGCCCCTGGGCCCGGTCGGGCACGGACGGGCGCAGATGGGCTTGCCTTTGGCGCGCCTGCTGCGTGGTCGCGTCATCTGGTGCTTATATTGCGTCAGACGAGCGTCGGGTTGCAGCTACTAGAATGCTGACCCGGCGCCTAGGTGCGAGTGCAGATTAATTAAGAAACCCCACTACCCAGAGCATTAAACACAGCTCTCCCCGGACTTGTAACAGCTTTAAAACAGTTTTAAAAACAAATAGCAGCGCATTGTAAAACAGTAGCAGCAAGTTTTAAAAACCAAGAATCAAGATGCGCATGCTACCGCGAGGGGATTCGGTGCCTCTAATTACCGCTGCGCGGTCACGTCATCTGCCGCTTATATTGCGTCAGACGAGCGTCGGGTTTCAGCTACTAGAATGCTGACTCATAGCAAAAGCCTGTGCACATCAAGATATAGCTTCAACAATTAGTAGGCAGAGTCAAATGAAATATGTAACACAGCAGTGCCGAGAGGCACTAACAAGAATCCGGATACAAGCAAAGAATATAAAAATGTATAATATCATACAGGATTTCACATACGCCTAAGGGGTTAAGGATGAATAATTAGAGCCAGGTAAGAAATCAAAGAATTCAAAACAACCAAGCCAAAAATGACCTCCCTTCCACGCCATCCCACCTCCCTGCCCAGTATTGACATATAATGTATTATTCATCAGGAGTTCAGTCATCTCCCGGGGCCTCCCACCCTCTCATTTGGGTATCACTGAACCGGGGTCAGCAGGTCTCTCACCTTAGCCAGATGATCATCCCAGTGCCCCAGGAGGTTACATCTCCCATCTCTAGCTAGTTTGTCACCCCATATCAAGAGCTCATCTGATGCCCAACGAACCACATCCATTTGCCAAGGTTTGATTGAGGGGCAGTTGTTGCTTTACAGGACATGCCAATACAACGCTTCACTAGGAAAAGTGCCAGACCTTGAAATCACATTAAGGATGCAGCAAGCAGAGTCACGAGGTGGGATGGAATTCTTGAAGAGGAGTGGCGCAGTGGCCAGGGCGACTGACTTCGGAACCAGGGGGCTCACGGTTCGATCCCCGGCGCCGGTGGCAGTTGAGTCCAGAACCATGTGACTCTGGGCAATAGCTTGCTTAATCTTCCAGACGGCCCCCAGCGCCTTGACACCCTCGGGTAATTGTTCGCGCTTTACAAATACTGGACATTTACATTTACATTTGATAGCAGAAATACAAGAGGTCACCGAGTGGCAGTAATCCCATATTACTGGGGTGCCCACACCATACGAATAAAGTCCGCTTCAACCTGTTGACATCTGGGGAATTGTGTTCCGACGCCTGGGTACATATTGCCTATCCTGTCTGTGGAGAGGTATGTGTGGTGCAAATAACATGAATTGTGTAAAGCGGAACCGAAAGTTTCACCTAATCGATTTAAGGGATCCCAGACATCTCTGCCAGACAGTGTCTGTCAGTTCTATGGGCAATTTGGCTTCCCACCATTCCTTAGGGGTATGGAAGCAGGGATCAAAAGGATCCAGACTCAAAGTGCCATATATACCAGATATCACTTATTTCAAGCTTGTTGTAGTCAGCATCAATTCTGGTGGTCCAGCTACCCACGGCAAATCTCTCTTGGGGTGCCACATTCTACCAGCAACCTCCCGGAGGGCTGACTATAACAGAAACTGCCCTGGACCTAAGTCGCTACCTTCTATTGTCGGGTAGTTCCTATATAACCTATACAGGATTTGCACGTTTGGATAACATAAACTGTGGGACTGGAGGCAGACTAATTCCGTGCACCCCCACCGGATACGTTAGCCTATCTGTATTAGCTAGCTCACAGTGCCACTATAATCTCCTCTTACCAAGGAGAGAATAGATTCTGGCAACCTCAGAACATGACAACCCTGATCCCTCAGAATCGTGGAAACAATATACTACCTTTCGCTCAGTCACTCGTGCTCACTTAGTTTGTCTCAGAGAGATACACAGAATAAACAGGCTGGGCATTTTCAATAAGAATTTATTGAACAGTTGTTATTCTATTGTAGAATAGATGAGCTGCAACAACCATTAGACAGTAGCAGAGATATATGATTAGCAATATTATGAAAGTAAAGGGATGGTATAGTTCTACCATCTTGCAGAAATCATGAATATATACAAGTACATAAAACACAGATAAAAAGTGCATACTCCTACAATGCCTCCCTAACTAGATGTACCTAAATGTACCTAGCATCTGTGTAGGTGTTATGCCCAGAATCCCTCTAGGATCTAGTCAACCCCATTACCTGAGAATGAGAGAATATGGGACCCCGTCCTGGTCTCGAGTTGGACACCCCGCGAGGGATGTTAGACCACTGCGAACTGGAGTGTCTGCATGCAGGAACCTCAGCGTCTCTGGTCAGTGTGTCAGCCGGGAAGTCTCGGTCTCCTCTGTCTTTCTAAGCATGATGTGATGTATATATACCCATAGGTCTCCCCAGGGGTCCTACCTTGCTGTGTTACTGTGTCGGCCTAAAGGATGACTTCGGGCCTGAACTTTATACAGAGATATTATACAGGAGATGTTAGTCCTGCTGTGCTTCCAAGAAGCCTCATGCATAATATATGAGATTCGAACTAGGGGGAAACCTGCGTTCTGAATGCAGTGTCGTATCTGGGTAAAAGGTCAGTCCCTAAGAACCGTTATGTATGTAATGTAGGGAAGAATATAGGTGAAAGGTTGCAATGTTTACCTGCGCCTATATAGGGTAGATATATAGAATATAACACCCACTCCTCTTCCGACTGGACAACATATGTAACTTATTACCGTGCTACTAGCCGAACTAGATATTGGTTCGCACAAAGCTTAAAAACATCTGTTTAGCTAAAAAAATTTAAAACTTCTAAAAATTTCTAAAAACGTAAAACTGTCTAAACAAATTCTGCAAGCCATAGCTCTAAAGTGTCCTTAGTTATAGTCCGAAGCACTATAAGCATTAGAAAGCCATGTATGCCCAATAAGTGAAAGGAATGTCAATTTTTGTTTTGAGATCCAAATTTGAGCTTTGTTTTAAAAAGGGCTAATTTCTTCTAGCACACGACGAGCCAAATGAGTCAATTGTTTATGTGTCCTGGCTGGTAGATGCAACATCTTCGTTGCTTGCTTTCGCAGTAGATGGCCCCTGTAGCACCTCGCAGAGAACGTCAATTGAGCACAGATGATGTTCCACACTGACCGCAGCCCGTGCGCCGTCCAAAGCCTGGGTGTCAGAGGAGGATCCGGTGTCCATACCAACAGGTGCTGTTACTACCTGTGGGGGCTCAAGGAATGCCGCCATTAACATCGGAATATGCTGAGGACACTGCAGAACATGGGCCGTTATCAGGACCAGTAAAGCATTCACGCATTGCGCATATGATGGGGGTGTCAAACAAAGGTCTAACATGCATTCTTCTCCGCAAAACAGGCATCTGAGGACAGGTAAGATGCAGTCCATCCAGACTGGTCGAAATGACAAGAACCAAGATGCACTTAGTTCTCTTAGGCAAGGCGTGCCTAGATGTTGTACCATGCGGTCACGGTATTTACGCTCCAGGAGTGCTCTTTCCATCTCTTTGGTGACTGGGACTTCCATTGCGTAGAAAATATAAAACAATCAGGATACCTGCTATTAGAAACAGGATTAGCGGAAGTCCTCCAAAGATGCTTCCGAATACGGAGTGTATGAAGTTTGGTATAACTCCAAGTACCGTCTGAAAGGTGCTCAGAAGTCCAGAACCTATGGTCTTAAATAGGTGGACAATGCCTGTCATATCAGACATGTTAAAGATACGATTTACCATTTCTGCGCAATCGAAAAGGCAGTTTGTATCAATAAGCGCCTGTATCTCTGCCGAAGACCTTGCAATCTGGAGATCAAAAGTCTCTCGAGTGGAGGTTAAGGACACAGATTTCTGTAAAAGCATGGCTTTCATTCTGCTCAGAGTATCAAACCGTATTAAAGAAACATTCAGTGAAGGCCATAACGGCGCCTCCCTGACTGTGTGTGTCGGTGGAAACAATACTTGCATACAACAAGTAACCCTGGAGCTCACGGTTACCAGATATGCGATGCCCGGGAGCATTCCGCAGCAGCCTTGACCGTTCAGCAAGTAACTCCCATTTGAAAGTAGCCTGAATGCTGGAGTAACCACTGCAACTGGGGCACCCCTCAAATGCAAGACAGGTTTGCCACAGAACCATTACAAGCCCCGTGCAGCATTATATCCTGGCATATGAATGATCCACTTAAAGCGTTCTCACAGTTTGTACCGCTCAGAAACACTTCGCAATCCCCACTCCGGCATCGAAATCTGTATGGTAATACCCATCATTCCTTAATGTATTCCTTACCCATTTCTTCATATCTGCCTGCCTGCTTTTGTTCAAGGCAATACTGAAACTGAAAAGTAGTGACCAGTAGAGTTATGTGGCCATGGATTAGCCATTCTGTGGACGGTGATTCTGCCACTGTGAATGCTAATCTATCCAGTTTTTTGATATGCAGCATTGTATATTTTGTCCCCCTTGTGCCATTTCTATCTGTTTATCTGTTAGATTGTATTCAGAAAACAGAGACGTACTGTTGATGTAACGCCAAGGCACATAGCCTGTACGCAAAGATTGCAGTGTTCAGCTTAATAACATAATAGAACGCAATTGAGATTGCCCGTGTTGTAATATGGCCAAAACTTGTTCTAGGATGTCTATCGCAGAAGATACAATGTTGCCTAAGGAATATATCCTGGAGGTCAAAGTAGTTAACCCATTGTCTACAACTGCTAGAGATTTTTCTAGATTTATACGGTCTATTTCACGTAACCTCTCTGCGGCGTCTTGTTGGGATATTTTCCATATTTCATTATAAACAGCATAATAGAAACGTTTCTGACGTGGTTTCCTGGGACCTAGTAAAAAATCCCTGAGATCCACATCCTGTGACAGTAAGGATAAGTGTTGTTTCACCTTTGTGAGTGTTGAGGATTTTAGCCAATGAAGGCACAACTTCCCAACACTGTAGGATGTCACTACCCCTGGATGTTCTCTCTGTACATAACGTGGATCTGGCCTATGGATAGCGAAACCTTCGGTTTTACCCATGAATCTCACCTGACAACTATTCGTGTCTTTGGGCCAAATCAACCATTTCTTCTGGGGTCTAATCTGTTGTATTGTACAATGTCATTCAACGTAATCTCTTTCTGTGATGTTATATTACCCTCGGTGTGTGATGGAGTTGGCAGCCGAGGTGTGTTCAAGTCTTTGTTCTTGGCTAGTCCAAGGCAAGACGTCTGTTGCACTGACTCGTTCAAAAACATGATTTGTTGAGGTATAAGGCATGCTCTAAACAAAGCTTCTGTTCCCTGAACTTGCCATTCCCTAGTACCCCAGACTGATTTTAAGTCTATGGTGTCTTTTCATAAGTCAAAAGCTTGTTCAGGCAACTGGGCATTAAGGAAGCAGAGTAAATCTGTTTGGTGTTTGTTAACATATTTTTCTGTGCTGATGTTGGTGCAACCTTATAGTAATATGAGGCTGGGTCAGACATATTAAACCCTGAAAAATATGGAAACTTTTGTGTAAATGTTTTTGAACTGCCTTTCGGCAGTGTTGGACAATGTTCCCACTGGTGGTAAGTGAACACATTTCTAGGATTTGCAGATTTATGCAGAAAGTGATGACCATAGTGTTGATAACAATACATTGTTTTGAAATCTGATGTGCTTTCCAATGTTTCACTATTAGAAAATGCTGCAGATTTTTCCAAATCAGACAGCATGTTATTTACAGTCTCAAAATCCCAATCATCGGAAAATGTACTTGAGGTAACTCAAAGATATTTTAAATAAATGAGGAATTCTCAAAAGTTCGTTCGGACCAAATATATCGAAATCAACCTTGTCCCAAACTATACCATCAGGTATAGGAACTGCTGTAATGTTCACTGATGACAAGTCTCTTTGTTCTCGATGAGATGATTGGTGTGGTTTTAAAATTAGGTTCACCTTTTGGGCTGTAGAGCTTTGTCGAAGGTATTTTCCATTAACAAGCATGCTAAAAACTATTACTAAGCCTAACCAGAAAAGAAAGAAAAGTATCCCGTTGATTACCCATAGTTCTACCCAAGGTGACACCAGGTAAGTCTTTTTAAGAAAGTTCAGAAAGTCTTTAACTTGCTGCTTGCGCGATTTTTGGGCTGGCATCGTTTCCGGTTCACTTGGATCCAAAGAAAATGTATCAAAGTTTATGAAGTAGCCAGAAGCAGTTCGATCAATTGTTGGTATTGCATCAGGATTTGTAGAAATCGTAATATGCTCATGTCGAGGCATGTTGATGTAGACATCTGTATTTGGTCGAATTGAAATTTGTCTTTCATTTTGATTCTGAATTGAACTTCAGGTTCAAGGGGAACGAGTTCCATAGCATTATTGCATAGTCCATCATTCCGTGCAGGAGACTCTTCGAACGTGATGAGTCTGTCCGTTTGAACTTCTTGAATTGTAGCGAGAGGAGGGCGTCTGCTACTTTGGAGTCCACGTGTCCTACTACTCAGTATCGGCCACATAGTGTGGTTTGATTAGGTCGATTGAGACAAATCTTTTCTCCTTTTTTCCGGCAAGAGGTGGTAGATTTACAGCTCTTGTTCCTTCAACTGCTAGAACCTGTACTGGCTTTCTGTATGATGGCCCAAATTCTTTTTTGTCCGCTATTTTCTCTCTGACCAGATCCCCGACTTTTGGGATCCAGACAGGGCTTGCCGTGACTGATTTGACTTCCCCAGTGGCGGTCTGCTTCATATGGACATTACGTTGTCGTGTCCTGGAATCATTTAGATCCTGTAAAACAGCCAAACAATCATGGATGTCAAAATGTTTTTCATCCGCCACTGCACCTTCACAATCAAGATCAGGTACCCACATTCTTGTCCCAAATAGGACTTCATATGGAGTGACCCCCCCAGAGAACTTCTTGGCATATTGTTCAATGCTCGCTGCACTCCATACAGATGTTTTACCCAGCTTTCACCAGTGCCTAATACTCTAGCTGTTAAAGACTGCTTTAAGTCTCGGTTTTTCCTCTCCACAACCGAATTTCCCTTGGGATGATACAGAGAGGAGTACCGCAATGCTACACCCAATCCTCGCATGGCCTCCTTGTAAGCCCGAGAGCTAAACGCAGGGCCCTGGTCAGAAGGTAATGTGCCAATTGCGTATGTCCCTATAAAGACGCGCAAATCTTTTATAACAGTTCAAGCGTCAGCCGAGCATTGGGGGCCACACCCATAGGACTCTTGAGCAGGAATCCACTGCAACCATGATATACCTGTAAGCCCCATCTCTTTGTAAGGGGCCGCAGTGGTCCAAGTAAACACACACTAGTGGTTTGTCAGATATTAATAATGGTGTCTGTGCCGAACGTGTTACGGTGGAACCTTTCATCTGCTGGCAGATGTCGCATTTCAAGACATAGACTTTAGTCTGCTTCGTTAACCCAGGCCACCAATAGCGTTGTTTCAATAAAGAAACTGTCGCCATAACTCCTGCATGTGCAGAACCTATCCCTTCGTGTGCTGCTAGAATTAAACCTAACCTACGATCCATGTTTGGAATTACTCTATCCCCCACTCCAGGAATCTGAGCAAATGGAATGTTATTGGCATCTAACTTGTAGGAGTACTTGAGTGGAAACCTTTTTGGTACTGCTCCGCTGTTTTTGCAACAAGCATTGCTAGCTACCATAATCTCACCGTCTATTCTCATTTTAGAACGAGTGATTGCAGCTACGGAAGCCGTGCGTACAGCCCCCTTTGCGGCTTCATCAGCCAATAAATTCCCTTCAGCGTGAACGCCATCACGCTGATGACTCAGTGTATGTATCACGTGAGCTCTCGGTAGTTCGGTTTTCAATTCCACTACCTGTTCCCATGGCATTTTATGCTTAATTGTGCCACCTTTTGCATCTTTGAACCCGTTTTGAACCCAGTTCTGCAGATATTCATTATATGACTGCACACAGTAAAACGAATCGCACACAATGAGGGTGGGGAATTCTCGATCCGTAGTTACTAGTGCCAGTATCAAGGCTTTCAACTCTGCCAGCTGTGCCAAGCAGTCTCCTAGAGATTGCGTTTTTGTGAAACTTGGGTGGATCCTTCCATCCTGCATGCGACCTTTAACGATTGCGCATGCCGTGCTATATTGCTGCTTACTTTATATGGCCGGTTGAACTGATCCGTCAGTGTAAATTATATATTCATACTGATCTAGAGGCATTATTTTGTTTGGTAGAGGATATTCTTGTTCATATTGCAGAAATGCTTGCGTCTTTAAATTTGGGTCGTACCTGTATTCCACATCTGTTGCAGCGAGAGAATTAGCCCATTGTATCCATCTCGGATGTACGGCTTTATCGTTAGGAACGCTTGCCTTTGTCGCAGCCTCTAAGGCTGGAACCGGAGTCACTACTATTATTCGTTTCCCCTGAGCCAGTGCTCTTTCTCTCACTACAGCAGTTTGTACTGCTGTCAGAATCTTTTCTGTGGATACGAAGCACATCTCAGCATTTGTGTACAAATGCGATTTATAAGCAATTGGTACCGTTTCACCTTCATTATATGTTAGATAGGTGTACCCAGATTGACCCGCAACTATACAGATCAGCAGGTTGCGTACGTTTACGCGTGTCTGTAAGTGTTTGGAAGCTATCATGTCAGCTTGTAAGGAACAAAGTGTATCTGTGTGTCCCTGTGTCCATTGTTTTACTGAAAAATCAGGTTTTATTAAATTGTAGAAAGGTTTTACTCTTTCTGTGTAATCCAAAATGTATCTTTTGCCAAAGTTCAGGAATCCCAGGATTGATTGTAAGTTTTTCAATGATTTTGGAGGTTGGAGCAGCGTGCAGTTTTCTAAAACATTGGCTGCCAAGCTTTTCCCTTCACTTGAAAGCTCATTTCCTAAAAACAGGACACTGAGGTGGGCAATTGTTGATTTTTTAAAGTTGAATTTGTAGCCCTCAGATGCAAATCCCAAAATGATGGTATTCACTCTGTTCAAGTGCTCCTCTAGGTCATCGTCCGTTAGATAAATATCATCCACATAGGACAATGCCTCTTCATCCAAATTCTGAAGTAACTCAGTTACTCTGGCTGAAAACAACCCCGGGCTGTTCTTATACCCCTGCGGGAGTCGACAAAATTGACGCTGAGACCCTAGCGCTGAGAATGCTGTTAGATACCTACTTTCAGGCACTGTATTTTGGCAGAAAAATCCATTTGAGATATCAACTGTCGTTTTATATTTTTTCCGCAAAATATTATTCATTAATGCGGCACTGTGTGCATTTTGGACTGCAAATGTCTTAGTGCAAGTGTTTAAATGTCTATAATCTAAAACTAACAATATGAATTGTCAGGTTTCATGACCGGAAACAAAGGATTATTCATCAATGAGGTGCAATTTTCGATCACCCCTTGGTATTCAAGTTGATCTAAGATCTCCCTGACCTGTTTTTTAGCTTCTTGCTTTATTAGATACTCCCTCTGGGCAGTTGGAGTATTTTTTAAAGGAATTATGTGGTGGGTTGAATCCTCATCCCATCTAACATGGTTTTTGTATAATGCAGGGGCTTGGGCTACTGCCCACTCCTGCGCATATGTGTGTTGTAGGTGACTTGGAATATGGTCTGAGAATTCTGGTAAAATTACTGTTTCTCCTTTAGGGCAATCCATGACGAATGCTGGCGGCCAATCTTGTTCAGCTAACAAAATGTCATAGACAAACGACAAGTTCTCCCAAAAGAGACCTCTAACTGTCTTACATTTGTCCCCCTCCATTTGGAGGGTTATTTCATATAACGTATGTGGGACACTTACCCTAGTATCGGGTGTCTCTACCGTGATATAATCATTCAAGTCCGCTGTCACCAGAAATTCCATCAGGTTCTGGCAAGCTATTGTTACTTCTGCTGCGCTGTCTAGCATTGTCAGAGCCCATTCCCCGTTCAGTAGTCGAGTCCTCAGAATTCTGGGCATGTCTGATCTTTAGACCTGCAACCTTCTTCTTTTTGAACTGTGGCTTTTGCTTTGGTTTCTCTTCTTTTTTAGAAGTGTAATCTTGAGCGTGCTGCTTGTCTCTGGAATTTGTACGCTCTTCTTGTCTGTCTGACAGTCCTTCCCTCTCTGAGTTTTTCGATGAACCCTGAAAGGAACGAGAGGAACGTGTATCAGTATCCTGATACCTGTCAGGTTTCCTAATATTATCCCTATTCCTAAGGGTATTCCTCTTTTCGGAGGGCTCCTGTGGAGGAGATCTACCTCTGGATTGAGATCTGTTTCCTTTGAAGTTTTTTTGTTTTTTATTGTCCCACTTCTTCTTTGTTGAAGCAGATATCTGCTTAGAAGTGTCCTTTTCAGGACTGCCCATCAGTTGTGGTTTTAAAGCTGTCCCACAACATAAATCAAGTTTTCGACACTTGACCTCCGTGCACAATAGCCTATATGTTGTTACTATGTTCACTTTATGCAAATTACTCATAAATATTCGATAATCAGTCCATAATGTAATGCTAGAATGCCATAAAAATAGACAGCATAAAACATTAACATGTGTTCTAAATACACAATAATTTAATCTGTTTCTTTCACAGAAAATGTTTTTGAACGACATTTTCTTTTAAAAATTCAATCCATGAAATTGTTCTTTTTGATGCCTGCCCAATGCATTTCGGGCCACATTGGCCCTTCTTCAGGGGCTCGTTTCTGCAAACAACACAAACAATATTCTCATTTAATATAACCTGCAGGAAAACATGTGCTCCAATTTACAAGAAATTCCAAAACTATTACATAAAATAATTAAAGTGAAGCATTAGAAAAACACATATAACAACCATTTCTATGTTACTGCCTTTAACATTCTTGGATGAGATTCCCGAGAGAAAACAGAAAAAGAAAAAGACCAACCATCCACCAAGGGTGAACCAGTGAAAAAGACTGTTGAAATCAAAGAAATAGCCTTCACTAAAACTAATCCTATATTATCAACACAACCGCATGCGTGATCTAACTCACTCGAAAATCTGTACCTGGTTTTAATCCATGAAGCAATAAATCCTAGAAAAATGTGTACCGGTATCAAAAAACCATGATCTCATAGTCATTCCTCTCGGTATAAGCATCTAAGAAAAATAAACCAACCTCATAATGCTTGTCCGAACAATTAACGTTGGTAATCGTGTCAATTCAAAGACCCATGGCCTCCGGTACCTGAAATCGCCATAAATTATTATTAAAATCCCTAGATCACAAAACAATGTTACTAAGAGTCCGAACGTTACTACACACAGACCGTCTCACCTTTCCAACTGTGGAAACCACCTCGTTTCCAAATCAAACGATCCTCAGATTCCGTGCTCTCTTCAACCTCGACACGCATATAATTGCCTGTGCGTGTGACGTCTTCTTAGAAACAACGCTATAGAAAGCGGACTGCTAACTCACCACAACCCTATAAAACTGAGCGCCATATTTGAACATTCAATTTTGAGCGCCATGTTAGAACAGACTAAGTTAGACAAATCCGTCACTCCTAAAAATTAAACCTAAACAAAAACACAAAAAACACATAACCTCATCCTGAGGAGAACACCATATACTAATGAAAAGCCTCACCTCGTGATTAATACTCTCAGTAGTACGAAACCCCATATTAAACAACTCAATAAAGAAAAAGATAAAGAGACAGAGAGACAGATACATACATTCTGAAGACAGGCAGTATTTCATAAAAACAATATGCTCAATTTACAATGTTGTTCAAGATACTATATTTGGACAATTGATAGCAGCACCTAGACGACCACAACCTGAAAATATATTTACAAAAAGCACCCTAAATCCACTTTATCATTGATCCATTTGGGATCCTGGGTTTCTAACCTCCTTATCCAAAATATTTCCCTCTGTAACAGTGTTCTTGTCAGGTCTCTGCCTGGAGTGGGATGAACCATCTCAATCACTTGGAACTTGATTTGGGCTATAGAATGTCTAAATTTCATCCAATGTACAGCCAGACTGCTTTTGGTGTTACAGTTATGAATAGTACTCTTGTGTTCAGAGATACAAATTTTTATTTTTCTCTCAGTTTTGCCTATATAAAGTAATCCGCATGGTCACTTAATACCATATATCAAATTTTTTTAATTGCAATCTGCATTGTGTTTTAGTTTAATCGTTTCGCCTGTTAATGGGTGTTGAACCCCATCTCCACAAATCACATTATTACAATGCACACAGTTTTGACATCGTCTAGTACCTTTAAACTCTTTAGTGGTTACTGCTGGTTTGTACATTAACATTTCTTTCAAATTTCTGGATCCTCCTGTATGCGAATAGAGGTTTATCCTTAAATAAACTTGAAAATCACTTTCATTTTCCAAAATCTCCCATCGATGATGTATAATCCTTTGACTTGTTTAGAACAAGTAGAGTATTTTGACACAAAAACCTGTCTAGTCATTTTAGTTTTAGGTTGATTGTTCAGAAGACCCTTACGCGTTCTGAGTTCCATTCTTGAAATGGCATCATTTAAAACACTCTCTGGATAGCCTTTAGACATATATCTTTCTTTTTGAATAATAATGTTCTTCTGTAGAAGTCGTATCATCTGAACAAATCCTTTTTGCTCTTAAAAACTGTGATAATGGAAGATTGTGAATCAAGTTCTGGGGATGGAAACTAGTAAATAATAATGCATTATTCTTATCCGTCGGTTTGTGATAAACCTCAGTCAGAATGGTACCATTGTCTATAGTTACTAGTACATCCAAAAATGATAGTGATTGTCTATTGATAGTACTAGTAAATTGGATATGTTCGTCCTTCAAATTCAATTGGGTAATCTTTGTTTCCAACAGTTCCCAACTATTGTTCCATAGTAAAAAGATATCATCTATGTATCTGCAATATAACAATAGATTCTCAGTCCATTCGATATCATTGTAGATGTATGCCTCTTCTGACTGAGGGTTTATCACAAACCGACGGATAAGAATAATGCATTATTATTTACTAGTTTCTATCCCCAGAACTTGATTCACAATCTTCCATTTTCACAGTTTTTAAGAGCAAAAAGGATTATTATTCAAAAAGAAAGATACATGTCTAAAGGCTATCCAGAGAGTGTTTTAAACGATGCCATTTCAAGAATGGAACTCAGAACGCGTAAGGGTCTTCTGAACAATCAACCTAAAACTAAAATGACTAGACAGGTTTTTGTGTCAAAATACTCTACTTGTTCTAAACAAGTCAAAAGGATTATACATCATCGATGGGAGATTTTGGAAAATAAAAGTGATTTTCAAGATTTATTTAACGATAAACCTCTATTCGCAGACAGGAGATCCAGAAATTTGAAAGAAATGTTAATGTACAAACCAGCAGTAACCACTAAAGAGTTTAAAGGTACTAGACGATGTCAAAACTGTGTGCATTGTAATAATGTGATTTGTGGAGATGGGGTTCAACACCCATTAACAGGCGAAACGATTAAACTAAAACACAATGCAGATTGCAATTCAAAAAATTTGATATATGGTATTAAGTGTCCATGCGGATTACTTTATATAGGCAAAACTGAGAGAAAAATAAAAATTTGTATCTCTGAACACAAGAGTACTATTCGTAACTGTAACACCAAAAGCAGTCTGGCTGTACATTGGATGAAATTTAGACATTCTATAGCCCAAATCAAGTTCCAAGTGATTGAGATGGTTCATCCCACTCCAGGCAGAGACCTGACTAGAACACCGTTACAGAGGGAAATATTTTGGATAAGGAGGTTAGAAACCCAGGATCCCAAATGGATCAATGATAAAGTGGATTTAGGGTGCTTTTGTAAATATATTATCAGGTTGTGGTCGTCTCAGGTGCTGCTATCAATTGTCCAAATATAGTATCTTGAACAACATTGTAAATTGAGCATATTGTTTTTATGAAATACTGCCTAATGTCTTCAGAATGTATGTATCTGTCTCTCTGTCTCTTTTTCTTTTTCTTTTCTGAGTTGTTTAATATGGGGTTTCGTACTACTGAGAGTATTAATCACGAGGTGAGGTTTCGGTTGAGCATTTCTCTTGAGTTTTTCATTAGTATATGGTGTTCTCCTCAGGATGAGGTTATGTGTTTTTTGTGTTTTTGTTTAGGTTTAATTTTTAGGAGTGACGGATTTGTCTAACTTAGTCTGTTCTAACATGGCGCTCAAAATTGAATGTTCAAATATGGCGCTCAGTTTTATAGGGTTGTGGTGAGTTAGCAGTCCGCTTTCTATAGCGTTGTTTCTAAGAAGACGTCACACGCACAGGCAATTATATGCGTGTCGAGGTTGAAGAGAGCACGGAATCTGAGGATCGTTTGGATTTGGAAACGAGGTGGTTTCCACAGTTGGAAAGGTGAGACGGTCTGTGTGTAGTAACGTTCGGACTCTTAGTAACATTGTTTTGTGATCTAGGGATTTTAATAATAATTTATGGCGATTTCAGGTACCGGAGGCCATGGGTCTTTGAATTGACACGATTACCAACGTTAATTGTTCGGACAAGCATTATGAGGTTGGTTTATTTTTCTTAGATGCTTATACCGAGAGGAATGACTATGAGATCATGGTTTTTTGATACCGGTACACATTTTTCTCTAGGATTTATTGCTTCGCGGATTAAAACCAGGTACAGATTTTCGAGTGAGTTAGATCACGCATGCGGTTGTGTTGATAATATAGGATTAGTTTTAGTGAAGGCTATTTCTTTGATTTCAACAGTCTTTTTCACTGGTTCACCCTTGGTGGATGGTTGGTCTTTTTCTGTTTTCTCTCGGGAATCTCATCCAAGAATGTTAAAGGCAGTAACATAGAAATGGTTGTTATATGTGTTTTTTCTAATGCTTCACTTTAATTATTTTATGTAACAGTTTTGGAATTTCTTGTAAATTGGTGCAGATATTTTCCTGCAGGTTATATTAAATGAGAATATTGTTTGTGTTGTTTGCAGAAACGAGCCCCTGAAGAAGGGCCAATGTGGCCCGAAATGCATTGGGCGGGCATAAAAAAAAACAATTTCATGGATTGAATTTTTTAAAAGAAAATGTCGTTCAAAAAAAAGTTTCTGTGAAAGAAACAGATTAAATTATTGTGTATTTAGAACACATGTTAATGTTTTATGGTGTCTATTTTTATGGCATTCTAGCATTACATTATGGACTGATTATTGAATATTTATGAGTAATTTGCATAAAGTGAACATAGTAACAACATATAGGCTATTGTGCACGGAGGTCAAGTGTCGAAAACTTGATTTATGTTGTGAAGTTTTAACAGGCATGACTAGACAGCATGCCAGCCTCTGTAGCACGCCAAATTTAAGTTATTTGTAATCAACAAGAAGGGAAGAAAAATATAGGAGTGCTCCTCTATCCCAATACAAGTGTTTAAAGCTGTCCCACCCAAACTGTCTCTGCCTAATTTTGCATATGCAGTTTCAATTAATTTTGGTAGTTCGTGTTCTTGCTCTAAAGGACTGAACTCCCTTAGGCGTTGGCGGATGGCCACTGAAGCTGCTTCCCCTTTAATATTAGCTAATATTATGGCGGATACCTGGGCATAGTTACCTAGTAACTTCATCCCTAAGTTCAGAGCAGGCTCTGCTCTGTACTCATTTTGTATTTGTCTCAATACGTCTGGTACTACTGCTAATGACGGGATACCATGAGTTCTGGTATAAATGGCAGCAAAGACTGTACCCCAAGTGGTACAATCCTCTATTTGTGGTGTTATCCCCATGGGCAAGCAGATTGTTAGCATTCTGTGTTTTTCATATGGGGTAGTATTCGGAAATACTGCCTCTAGCTGTGTTATTTTCTGAGCTACCCAGAATGGCATTTGTTCACGTTTTGTGGGCATTTTACCCATCACTGCGTGTAATGTTTGTGGTGTGATTTTAGTTGCTGTACTCTGAGCTTGAGTTCCATTTGTTGCAACTATTGCTAGTTGGACTGTAAGTGTCCTCATGACGAATTGCGTCAAGTTTCTGTAGATTTTTATTAATTCTTTGTGTTGTGTGAGTAAGTCTCCTGGTGGCATTGTTTCAATGTCAGGATGTGGTGTGTAGGCCGCTAATATTGGCCATGTTGCCCCTTCTCTTCCGAGCAGGCCGAGTCTCACTCTTCTTCTTATATGGGGTAGGGCGCCTTTAAACCAGTATGTGTTCCTGGTACGTGAGCAGAACCTCAATGTCCTCAAACGGACAATATTCCGCTGGTGCATCTCCTTCTATGTAGGAGAGAAATGGTTTTTTTTGTTGTCAAAATTCTTTTTATTCAGCATCATAAGCAGGTATTACAACATGCATACAGTAGAGTGCGTAGGACCCTGGGTCCAGACATTCAGCTAATTATAGCCCAGATTTGCGTGTCACAAGGTCAATTATGCCCCCCCTGCAGCCAAAGGAGAAGATGCCTATTTTAGAACATTCAACCTTAAGGGTAACCCCTTAAACAGGAAAAGCAAGGAGAACCAAAATCAAAACCCTCCCCGCCTCCCCTACCCTCCCTCCCCCCTCCCCCAGTGGTGATGAATTTGTACGAGAGAGCACGGATATCCCGGGTGTCTCACAGAAATAAGGCAGTAAATGTATGGCTACGGCTCCCAAGAGAGCGAAGAGTATCACAGCCAGCCCTCATTGGAGCGTTTAAAATTGAAAAAGATGCATTGACCTTAAGGAGGGTGGGCAGACTGCCGAAGGCAAACCCCGGGACAAATAAGTTACCAATGGGCCCCATTTATATTCAAAATTCTTATAGTTATCCCGGAAAATATCAGCGAGGCGTTCCATGGATAGAATTCTCCACAGGCGGGCATGCCACAATGATATCGCCGGCGCCTCTTTCTTTTTCCAAGCGGCTGCTATCGTGAGTTTCGCTGCCCCCAGACAGGCCCACAGTATGGCCTTGTCGGCTCTCGTTTGGTGTTCCAAGTCCGGATCCCTGATGCCCAACAGTGTCCCTTCAATAGTCGTCGGAATGGGATACCCCAGAATATCCTTAATATGGGAAAGAATTTCCTCCCAAAATGGCCGAATACCAGGGCAGTCCCACCAAATGTGGCGGAAATCCCCCTGCAGACCGCAGCCCCGCCAGCAGAGATCTGAGGTGTCAAGGAAGATCCGCTTGAGTTTAGTGGGGTAGAGGTACCAGTCAAGCAGTGTCTTGTAGTGCGCTTCTCTCAGGGAAACTGAATGGTTGTTCTTATTAATATCGCCCCAGATATGTTTCCATTCCTCTTCAGAGACATCCCTTCCCAGCACCTGTTCCCAAAAGGACATGTAGCGCGCCCGTGGGGCATGTAGAGTGGCTAATAGCATGGCATAGAGTGAGGAGATTGACCCCTTCATGGTTCCCGCTTTCCGAACCAGTCTCTCCATGGCTGTAAGTTCCCTGGTGGCTGCGTCTCTTATGTGTGGTAGTGAGACCCAGTGCCTAAGCTGGAGGTAGTGATAGTACTCGCTACGCGCCACCTGGAAATCTCTTTTGCAGCTCTCGAATGTCAACACATCAACATTATGGTAGAGGTCCCTCCAACAGTCAAAGGGCCCCTCACGCATTGCCGGCGGGAATTCCGGGTTGAAATTGATTGGTATGTATGGGGAGGGAAAAGATGTCCAACCCTCCCTCTTCGTGACTTGGTCCCAAACCATGAGTGTGGTGCATGTGGGAGTGCTTAGGTATGCGTTTGCCGGCCTATCTACCCTTGGCTTCCACAGAGCGTCCCATATCGTTTGCCCAACGATTGCCCTGTCCAAGTGGAGCCAGTGCTTATCGGATTCTCTAGCGGACCATTCCGTCACCACCCTTAGTTGCGCCGCCTGGAAATATAACTGAAAGTCTGGCAACGCCACCCCCCCATCTTTCGTTGGGCGTCGCAGGACATGAAATGGAAGGTGAGCCCTCCCACTCTGCCAGATGAAATTGCTAACCAGTGAGCGTAGGCGCGGTAGGAGACCCTGGTCAAGTTCAATTGGGAGTGCCTGGAATAAATAGAGGAGTTTTGGCAAGACCGTCATTTTGACGGCGTTGATCCGCCCAACCTAGGAGATATAGAGAGGTTTCCATCTCTTAAAATCCTGTTGGAGCTGCGCCTCTAGAGGAGGGAAGTTAGCCTTGTATAGGTTCCTGAGTTTAGGAGTGAGATGCACGCCAAGATATAAAAGGGAGTGTTTAACCCATTGGAAGGGCGTTTGGCCCTGCAGTCTCATTGCTTCAGCTTCGGATAGTGTAAGGTTGAGTATGGAGGATTTGGATAAGTTAACTTTAAAGCCGGCCACAAGCTCAAAGTTCCTCAAATCCTCCTGTAAAGCCCGGAAGGAGGAGGCCAGCTCCGTGAGCCTGAGCAAGATGTCGTCTGCGAAGAGGGACGCTTTGTGGTCTGTGCCCCCAAAGCATATACCCCGGATCTCCTCATTGGTTCGGAATTTCACAGCCAAGGGCTCATTACTGAGGGCAAATAAAAGGGGGGAGAGCGGGCAGCCCTGCCGTGTACCTCTGCTAAGGGCGAAGGGTAGCGACGAGAAACCATTAACCAATACCCGAGATTGTGGAAGATGATAGTTGGCCCTAACCATGTTAAGGAACCCGTCTCCGAAGCCATATTTCTGCATTGTGAGGAAGAGAAACTACCAATCCACCCTGTCAAAGGCCTTTTCGGCATCGAGGCCCACTAAGATTGCAGGAAGTCTGAATTTGGACACTTTCTCAATGAGATGTATAGTGCAGCGAATGTTGTCGTGTGTTTGCCGTCCTTTTATAAAGCCGGATTGATCAGGGTGGATCAGTATGGGCATAAAATCCTCAAGTCTAGCGGCCAGAGTTGCGGAGTACAGCTTTGCATCTAGGTTAAGAAGGGCTATGGGTCTGTAAGAAGCGCAAAGTTGGGGATTTTTCCCAGGTTTGGGGATGACCGATATCACTGCCTCGGCCATGGAGTCTGAGACCTTGGCGTCTACTGCTATGGCATTGAACAACTCAGTAAGGTGTGGGATTAGCTTAGAAGCAAAACATTTGTAAAACTGTGCTGTTAGGCCCTCAGGCCCCGGAGCCCTGTGTAATTTAAGTTTAGCAATGGCCTGACCAACCTCCTCCATTGTAATCGGAGCATCCAGAGACTCCGCGGTTGCCATGGGAATGTGGGGAAGCTCCACTTCATCTAAGTATTGCTGTTGTAGGGGTGGATCGGAGGGAGTGCCGCGGTAGAGCTCCCCATAGAATTTGCCAAAAATGTTGGCTTTGATGTCGTCCGCATTAGTGAGATGACCGGCCTCATCTAGAACGCCCCCGATAAACTTGCGCTCTCTTTTCTCCTGCAAATGTCGAGCTAAGTGGGGCCCTACTTTATAACCCTGGGCATATGACGTCTGTCGCAATTTCAGTATTGTGTATTCGGCTCTGTTATTGTAGATGGCCCGCAGTTTACCCCTTAACATGGTGAGCTGTCACTGTAGCGTTCGTGTGAGTGTTTCTTTGTGTGCTTTTTCTACCCCCTCGAGTTCCTCTTCTAGAGCTAAGTGTTCCTTCGCCCTTTGCTTGTTTAGGACTGTATTGAGTTGGACGCATTTACCCCTCAGTACCGCCTTGAAGGCGTCCCAGTTGTTTTGCGGGGTGGTGGCCTGCTGAGTGTTAAGAGTAAAGTACTCGATGATAGAGGCCCTCAATTCGTAACACAGAGTCTTATCTCGGGTGAGTGACACCGGAAAATAACACCTAGATGGGCCTGGCCTATTCCCTCCCCACGTCAGACTGATGGATATGAGACTGTGATCTGATATCGATATTGGCAAGAGCTGGGTCGCTTGTAAGGGACCCAGGAGTGTCTGACTAATGAAAATGTAGTCAATCCTGGAGTAGGTACGGTGGACATGGGAGAAATATGTGTAGTCTTTGGTGGTAGGATGTAGTGTCCGCCAAGCATCACAGAGCCCCAGCATGTGCATTTTCTGTTTAATCCCTTTGGTAAAGCAATTGAGGGTTGCCCTATGGGAGTGGAAGCTATCTAGGGAATCGTGCCATGTCAAGTTAAAATCCCCCAAGAGGATCACTGGGTCCTCCGCAAAGCCACCAATGAGGTCTAGTGTGCTGGAGAGGAATGCCATCTGTCCCGAGTTGGGTGCATACAGGGAAATGAATGTGCAGAGGATACTCCATAGTCTCCCCTTCACCATTATGACTCTCCCCTCCCGGTCGGACTTTACCGCCTCAGGCTGGAATTTAGCTGTGGACCTAAAGAGCACAGCCACTCCTTTGTGTTTAGTGCTCGCCGATGATTTATAAATTAGGGGGTATGATTTATGGCGTAGCGCGTTTCCTCTGACTTTTTAAGGTGTGTTTCTTGTAGAGCCACTACCTCGAACTGACGGTCAGTGAGATATTTCCAGACTTTTTGGCGCTTCTGGGGTGAATTCAAGCCCTTAACGTTCCAGGACGCTATGGAAACCATGGGTCAGACCGTACATCCCCCCCTGACCATTGACACCCCCACACGAGCCGCCCTCCCCACGTCGTAGCTCTTCCCCCCCTGTAGCCCCGTATTTCGAAGAAGACCAACCCCACGTGTCGCCCACTCTAGGAAGCCCAAAAGCTACCGAAGCTCCATCACCACCACCGGGAACCCACCCCCTGAAAACAAATCCCCAACATCCCCTAGAAAAATTGCGCCGAGTGGCCAACGGGCCCTCAGCTGGGTTCTTCTCAAAGAAGAATAAGGCAATTCTGGGTGGTACGGACAAGGCCCGCATCGCCACATTGAAAAGGCATAGAAGGCATGTAGAAAACAAAAGGCAGTAATGTCTGAGACAAACGGGTGCAAGCACCCCGGAATTAAGTGTGGAGCCAACCTACGTCCTCTGCATCGGGGCCCCAACAGCCAGTGGCCCAGCGGTGGGGCTCGATGAAAGGAAAGCCATGAGCTCCAGAGTGTCTGCGGTCAACACCACTCTGGCAGCGATCATATCAGGTAGCAACGTGCTTGCTTTTTGTGATTGTTTGCCAGGACCTGGTCCCCCTCCGGGGTCGTCTAGTGTCATTTGAAAGCTCTGCATCGACTTCAGTCTCTGGTGCTGGCATGCCCAGAATATGCAGACCGTCGCTCAGATCTGTAACATGATGGGAGTTATTCTTGTACTCGAAGGCGAGACCAAAGGGAAATGTCCAGCGGTAACGAATGCCGTCTTCTCGGAGCTTGGTAGTGATAGGGCGGAACAGCTGCCTACGTGCCAGGGTGGAGGGTGCCAAGTCCTGGAAGAGCGCACATTTGTACCCTTGAAAGGAGATCTCCTCTTTCTTCCTTGTGGCGCTAAGGATAGCTTCTTTGACTTGGAATGAGTGCATCTTCACCAGGACGTCCCGAGACCGTCTGCGCTCCCCAGACTGTGGCGTCCCCACTCGGTGGACCCGGTCTATCTTGAGCTTCATCTGTTGAGGCGCCAGGAGCTCCGAGAAGAGGCCCACTACAAACGCCTCCAAGTCTGGCCCTTCAGCGCCCTCGTCCAGGTCCCAGATGCGTATGTTCTCCCTTCGGGATCTGTTCTCCAAATCCTCTGCCTTCAGGAGGACTTGTTGCAGTTGGGAATGGAGCTGTTGTTGGGTGCTGAGTATTTTCCCGGTATGAGTGTTGAGGTCTTGTGCCTGTTCTTCCACCTCCAACACCCGAGTGCCCACTGCGTCCACATCTTGTCAAAACGTCGCCATCTTCTCCGTGAGGTCAGCCTTGAGTTGATCCATCGAGGTGCGGAAGTCTTGCTTAATTTCCTGGCATAGTTCAGCTTTGAAATCCCGAAGAGAAGCTACCAAGTCCTCTCTGGTGAGGGCCATAGCTGTCGTCGGGGTCCTCTCAGTGGGAGAAGCGCCTTTATCCGGAGGTGCGAAATAACGGGAGACTTTATTCGCAGCCTTCTTTGGTGGCATAGGGGCAGAGCGGTGCACGGTTACAAGTTCAGCCGCGAGGGGCCCCCTGTGTGAAGTTGCTGCTGACCCGATTCTGCACTTGCGTCCTGCTCTGATGTGGGACTGGATAACTACTGGGGTTCAGGGCCTGGGAGCCAGCTTAGGGTCAGGCAGCGCTGTAAGAGGTGTAGCAGCAATACTGGAATTGCCCCGGTGATCTCCGCTTTTGGCAGGTTGGGCAGTCCAAGGGGACGATGCGTTGCTCACCGCTCCCTCCTCCACCGTCTGTGGTGCAGAGCCAGAGCTGATCTCGGGAGCTCTTCTACCGTGGGGGCGCCATCTTAGGGTCAGGCAGAGCGTCTCACCACAAACCTCCCCCGGAGTCACTGCACGTCCAAAGCTTTACAATTAACGGTCACTAACCCGACCGGTGGGCCCCCTCGCCGTCGTCCCGCTCCTCCTCGCCATCCGTATTCCTGTGTACGGCGTTTCTCAACTCTGTCTCATGGCCTCAGGCAGTTCGCGGCCTTGCTCCGCCGCCGAAGCTTGTGGCCCTGCCCCCATCCAGACGGTGTATGCAGCTGCTGGTGTCGGTTGGGTGAACCGGAGCTCTCTCATGGCATCGCCAAAGCCGAGGGCGCATCCCGCAGGTAAGGCTGTGAGGCGGCCACGCCAGGAGACAGCGGGGTCTTAAGGACAGGTCGATATTCCGAGTTGAGCCAACCTCCGCGCCATTTTGAGGCCGGTCCCGGCCCTCCGATCCGTCTGTGTTCTGTCCTGCTTCCCAGCCAGGGAGCCGGTATGGAGGCTCGAGGATGTATTCTTTATTGGCACGTGCCGACGGCGAACAAACCCATGTGATTTATAGCCCGCTATGCACGCTGGATTAGCTCGTGGCAACCACGGGGGTCTGGAGCTGAAACGGATCACGTCCGTTCAGCCATCTTGCTTGGCCACGCCCCCGAGAGAAATGTTTTTGTTGTTGCATTTGCTGCTGGGAATGTAACCCACGAAAAAAATACCTCTGTTCTATATGATTCGTGTGCCTCAATGACGAAAGCTACTATGCCACCCCTGGCTGTTACACCATGCACAAGTAGTTTCAGGGTGACTGTATTTCTAAGATTTTCTGCAATCGGAATTGCATGTCTTCAGTCATTTTTTCAGAGGAAGAAGTATCTCAAGGGAACTAAGATAAGGTTTTTGCACAATTTTTAGGAACACTGTGTCCTTCAAGCTTGATTAACCAACAGCTAATAAATAGGATTTTTCACCTACTTAGCTGTGGCGGAGATCTTGCCCACCCACTCCAGACGTCTCTGGTGTTTTGTGAGTAGGGGTCTCTGAGAATAGCATGACTGAACTACTCAGATTCTACTGTTAAATAAGTACCCAACCAACGTTGGCGGTGCCATGTCGTGTAGTTCCTATATAACCTATACAGGATCTGTGCGTTTGGATAACATAAACTGTGGGACTGGTGGCAGACTGATTCCGTGCACCCCCACCAGATACGTTAGCCTATCTGTATTAGCTAGCTCACAGTGCCACTATAATCGCCTCTTACCAAGGAGAGAATAGATTCTGGCAACCTCAGAACATGACAACCCTGATCCCTCAGAATCGTGGAAACAATATACTACCTTTCACTCAGTCACTCGTGCTCACTTAGTTTGTCTCAGAGAGATACACAGAATAAACAGGCTGGGGGGTTTTAATAAGAATTTATTGAACAGTTGTTATTCTAGTGTAGAATAGATGAGCTGCAACAGCCATTAGACAGTAGCAGAGATATATGATAGCAATATTACGAAAGTAAAGGGATGGTATAGTTCTACCATCTTGCAGAAATCATGAATATATACAAGTACATAAAACACATGATAAAAAGTGCGTACTCCTACAATGCCTCCCTAAGTAGATGTACCGAAATGTACCTAGCATCTGTGTAGGTGTTATGCCAATAATCCCTCTAGGATCTAGTCAACCCCATTACCTGAGAATGAGATAATATAGGACCCTGTCCTGGTCTCGAGTTGGACACCCCGTGAGGGATGTTAGACCACTGCGAGCTGGAGTGTCTGCTTGCAGGAACCTCAGCGTCTCTAGTCAGTGTGTCAGCCGGGAAGTTTCGGTGTCCTCTGTCTTTCCAAGCAAGACGTGATGTATATATACCCATAGGTCTCCCCAGGGGTCCTACCTTGCTGTGTTACTGTGTCGGCCTAAAGGATGACTTCGGGCCTGAACTTTATACAGAGATATTATACAGGAGATGTTAGTCCTGCTGTGCTTCCAAGAAGCCTCATGCATAATATATGAGATTCAAACTAGGGGGAAACCTCTAGTTCTGAATGCAGTGTAGTATCTGGGTAAAAGGTCAGTCCCTAAGAACCGTTATGTATGTAATGCAGGGACGAATATAGGTGAAATGTTGCAATGTTTACCTGCGCCTATATAGGGTACCTATATGGAATATAACACCATCAGATCTTCAAATGTGTGCACTCTGCCCTCTACCACCACTTCTCCCCACAGGGGTAAACTGAGTGCGTATGGCACCCCCCTTCATCCGTGATATATATATATTTCCTCCAGTACCATACTGCCACCTTCATTAGAACATCAGATATCAAGCGAATAGAGGGACACTCCAGGAACCACCCCAGTAGTGAGCCATCACCGAGATCAAGGCCCAGCATATCTCTTTCGGGACAGGCTGTGTTATGAAGCCAGTGCAACGGCTACTGGAGCTGAGCGGCAGCATACTAAACTCATAGTTGGGGGCACTCAGGCCTACCACCTCCAATGCCGGAGTCATCGTCTCGAGCGCTACCCTATGCCTCTTAGTACCCCAGATCAGGGAGGCAAATAGTCGCCACAACTTCAAAAAAAATGGTTTCTTCAGTATCACCGGTAGTGCTGAAAAAAATAAAGAATACAGGGAAGTATTAACATCTTCGCTATGGACACTCTACCCATAGGTGACAGTGGTAACTGCGTCCAAAAGGTCAAAGATTGACGGATGGAGGTGAGAACTTTACCAAGGTTGCCTTCTATGAGATCTCGGTATAAGTGGTAAATATGGACCCCATGGTATTTAAAGGTATCATAGGGCCAGGATAGGGGCGAGCGTACATCCGAATCACCCATAGGTGCCGGTGTCTTTAGCAATGGGAAAAGGCATGACTTCCCCCAATTGATCTGGAGTCTGGACACCTGGCAAAAGTCGTCCAGAGCTGACATGACCCTGGTAAAACCAATAAGTCTGCCTTCAAATAAATCAGGGTATCATCGACATACATAGAAACTATCTGGGAGTGATCGGCAGCCCAATATCCCAACGCAATCACTCGGTCCCATAGTAGATAAGCTAGTGGTTCCATGGCTAGACCAAACAACGAGGGAGCAACCCTGTCTTGATCCGCGTGCAATGGGGAACCTGTCTGAGATAATATCACCTATGTGTACCCTGGCCATGGTGGAATCGTAAAGGATCTGAATCAATTTGCAGAACTCCAGACCAAATTCCAGTCTCCGCAGGACACCCTGGAGATAGGTCCATCCCAGGGTGTCGAATGCCTTCTCTATGTCTAAGGAGGCCACCCGGAATGAGTGTCTTTTCTGCGTGCCCAGTCCATGATACCAAATAAACAACGGATATTGAAGAATGTATTTCTACCCAGAATAAACCTGTTCTGGTCTGGGTGGGTCACTGTGATCACCATCGGCGTCAGTCTATTCACTAGAACCTTCCCCAACACCTTACAGTCAAGGTTGAGTCGAGATAGTGGGTGATAGGATGCTACCTCAAGCGGGTCCCTTCCAGGTTTCAGAAGTACTGTGATCAGGCCTACCCGCATACTTTCTTATAGGCTATTACGTTCCTTGACTCATTTATATAAAGTAACAACCATGGGGCTAAAATGGCATTGTACGAGGCATAATATCAATAGGTAGACCATCAGTACCAGGTGTCTTGCCCCTGGCTATGTCCTTAATGGAAAGGATATCTCTTCAAGAGTCAGAGGAGCATCCAACTCTTGCACCAGTAATGGATCGAGAAGGGGGGTCTCAAGGGGTTGCAGATAAGCAAGGACCACTTCTGGAGTCACACCCATTGAAGCCCGGTATAACTCCCTGTAATAACAGTCAAATTCTTTATTGATATCTAACTAAGAGTTCACTAGTGGGCCTGAACCTGATCAGATACCTCCAATAGTAGTGCATGGGCGTTCTGATTTCAGCAGTCATGGCAGTAAACTACTGGCCCTGTCTCCCAATTCGTGTTGTCGTTTGGTGTATTCTTTGAAATCAAAGATGGTCAACCGTCCAGACAAGTCCCTGTAATCGGCCTTAATACCCATCAACACTGGATATGTGGGCCGATAAGATACCCAGTCCTTCTACTCCAACCTCAGTCTGCCAAAAAGGGCTAATATTTCCACCTGAAGGGTGCACCTTATGCTATACTGTATGGTCATGCACACCCCAGTAACACCACATTGAATGCATCCCATTCAATCATCCCGTTTGAAGCTGAGCCCTCATTCCCCATGAAATATCTATCTATGTGTTACACTACGGTTGTTTGGAATGCCTATCTGCTAGTGCTTGTGGTTGTAGGAGCTAGGTAGGAATGGTTTGGCATGGCCTCCCCAAATGAACGGTCACCAATGGGGGGCAGTGGTCAGATAGATTCTGGCCCAGTTACTCCACACATCTGCCCTTCTTCACCAGTGTCCTATTACCATATATCAGGTCAATCCTCGTGTTGTCATGTAGTTTCCACTAGTCATAGGAACTGTGTGTTTGTGGACAACATAAACTTAAGGTGTTGCCTTACTGATTCCATGCACCCTGCAGGACATGTTGTCCTTGGACCAGCTAGCTCACAGGGCCACCATAGCCCCCCTAAACCTAAACAGGGAGCGAACAGTTCTGGCAACTACTGAACATGACAACCCTGTTCCCTCAAGAACTGTGGTGACAGACCTAGAACCTTTTGCTCAGTCACTTGTGCTCTCCTTCGCTTAGTGAAATAAAGAAAGAATACACGAAGGGACATTTTTCAGTATTTATTGAACCATAGTGATTCTTGTATAGAAAATATGTGCTGCAATGATCAATAGACAGAAGTAGACAAAAGTTATAAGTGTCAAGACAGCAAAAAAAATGAAGAGTTCCACCATCTTGCTGAGGCAACTTATACATGCATGCATATGCAACAATATAACAATGTAGTGTACTCCTATGGTGCAAACCCTAACCTACGTGTCTCGGGTGTGAATGTATGTTCTTCCAAGAAACCCTTCTGGATGATCTAACCCCTTTACCTGGTAGGCAAGAGTGTAGGACCCCGTCTTGCTCACGAACTGGACACCCATCACAGAGATGTCAGTCAGCTGCTGGGAGAGAAGCTTCAGCATGCAGGGACCCCTCAAAGGCAGCAGAAGTGACTCCTCTGATTATGTTTGGAAAAAAAGATTAAATATAGAGAAAGGCATCCTTGACTTGGGCTGAGATTGCGATCAGGCTGCCATTGTTTGTATTCCACAGATAGCTGTGTCGCCATATGGATGTAATAACAAACATATTTGTATCACACACTTGAGGGCCTTGCACACAATGCCAAGGCAGTGTGATAGTGTTATTGCGAAGTTCTCCCTGTCAGCAAGGTCAATGCTTCTGACAAACTAACCCAAGTATCATGAATGCAAATGTGTGTCAAAAGCTGATGTGACAAAGGGAAGGCAATTTTAGGAAAGGACCATGTATATGTAGAATGGCACTATTTTCTACAAGGACTAACTCAGGCACATGACAGTTTGGAGGGCATGCAGTGTAGAGCAATGGGAGTATTCCCGTTAATGCAGGAATAATGCACGCCAAACATCTAACACTTGTACATTAAGAGTCTACTGTTGTAATTGTTTAGTGGTGTTGTGTGATTGTGCTCCCGGGACAGGACGGGTAGATATATCTAGTTCCAAATCTGCAACACAATTAAAATCTCTTCACCAGAACTTGGGGGGAGTGTGCTGATCGAAGAAGGGCTGGTGTCAGTGAGGCTAAAAAGAGGGGTTGGCCCAAATTAGGAGCATAGAGTACTGCCACAGTGAGGGGCCCCCCATCCAGTGTGCCCTTCATGATGACATACCATCCCTCTGGGTCAATCAAGGTGAGCTCCAAGACAAACAGGACCCCTGGAGCCAACCATAATAGGACCGCCCTAGAATAGGCAGAGTAAGTGGTGCCCAGTATAAGGCCCATCATCGTTTGCACAATTTTGGTAGCTCTCCTGCCATTGCAGGCAGGTGAATTCAATTTTGGGTTGTTTCAAGTAAGAGTGGATCTTGTGTCTCCTGCAATAGTTGCCCATGCCCCTCATATTCTGTGTCCGCATGTTGGATTCACGTGTGGTCATGTGATACGCATGTGGTAAGAGGTGTTATCTATGAGCTGTATGGCAAGGAGCAGACTCCATTGCAGGGAGGCTGGGCAAAGAAAGAAAAATACCAGTCAGTAAAGAAGAAAAAACATTAATGATAATCCCCCAAAAAACCCAGAGCCCAGGCCACACTCTCAATCGGTTACGGCCAGACATTGCCAACAATGATTGGGCAACTAGTGCAAAGTCTACTCGATGGTGAGGGGGGTCCAAGACAGCCAAACATCAATATCACAATCTGGTTCCCCTTTGACAGTGCAGGAGAATGAATACCCTTTCCTCCCCTCGCAGAAGTAGGACATCCCCCGTTTTTCGTCCCTCCATCGGCCTCCCAGGAAACCCCAGACACAAAAGAAACATCACTAAAAGGATATATGTTCTGCCTCTAGGTAATCTTCAATAAGTCAGCAGTCACTGGAGTGACCAGGGGGCCACTTCTCAATTCCTCTTGCAGTTCAATCTCTTCCATAGCGTCATGTAATGCCCTTATCTCTTAATCAGAAGTTCTGCTGTCTGGGCTGGACAAGTACACCTGTCCCACTGCCGCCAATGCCTCTACTCTGCCCAGCACCCTCCTGCTCCTTTGGGTCTTCCAGGCCCCTTCCTGAGCCATTTGGGAGGTGCGCTGATAGTCACTTCATGTTTTCAGCCAGGCCCATGCCGCCACGGGTGACTGGAAAAATGGCATCTTGCTGCCTGAAACAACCCTAAGTTTTGCTGGAAACAACAATGCATATTTGATATCCAGAGTGCGTAGGCGTTGTTTCACTTTACGGAACACGTCTTGCAATTTTCGTACCGCAATTGTGTAGTCCGGGAAGATTGTTTCAGTATCGTATTCGACGGTTGAAGGGCCCTGAGTTCTAGTAAGCTGTAGGATACTGTCTCTATCCCTGAAGTTAAATAATCTTGCCTCCACAGTTCGAAGCAGGTCTGCTGGGTGAAGTTCTGGTACTCTGTGTGCTCTTTCCACAGGAAAGACCTTGGAGATCTTCCCTCCTAATACCTGCTCTGCCAGCCATGTGTCCAAGAATAGCTCCGTACTTGTGCCCTCCATGCCCTTGGGAAGGTGCACTACTCTAATATTAGTCCAGCAGGAGCACCCTTCAGTGTCATCGGCCGTAGCTTGCCGACAAGCCACTACCCTCTGTAGTGTTTCAATCTGTTGTTGATGTTCCGCCACAGAGAAATAAACTGTCAGCAGTTCTGTTTCAGCCTCTTTTACTTTGTCTTTTAGTTTTTTGTGGTGCTCACGAAGGAATCCTATGTCAATCATCAATGAATCCAGTTTAGGCTCCAGAGAGGACTTAAGGTTATTGATAGCCACCAAACGTTCCGTAAATTTCTCTGGGTGATCTTGCAAGTGCCACTCCACGGATGAGTGGGTCGCTTGAGAGTGAGGGTCTGTGGTGATGCGCATGGTATCTCCATCTCCACCCTTATCCATTTTCACTTTAGACATGCTGGCACAGTACTACTAACAGTATACATGCTGAGTGTGGGGGAAGGGGGAAAGCGTATTGCGGTTCAGCTGGGGATTACAGTACCACCTACACCCCGAGGATGTGGATCACCACTCCAGGTAGGACCAGTGGGATTAGTAGTATCCTATCATCCTGCAAAAGGCCTCCACCATTATCATATAGGTCCTTAAACCCATAAGCATCATCCGTGGATTATTCCGTAAGGAGGGAGGTACCCAGTATCCCCAGGCGGCAACCTTACTGATTTCATGCACCCCGCAGGACATGTTGTCCCTTGGACCAGCTAGATCACAGTGTCACCATAAGCCTCCCTAAACCTAGACAGGGAGCGAACAGTTATGGCAACTACTGAACATGACAACCCTGTTCCCTTAAGAACTATGGTGACAGACCTAGAACCTTTTGCTCAGTCACTCGTGCTCTCTTTCGCTCAGAGAAATAAGGAAAGAATACACGAAGGGACGTTTTTCAGTATTTATTGAACCATAGTGATTCTTGTATAGAAAATATGTGCTGCAATGATCAATAGACAGAAGCAGACAAAAGTTATGTGTCAAGACAGCGAATAAAATGAAGAGTTCCACCATCTTGCTGAGGCAACTTATACATGCATGCATATGCAACAATATGACAATCTAGTGTATTCCTACGGTGCAAACCCTAACCTACGTGTCTCTGGTGTGAATGTATGTTCTGCCAAGAAACCCTTCTAGATGATCTAACCCCTTTACCTGGTAGGTAAGAGTGTAGGAGCCTCGTCTTGGTCACGAACTGGACACCCATCACAGAGATGTCAGTCAGCTGCTGGGAGAGAAGCTTCAGCATGTAGGGACCCCTCGAAGGCAGCAGAAGTGACTCCTATGGTTATGTTTGGAAAGAAAGATTAAATATAGAAAAAGGCATCCTTGACTTGGGCTGAGATTGCGATCAGGCTGCCATTGTTTGTATTACCCAGGTAGCTGTGTCGCCATATGGACGATCAAGAGTCTGTACATGGATGAGCAATTTTGAAATGATTCACCCCAGACAAATGGGTTCTCAGTGGTCATGTTTTGTTAGAAAGGAATCATTGCAGGATTGGGAGTGGGGTGCACAGTGTGTGTGATGAACGGCGAGATGGCGTGCCTGGGGTGAGGGAATATTCTCAAGGGAACATCAGTTCTCAGCACAGTAATGATAACCTTCCCAAAACTTACTGCCTGATAATCAGTGCACAGCTGTAGCAGGTGATTAGAACCTCATTATCGTGTGTCCCCATAGTGCAGTAGAGCAGTCCACTGTGTCCCCAGTAAGTCTAATTTGGTCTCCCCACAAAAGTGAAAAAAGTCAGTAATTGGGGGGGATCCGCTGCCAGGAGTACAGCGTCCATCTTATTAGTACTAGGAGTCTGTTGTTTTGCCTCCGCTCTGTTTCCAAAAGTGAGTGCAGGCCCCAGCGCATGTCACAGCATCCTGGTGCTGGCTGTCCGATATGCCAATAACGGGTAGCAGGTGGGGGGCTCCCGTCGTGGTATAATGCAGAGATCAGGGCTGCGAAGTTGGCTTGGGCCTCTGAGTCATCCCCTGCGGGTTCCTGGGGTTATTTCCTTACCCCAGATTGAAGGACGGTAGTCATCGCAGTAATTCGGGCCTGGAGGCAGCTGGTGCACTGTATGTTCCATAGCCTCTGGAAAAACTCCAGAGCAGGCACTGATGGTAGGCACCGCTAGTGAGCCCATCAGTGGTATTGTATTTTCACTGAGCATGGCACGTGAAGTGCTGGACCTTCGTGCCCAGGATCGGTTCAGTCACCTTCCCCAGCGCATTTCATAGGTCGCTAGTAGCACAGTCTCGCAGGCTGTCTGTGTTCTCTAGAGCCACCCATCAGGGCGACCAACTCGCCTCCCATGAACCTGGAGCTGCGGTTCACATCCTGGATCACCAGAGAAAGAGAATTTAGGAGGATAAATGTGTCGATGGTTCGTAGTTTGTATTTAGACTTCCGTCCCGCCCGCCATCTTGGACACACCCCCCCGGGCAGATGTTGCATTTAAGGATGAAATCCTTGGTCTGTTTGTCGATACCTGGACACCCATAGTGTTGTTGCATTTATGAAATTGTAGCTGCCACCCCTATGTGTGCAGATGCTAGACCCTCATGTGCTGCTAGGACCAATCCTAACCTGCGATCTAAATTTGGTGTCACTCGATCCCCCACTTTGGGAATCTGAGCAAATGGAATATTTTGCACACTTAACTGATTGGAGTACAGTACAGGGAAGCCTTTTGGCAGTTGGGTGCCATCACACACAGCATTGATAGCCACCATGATGTCTCGATCTATCCTCGTACTTGACGAGTAATTGCAGCAACTGCAGCAATTTGGACTGTTGCTTTTGCAGCTTTGTCAGCCATGGAATTCCCTACAACATGTATTCCTACATGCTGATGACTCAATATGTGTATTGCACAAGTCTGCAGCAAACACTCTTTGAATTTTGCCATCTGTCCAAAAAGCGTTTTGTGCTTTATAGTGTACCCCTTGGAATCTCTGAATCTACCCATAATAACAGCGGCACATGCCACAGAGTGTTGGTGCTTTGTCCCTAAGGCAGGCTGTGCAGAACTGTCAGTATCGATGATGTAATCATACTGATCAAGAGGCATGACTTTATTAGGCAGAGGGTATGCATTTTCATATTGCAGGTATGTTTGTGTTTGTAATCTAAAGTCAAATGTGTAGTCTGCATCTGTTGCTGTGAGAGAGTTGACTCACTGTATCCATCATGTATGGTAAGCCTTATGGTTAGGAATTCAGGCCTTTGTGACAGCTTCAAGGGCTGGAACTAGAGTCATGACATTGATGTGTTTCCCCTAAGCCAAATATATTTTTATCACTACAGCAGTGTGTACCTCCATCAGAATCTTTGTTGGTGCAAAATTCATCTCACCATTGGTGTATAAATGTGATTTAGATGCAGTTGGTACAGTGTCTCCCAAGTTGAATGTAATTTAGGTATACCCTGAGGCACCCCAAATGATACGGATCACCAGGTTTGTTGTGTTTACACATGTGTGTAAGTCTGTTGAAGCTAGCATGTCTGCTTGTACTGAATCTAAGAGTTGTGTGTTCAGTTGTCCAATGTGTGCTTGAAAAGTCTGGACCTATCAAGTCGTGAAATGGTTTTACCCGCCCTGTGTGATCTGGAATTTAAGTTCTGCCAAAATTCAGAAAACCCAATATCGATTGGAGCTTCTTTAAGGTGTTCAGTGGTTGTAGAAGCGCACACCTCTCTAGGAAATGTGTTGCTAGGCTTTTGCCTTTACTTGACAGCTCATATCCTAAAACAGGACATTGAGGTGGGCTTTTTTTAATTTTATTTAATTGAATTTGCAGCCCATGTGGGCAAATCCCACAAATATGTGATCAACTCTTGCCAAGTGTGTTGAAAGGTCTTCATCCGTCAGGGAGATGTCATCAACACAGGACAATGCCTGGTCACCATATTCTTGCAAAAGTTCTGTAACCTGGGATGAAAACAATACCGGGCTGTTCTTATACCCTTGAGGCAAACAACTGAACTACTTTTGAGACCCGAGCACACTAAATGCGGTCAAATACCTGCTTTCAGGCTCTATATTTTGGAAGAAAAATTCATTTGAGATATCTAGTGTGGTTTTGTATTTCTTTCACACTATGTTGTTCATTAGTGCTGTGCAATGCGTGTTTTATACAGCGAATGTATGTGCAGCTGTGTTCAGGTGTCTATAAACTAATACTAGAAGATATAAATGGTCAGGCTTCATTAATGAAACAAAGGATTATTCATCAGGGAGGTGCAACTTTCTATTACACACTGGTATTCAAGTTGTGTGAATATCTCTCTAACTTGTTTTTTAGCCTAATTTTTAATGGGGATTGTCTCATGGGTATAATGTGATAAGGGGAACTGTTATCCCACCCCACATGGTTGCGTTATAATGCAGGAGCTAGGGCTTAAGCCCACTCCTTGACATACGAATGTTTAACTGCATCTGGGACGAGGTTGTAAAAGGCAGGTAAAATTACCTTTCTCCCTCAGGGCATTCAATCACAAATCCAGGTGGCCGATCCTTTTTGACCAAGAGAATGTCGTAGCTGAATGACAAGCTCTCCCAAAAAGAGAACATTGATGTATCTTGGTATGTCCCCCTCCAATTGGAGTTGCGGCTTGTATAAACAACACAGGACACTCACCCTCATTTTTTTTTGTTTAAATTTGTTTTTATTGTTTTGTTATGCAAACTTTAATACATCTGACACTTCTGGAAGTCCATTCAAATTACACTGTAACTTGGTGCCGACAATGCAATCAGTACATTATACAATCCGAACATTATTACGTGTTAACAGATTTAAGGTAACATTGATTGGTGTAGTGCCTTAACATACATATTTTAACTAGAGTCAACTTAACTCAAATAACACACAACAGTTTGCTCTGCTCCCTGAAACTCTTACACTACTTCCTTAGAGCACCATATGTAGTACAGCTATTATTTCCTGTGTTGCATTGTGCTAACCCAACCACCCGTTCCAACAATATGTGGTATGCTCGTATCTATCTGCGTATGCCAATGCCCAATGTATACAAGTTGCATGGGTTACCGTGATGTCTGGGGGGGCTCCGTGTACATCCCAAGTGATGGATGGGAAGGAGGCGGGGAAGGACAAAATGAGGGACCTGCAAAGGAGTGGGGGAGGTGGGGGGTGGGGAAAGGTGGAGCAGGCTTGGGATGGAGGGGGGAAAACAATACCTCACTCGCTTTCCGACGTAGGTGTCCTCAGTAGAGTGCTGGTCACCACCCCGCCATATGTGCACTGTATGTCAGTCTCGGCCATGTGTCCCATCATCACTTTCGGGTTCATCTGCTGACACTACTGATCGATCCTGCCAGTGTGTTCTGAAGTCTGATAGTATTGTGTCCCATGCCGCCGCCACTGGTTGTTTCCATATCCCCATGGCGTCCTCCCTACGGAGTGCTACACTTTCTGCCTGCACCCAACACGACAGGTATTGGTACCAGGCTTTTGCCACTGGGGGGGTGGGGGATTTCCAGCGGCGCGTGAGCAGTAGGCCTGGGCGGTAAATTCCGTTCCGTTCGCGGAATTTGCGGAATTTGGGTAATTTCGCGTTCCGCTGAGAACGCGGAATTGCCAAAAATTCCGCGATCCGCGGCTTCGCGGAATTTTTTGCTTGTTCGCGCTTTCAAAGTGCGTGTTCGCGAGATATTTCCCCCCGAGCACGCAAACAGCGTTCGCGAACAGGAAAAAAGCATCGCGAACGGGCGGAACAAGCAATTCCGCGTGTTCGCGGAACTTTTGCGTGCTCGCGGAGATTTTTTACCGTTTCGCGGAACTTTGCGTAACGCGACTACGCAAATTCCGCCCACCCCTAGTGAGCAGGCGTTTGGCTGTTATGAGGCCTAGATCTATGTATCTAGACGCCACCTTGTACTTTTTGGGTCTTTGATATAGTCCTAATATGCATAATTCCCATGACCAGTCCAGGGTACATCCTGTGCACCTAGCTAGGCAGTTGACGACCGTGTTCCAATATGCTTGGATAACCGTACACGACAATAGCATGTGTAGTAGGTCTGCCCCTATTTCATCACATCTCGTGCATCTGGCGTCAGCTCAGTCAAAATATTTATTGATGCGCTCTGGTGTCAGATAGGCTCTATGTATTATATAATATTGAATGAGTCGAAACCTGGCATTGCGAGGGATTCGTGTGGGGCTCTCGAGTATGTTGTCCCACTCCCGGTCTGTGATGGGCCGTCACAAATCTGTGTCCCAATGGGCACGGAGAGAGATCAACTGCGGCGCCGTGTGGATTCCAAGTGATTCCGCGAACCACTTGGTGAGATGACGGCCCGTGCCCAACTCGTGCAATTATTGTATTGTTAAGTGGGTGGCAGGTTCTTGCATCATATCACCCCACAACGCACTCAGCGTGCGTGTCACTGTGGCATGCAGCAGGAACTGACCCTGCAGTAGTCCCGAACCTTCAACCAGATGCGCGAACGGGATCAGTTGCCCATCGTTGTATAGGTCACTTAACGTTTGCACGTCTACCTCCTCCCACTGCGTAAGTTCTGTACTAGTTACTGCCCTGTGTCTCCTGGGCGTGCCCAGGATGGGCAGCGAAGGTGCATATGGCACTACCCGGTTTGTGATACGAAGACTGCACCAATAGCATTGGTATGCCACCCTAACCAGTAGTTGTGTAGGTACTCCACCCTTCCGACCCAGATGGAACAATGTCACTATCTGTGAGCGAGTGAGCCCAGTCGCCTGCGTCGCTGTATCCTCGAGGTGGCATGTGCTTAGCCATCGTGCCACCCATTGGAGTTGCGCCGCTAGATAATATTGCTCCATGTTTGGTAATGAAAGGCCCCCGCGAGTGGTCAGTAGATACATTTTGGCTAGCGATACTCTGCTTCGCGACCCATGCCAGATAAACTGTCGCATATCCGATTCCAGTTTTTTTTAAAACGGCAGCCTAAGCAACAATGGTAAGTTCGTAAAATAATAAAGTAGGCGTTGTAGGACCACCATTTTCAGTAGTGCCACTCTGCCCATAACCGCAAGTGGCAAAGTACCCCAGAAGGTCATCTGTGCCCGTATTGACGTGGTGGCACATACTAAATTGCCTTTGAGAAGATCTTGCTCATCCCTGTATATGAGAATCCCCAGGTATCGGAACGCTGCCAGCTGCCAACGCACAGCCCCACCATTAATAACTAAACACGGGTCGGGAGCGGATGCAGCGAAGGGATACAGGCACGACTTTTCCCAGTTTACCCTCAGGCCGGACACCAAGGCAAATCCGAGCAGCGCGGCCACAATTGCCGCGCATGACTGTCCCACATTCCTGAGATATATTAGCAGGTCATCTGCATATAATGAGACCACATGGATATCATCTCCCAAGGGAATTCCCCAATCCTCTTGAGTGCTGTGCAGCGTCTCAGCCAGGGGTTCAATAGCGAGCGCGAACAGCAATGGGGAAAGTGGGCAGCCCTGCCTCGTGCCACGTTCTATGGGAATTTGCTCCAACAGATATGGGCCTGTCCTGACTCTAGCGGTTGGGTTTGTATAAAGTAACTTGACGAGACCCAGGTACTCCTCCTCCAAGCAAAACTTACGCAGCACAGTAAATAGGAACTCCAATTCTAGCGTGTCGAACGCTTTCTCCAGGTCTTGCACCAGGCATCCAGCCTGCGCCCATCTGTCTTTGGAGTAATATGCCACCCGGAAAAAGCGCCGTAAGTTTAGCGATGTGCTGCTTGCAGGCACAAATCCATTTTGGTCTGCATGCACTAATTGCGATACTAACGGGGCCAATCTATTCACTAATATTTTGGCTAGTCTGTGTTAAGGAGCGCTAATGGTCGATACGAACCGATCAGCTCTGTATCCTTGTTAGGCTTTGGTAGGGACACCAGCAGGGACTCACGAAGCGTATCTGGGAGTGTGCCCACTTCTTGTGCATTCTGATACATTGCAAGAAGACATGGTGCCAGTGCTTGTTGGTAGGCTTTGTAATATTCGTCCGGGTACCCATCTGGGCCCGGTGCCTTGCCCCTGGCCAATGAGCGTATAGCACTCTGCACTTCTTCCAGTGTAATTGGCTCACTTAGCTCGTCTTTTTGCTCATTCGTGATTTGGTGTAGGTTTAAGGGAGCAAGAAAAGCATCTATAGCTGATGGTGTTGCGCAGTTTAACAGCTGGTACATCCTGGTGTAATGTGCAGTAAACTCATTATGAATGTCATGTTGCGTAGTGCGCATCAGTCCCGACGCGGATCGTTGCCTCAGCACAGGTATGCGTACCTGTTCTTGATGAATCATACGCGCCAGAAATCTGCCCGCTTTGTCTGCCATCGCATGTGTGTGCGCAGCGTGCGAGGCGTAATTTAGACTGCGTAGCTGCTCTATTACCTCAGCGTGCTTTTTACGCTGCGTGTCGACGTCCCGCTGTACATCAGTGCCCTGCGCTAACTCAGCCTCTGGTCGAGTAAGCGCGTCCTCAACATGTTTCACCTCGTCATCCAATTGTTTCCTGATGCTCCAGCTCAACCCCATGCAACACCCTCTAACCACTGCCTTTCCCACGTCCCATAGGGTACCTGTGTCTGTGACTGACCCTGTGTTGTTGTGGAAGTACAAATCTATTGCTGCGCCCACTGCCTCTCTGAACGGGGGATTTCCAGCACCAGTGGCTGTAGCCTCCACAAACGAGTTGTGGGCCCCTCGCTGGTCCCTTGCAGTGTCATGATATGTGGGCTGTGGTCGGAATGCGTTTTTCTGAGGTAGTCCGCGCTAAGGCATTTTGCCAACAGGGGAGTGCCTACAACAAAACGGTCAACACCAACATGAAGTCTGTGTGGGTGTGAGTAGTGTGAATTTAGTTGTGTCTGTGGGTGGAGGGTCCTCCATACATCTGAAAGATCCCATCTATGTAGCCACTCCCTAAGATTTCTGGCATTGGATGTCGCTGCGGTCTGCGGTAATGGCAGAAAGGACCTGTCGAGCGTGGTGTTTAGGACTGAATTAAAGTCACCTCCCAATAGCCAGGGGACCTCGCACCAGCGTGATAGTAGGCTGATCAGTGTGTGCCAAAAAGCGCCCTGCTCCGTGTTTGGGGCATATATGGATCCTAGCACTACTTGTTCTCCATTGAGGTGGCCCTTTGCAAACACATATCTGCCTTGAGTGTCTATTTCAGTCTCTTCCAATACAAATTGAGTGCCTGGCCTTATCCAGATCAAGGCACCTGTAGCGTAGGTCGAGTACCCCGTGGCTAGAATTTGACCTCTCCACCGTTGTTGTAACCTACGGATTTCTGGCTGTGAGATGTATGTCTCCTGAAGAAGGGCTATATGTGTCGCATGTCGCTTAAGGTATGCATATATCCCATATCTGCAAGCCAGCGTGTGGAGCCCCCTAACATTCCAGGCAATTATGTTTGTGGGTGGCATATTGCATGGTAATGGGTTGGCGCACTTTCGGGTGGTTGGCGCTATTAGAGATGTAGTGACTACATATCAGTGTTCTGATACTCGGTGAATATGAATGCAATGTCCACAGGGGCAGAGGCTGGCTAACTCGAACAGGGGTTGTGGGAAGGACCCTCATGAGGGTCAACTTGGGTAGGGCAGATAGACAACATGTGTCTGCCCAAACTTGCAACAGTGCCATATGGCAACTCACGGCAACGATCGCCGTTTCGTTCCTTTCAGAAGGTGGGGCAGGCTGAAGTGAACAATGGGTGGAATACATGAGTCTGGTCCCGCTTTACATGTGTGAAAGTTTGCACTATGTTGCATTGTAGAATATGTGTCAACTGCTTGTAGGCTGTGGTGTGTGTACAATAATACTGTCCTACCCGAGTGTTGTGATCTAGGCAGCACCCCATGTGAATCACGCATCATGTGTATGCATCTCACTAGGATGCGCCGCTACTACTTAATACTTGCGTGTCCACATGTTACGTTGTACAGTTACATCAGGTCATCTGCGGTCTGGGGCGTCACGACTGGAAGTGACTGCGAATCCTCATGAACCGTCCATACAGCCTGCGAACTGTCCTCGCTCTGCGATTGTTCAGAAGAGGCATCCGCATCTCTGCTACTGTGTCGGTCTCTCAAGTTCGCTACTGCCTGCAATGCACCTCGCCTCTCCTGTAGCACCTGTTCATGGCTAGGAGCGGTTCTTGACTGTGTTGGTGGTTCCACTACTCCCTGCTTATGCTTGGCACGTCGACTCCTGCGAGTTCCTGTCTGTGTGCCTTCGTTACGTTGTCTCTGGCTCGGCGAGGTGTGATGGCCTTTGGTCTCTAGCCATTCCCATGCGTCTTCCACTGTGCTGAAGAAGTGTGTGGATCCATCTGCTACTACTCGCAGCCGGGTAGGGTAGATGAGGGAGTACTTCAGATTCAGATCTCTCATTTGCCGTTTAACAGAGAGGAAGGCACTCCGTTGCCTCTGCACCCCAAGCGCATAGTCCGGGAAGAGGAGGACTTGTGAGTTGTCCACCTTTATCGAATCCATTTTTCTGGCCTCACGCAACACTGTGTCTCTGTCTTTGAAGTTCATGAGGTGGAACAGGAAAGGCCGCAGCCCAGCACCTGGTGGCGGGCGATTCAACGGCACCCTGTGTGCCCTTTCCACCGCAAAGAAGGGAGAGAGCGCACTTGCGGGCATCAGAGACTACAGCCAGGCCTCGGTATATGCCACTGAATCTCCGCCTTCCGCACCTTCCGGCAGTCCCACCACACGCACATTGTTTCTTCGCGACCTGCCCTCTGCATCATCTAGTCTGCGCTCCAGGGAATGGAATTTGGCTGTGAGGTTATGTACTTCCACAGCCATTTCCTTGGCCACCGGCGTGACTTCTATGACTTCCTTCTCAAGATCACTGACTCTCCCTGTCAATTGTGGTCAGCATGTAAGAGTGTGAAATCCGATGTGACCTTGTCGATGCGGCCTTCAAGTGACGTACGGGTCTGCGTCAGTGCTTCACTAAGTTGCGTGACTGCTTGGAGTACAGAATCAATTTTGGATTCCAGGGTAGACGTTCTGGAGGTGCCTGACATTTCAGATTCTTGATCGGACTGTGCTGGGCCCGATGTCGAACGCACAGGCGCTGTGCCCGTGCGCTGTCTGCCCATGCTGTCAAGGTGCGTTGTACGCTGGATTTGAGGATGGGATGTCTCACCGTGGTTCCTGCACCCCTCTGCACTCCCGGGGGGTCCTCTCCTCGCGGTAGGACAAGCGGTTGCTGGTCGGGAGCAGCGCGATTACCTGTGTGGCTGTCCCAGTCTAGATCACTTGGTAGGTGTGAGCATCCGCTGCGTCAGCTTCGGCCACATTGTTGTTTATAGCCCCTGTATTGTACCTCTGATAGCGTTCTTGTGGTCCAAAACTACCTGTGCCCCTGCTGCGCTCTATGGAGTGGTCCCAGGCTGGTCTTACGTGCAGTGGACACCGTTGCACATTTCGTCTGTGTTCAAGTTATGTGAGGGCCTGGTACTGGTATTACATTCTGACCCTCTCACTGTGGCATGTAGGCGTACCACTGGTCACAATATGGGCATCAGAGCGCTGTGTGTTGCCGTCACTCACACTGTCATAGGCGCGCTGCTATCTCCTTGTACCTCTTTACTTCCATTTGGCCGTATCGTCTAGATCCTCCTGCGGCTTGGCGTTGGCCGGGTCTGCAATTAAGCCTCAAAACTGCTCATCTCTTCGTTGTTCCTGGCCTGACAGAGAGCACCCGATGCGCTCCAGTGCGCTGCAGGTAATTAAAGGCTACACACCTCCGTGATTCGGGGGGAGATCTACAACCGCCTACACTTATCACTCCCTTCCTCCACCTCTCGCACAGCGGACTCGTATCTCCGTGTGCCGCTCCGGGCATATCTCCCGGCCAGGGCCGCAGTCACCTCTTCGATCCACTTGTGCCTGCAATATGGTAGGCCTGCAGGCCTCAGCGGCGCTCGCTCCTCTGGTCACGATGCAGGCTGCCTTCACTTTCGGTAGCTCCAGCCAGTGACAGCCGCTCTGCCTGCAGATTCTTGGGCTGAATTTTAGTCCTCCGCTCCACCCCAGTTTACAGGCTGGTGTCGGGCCTGGTCCTCAGCACTTGTCTCGTGGCCCACCGCTACAGCCTGACATCCACCACAGCACCCTCTCACCCGGTGCACTTCTCGCGGCAACCGCTGCAGGATCCCAGCCTTGCAGTGCCGCTTACTCACTCCCGTTACGGAGAGGGGTCTCGCCCGGTGTTCCCGTGTCTTTCAGGCACTCCCTGTTTTGCTTCGGGCACTCGCGACAGTCCCGAGCCAGGGCAGTAGCGCAGCGCTCAGGGCCGGACTCTGCTGTCTTCGCCTCTCCCCGGGGTTCCGCACATGTCAGTGGGTTACCGCATTTCCCTGCGAGGCGCGTCAGCTGGGTTGTGGCCTCAGCGATCACGTGCCCTGTAGCATTGTTCAGGTTTTCAGCGCGGCCCTGTGATGCTGAGTCTGCGTGGACGGTGATTCCGCGATTCCGACGGCGCTCAGCGGGCTCAAACTCACCATGCACAGCTGCAACAGCACTATCAGCCAAGCGTGTTTGCTTTAATTATCCGATGGCATTTCTAAGCGCAGGATAAATTACGAAGCTGTGGGCCGGAGGACGGAGCTTCGCTAGAGTGCATCTGCCATCTTGGCCGGTTAGCCACGTCCCCCCACAGAGCACTCACCCTCATATCTGGTGTTTCCACCTTAGATATAGTCACTCAATGCCACTGCCACCAGACAATCCATCAGGCTCCGGCGTACTATCATGACTTCTGCGGCGCGTTCCAGCATGGTCAGAGCCCACTCAGAACCACTGTCCTCAATATCTGTGGCATGCTTGACTTTGATACCAGCTTCCTTCTTCTTTTTGAAATGCGGCTTTTTCTGTCTAGGTTTAGCTTACTTTATTATGTTGTCAGAAGAGCGTTGTGAGTCTTTCTTTGGTTTCACGTACTTCTCTGATCTAAGCTCTGACCATCCTCCTCTCTCCAAGCATTTCACGGATTAATCCTGAAAGGAACAAGATGAACATGTATCAGTATCCTGATACCTGTCAGGCATCTTAATATTGTCACAGTTACGCTAGTTATAGCGCTTTTTGGTGGCCTCCTTTTGAGGAGATCTGCTCCATGACTTAGTCTTTTCTTTGTGTTACTTATTATGCCACTTCTTCTTAGAAGATTTGGGTGCTTGCTTTAAGTTATCCTTTTCAGAAATACTCTTAATTTGTGGTCTGGCTCCCAAATTTATCTCATCCTATTATTGCATAGGTTTCCTTAATAATTTTAGGTAACTTGCGCTCCTGTTCTCTCGGAGTCAAGTTAGTGAGTCATTGGCGTACCGCCAACGCTGCTGCTTCCCCTTTAATTTTACTCATCATTATGACGGATACTGTGTCAAAGTTGCCTATCAGTTTCATCCCCAAATCCAGGGCAGGGCATACTTATTTTGAATCTGTTTAAGCACCACTGACAAAACAGCTAATGAGGTTATACCATGTCTTCTATTATATACTGCAGCAAAGACTGTACCCGAAGTGGCACAGTCTTACACCATAGGAGCCATCCCCATTGGCAAGCAAATTGCACACATTCAGTGTTTTTCCTGGGGTCCCATATGAGGAAACACTGCTTCAAGCTTACTTGTTTTTTGTGCAATCCAGAATCGATTTTTTTCCTGCCTGTTGGGAACTTTACCCATGACTGAAGTGATCATTTGTGGACTGACGCCCGGTGTAGCCAATTGTGGTTGTGCAGCTTGAACATCCCCTGCAGGATTTATTGTCATTGTTTGCATAGTGAACTGTGTCAGACTCTTATATATTCTGACTAGACTGTAATAATCTACATAATTGTGGTTATGTCATATTAGCTATGTTTGGATGTGGTGTGTAGCCGGCAAAGACTAGCCATGTTGTTCCCTCATTACTAACAGGACATAGTCTAACTTGTTCTGTTGTGTGTTGAGGGCACCTTTGATGTTGTTGGTATGTTAATGGCATTTCTAGTGCTTTGTAAGCCGTATAGTTATTTGGAACATCAGTTGCAGTGTAAGTGTGAAACAATTGTGAGCGTTTGTTTGCTGCTGGGAATATGCTGGGGAATTGCTGCTGGGGATAGGTAATTTTGAAGTCTCCTCAATACGTTTTGGGCCCTTGCCTGTCGCGGGTACATGGGCCACCCACACGAGTGAGGTATCATTTTTATTGGGAGACCTGGGGGAACGCTGGGTGGTAGGAAATTTGTATCAGCCCGGTCATCCAACAACTTTCCCACACAGAAATTTGAGAAAAAGGTGATTTTTTTCCAGCTAAATTTGAGGTTTGCAGGGGATTCTGGGTAGGAAAACGTTGGGGGGTCCACACAAGCCATACTTCCCTAGACTCCCCAGGGTGTCTAGTTTTCAGAAATGTGTGGGTTTGGTAGGTTTCCATAGTTGGCCGCCGAGGCCGGGGCGAAAAACCCAGGTGACTCCTCTTGCAAAACCAGGTCATTTTGTGATAGGTCATTTTGATGTCTCCTCATTACTTTTTGGGCCTTTGCCTGTCGCGGATACTTGGGCCACCCACACGAGTGAGGTGTAATTTTTATCGGGAGACCTGGGGAAACACTGGGTGATAGGAAATTTGTGTCAGCCCAGTCATCCCACAACTTTCCTACACAGAAATTTGAGAAAACAGTGATTTTTTCAGCTAAATTTTAGGTTTGCAGTGGATTCTGGGTAGGAAAACGTTGGGGTCCATGCAAGCTATACCTCCCTGGACTACCCCGGGTGTCTAGTTTTCAGAAATGTGTTGGGTTGGTAGGTTTCCCTAGATGGCCGCCGAGCCCGGGGCCAAAAACCCAGGTGACCCCCTTGCAAAACCAGGTAATTTTGATGTCTCCTCAATATGTTTTGGGCCCTTGCGTTTCGCGGGTACTTGGGCCACCCACACGAGTGAGGTGTCATTTGTATCGGGAGACCTGGGGGAACACTGGCTGGTAGGAAATTTGTGTCAGCCCGAACATCCCACAACTTTCCCACACAGAAATGTGAGAAAAAAAGTGATTTTTTTCAGCTAAATTTGAGCTTTGCAGGGGATTCTGGGTAGGAAAACTTTGGGGGGTCTACGCAAGCCACACCTCCCCGGACTCCCCCGGATGTCTAGTTTTCAGAAATGTGTTGGGTTGGTAGGTTTCCCTAGATGGCCGCCGAGCCCGGGGCTAAAAACCCAGGTGACCCGCTTGCAAAACAGGTCGTTTTGTGATAGGTAATTTTGATGTCTCCTGAATAGGTTTTGGCCCTTGCCTGTCGCGGGTACTTGGGCCACCCACACGAGTGAGGTATCATTTTTATCGGGTGCCCTGGCGGAACACTTTGTGGTAGGAACTTTGTGTCAGCCCAGTCATCCCACAACTTTCCCACACATAAATTTGAGAAAAAAATGATTTTTTCAGCTAAATTTGAGTTTGCAGGGGATTCTGGGTGGGAAAACTTTGGAGGTTCAATGCAAGCCACACCTCCCCGGACTGCCCCGGGTGTCTAGTTTTCAGAAATGTGTGGGTTTGGTGGGTTTCCCTAGATGGCCACCGAGCCCGGGGCCAAAAACCCAGGTGACCCCCCTTGCAAAACCAGGTCGTTTTGTGAAAGGTAATTTTGATCTCTCCTCAATAAGTTTTGGGCCCTTGCCTGTCGCGGGTACTTGGGCCACCCACATGAGTGAGGTATCATTTTTATTGGGAGACCTGGGGGAACGCTGGGTGGTAGGAAATTTGTGTCAGCCCGTTCATCCCACAATTTGCCCACACAGAAATTCGAGAAAAAAGTGATTTTATCAGTTAAATTTGAGGTGTGCAGGGGATTCTGGGTAGGAAAACGTTGGGGGGTCTACCAAGCCATACCTCCCTGGACTCCCCCAGGTGTTTAGTTTTCAAAAATGTGTGGGTTTTGTAGGTTTCCCTAGTTGGCCGCTGAACCCGGAGCCAAAATCCCAGGTGACCCCCTTTGCAAAACCAGGTCGTTTTGTGATAGGTAATTTTGATGTCTCCTCAATACGTTTTGGGCCCTTGCCTGTCGCGGGTAGTTTGGCCACCCACACAAGTGAGGTATCATTTTTATTGGGAGACCTGGGGGAATGCTGGGTGGTAGGAAATTTGTATCAAGCCGGTCATCCCACAACTTTCCCACACAGAAATTTGAGAAAAAGGTGATTTTTTTTGCTAAATTTGAGGTTTGCAGGGGATTCTGGGTAGAAAACTTTGGGGGGTCCACACAAGCCATACCTCCCTGGACTCCCCCGGGTGTCTAGTTTTCAGAAATGTGTGGGTTTGGTAGGTTTCCCTAGATGGCCGCCGAGCCCGGGGGGGAAAAACCCAGGTGACCCCCCTTGCAAAACCAGGTCATTTTATGATAGGTAATTTTGATGTCTCCTCATTACGTTTTGGGCCCTTGCCTGTCGCGGGTACTTGGGCCACCCACACGAGTGAGGTGTCATTTTTATCGGGAGACATGGGGGAACACTGGGTGGTAGGAAATTTGTGTCAGCCCGGTCATCCCACAACTTTCCCACACAGAAATTTTAGAAAAAGGTGATTTTTTCAGGTAAATTTGAGGTTTGCAGGGGATTCTGGGTAGGAAAACTTTGGGGGGTCCATGCAAGCCATACCTCCCTGGACTCCCCCGGTTGTCTAGTTTTCATAAATGTGTTGGGTTGGTAGGTTTATCGAGATGGCCGCCGAGCCCGGGGCCAAAAACCCAGGTGACCCCCTTGCAAAACCAGGTTGTTTTGTGATAGGTCATTTTGATGTTTCCTCAATACGTTTTGGCCCTTGCCTGTCACGGGTACTTGGGCCACCCTCACGAGTGAGGTATCATTTTTATTGGGAGACCTGGGGGTACGCTTGGTGATAGGAAATTTGCATCAGCCCGGTCATCCCACAACTTTCCCACACAGAAATGTGAGAAAAAAGTGATTTATTCAGCTAAATTGGGGCTTTGCAGGGTATTCTGGGTAGGAAAACGTTGGGGGGGTCAACGCAAGCCACACCTCCCTGGACTCCCCCGGGTGTCTAGTTTTCAGAAATGTGTGGGTTTGGTAGGTTTTCCTAGATGGCCGCCGAGTCGGGGGCCAAAAACCCAGGTGACATCCCCTTGCAAAACCAGGTCATTTTGTGAAAGGTAATTTTGATGTCTCCTCATTATGTTTTGGGCCCTTGCCTCCTGCGGGTACTTGGGCCACCCACACGAGTGAGGTGTCATTTTTATTGGGAGACCTGGGGGAACACTGGGTGGTAGGAAATTTGTGTCAGCCCGGTCATCCCATAACTTTCCCACACAGAAATTTGAGAAAAAAGTTATTTATTCAGCTAAATTGGGGCTTTGCAGGGGATTCTGGGTAGGAAAACGTTGGGGGTTCAACGCAAGCCACACCTCCCTGGACTCCCTCTGGTGTCTAGTTTTCCAGAATGTGTGGGTTTGGTAGGTTTCCCTAGATGGCCCCCGAGCCGGGGGCCAAAAACCCAGGTGACCTCCCCTTGCAAAACAAGGTCGTTTTGTGAAAGGTAATTTTGATGTCTCCTCATTAGGTTTTGGGCGCTGGCCTGTCGCAGGAAGTTGGGCCACCCACACGAGTGAGGTATCATTTTTATCGGGAGACCTGGGGGAACGCTGGGCGGTAGGAAATTTGTGTCAGCCCGGTCATCCCACAACTTTCTCACACAGAAATTTGAGAAAACAAGTGATTTTTTTCAGCTAAATTTGAGCTTTGGCGGGGATTCTGGATAGGAAAACATTGGGGGGTCCACGCAAGCCATGCCACCCTGGACTCCCCTGGGTGTCTAGTTTTTAGAAATGTGTGGGTTTGGTAGGTTTCCCTAGATGGCCGCCGAGACCGGGGCCAAAAACCCAGGTGACCTCCTTGCAAAACCAGGTCATTTTGTGATAGGTAATTTTGATGTCTCCTCAATACGTTTTGGGCGCTTGCCTGTCGTGGGTACTTGGGCCACCCATACGAGTGAGGTATCATTTTTATAAGGAGACCTGGGGGAACGCTGGGTGGTAGGAAATTTGTGTCAGGCCGGTCATCCCACAACTTGCCCACACAGAAATTTGCGAAAAAAGTGTTTTTCCAGCTGAATTTGAGGTGTGCAGGGGATTATGGGTAGGAAAACATAGGGGGGTCCATGCAAGCCATACCTCCCTGGACTCCCCCAGGTGTCTAGTTTTTTAAAATGTGTGGGTTTGGTAGGTTTCCTTAGATGGCCGCCAAGCCCGCGGCCAAAAATCCAGTTGACCCCCCTCGCAAAACCAGGTTGTTTTGTGATAGGTAATTTTGATGTCTCCTCAATACATTTTGGGCCCTTGCCTGCCATGGGTACTTGGGCCACCCACACCAGTGAGGTACCATTTTTATTGGAAGACCTGGGGAAATGGGGGTAGGGTGGAATTTTGTGGATCCACGCAGATTCCAGAACTTTTCATCACAGAAATGTGAGGAAAATGTGTTTTTTTTTTACAAAGTTTGAAGTTTGCAGGGGATTATGGGTAACAGAACCTGGTGAGAGCCACACAAGTCACCCCCTCCTGGATTCCCCTGGGTGTCTAGTTTTAAAAAATGTATAGGTTTGCTAGGTTTCCTTAGGTGCCGGCAGAGCTAGGGTTCAAAGTCTACAGCTAGGCACTTTGCCAAAAAAGGGTCCGTTTTCAGTGTAAAAATGTGGTGTGTCTATGTTACGTTTTGGGCCGTTTCCTGTCACGGGCACTAGGTCCACCCACACAAGTGAGGTGCCATTTTTATCGAAAGACTTGTGGAAACGCGAGGTGGGTGGAATTTTGTGGATTTACGCAGTTTCCAGAACTTTCCATCACAGAAATGTGAGGAAAATGTGGTTTTTTTGACAAAGTTTGAGGTTTGCAATGGATTCTGGGTAACAGAACCTAGTGAGAGCCCCTCAAGTCCCCCCATCCTGGATTCCTCTGGGTGTCTAGTTTTCAAAAATGTATAGGGTTGCTAGGTTTCTCTAGGCGCCGGCTGAGCTAGGGTTCAAAATTCACAGCTAGGCACTGTGCAAAAAAAGGGTCTGTTTTCACTGTAAAAATGTGGTGTGTCCATGTTGCGTTTTGGGCCGTTTCCTGTTGCGGGCACTAGGCCTACCCACACAAGTGACGTACCATTTGTGTTGGGAGACTTAGGGGAACTCAGAATTGTAGAGCAACTGTTATTACCTATTGACTTTCTATACATTTCTGCCTAGCTAATGTAAGACAATGTGTAAAAAAGAAGTCACTTTGAAAATGTCCTACAACTCACAGGCTAGTATGGGTAACCACAATTTCGGAGTTGTGCAAATAGCTACTGTTTCTAAACTCTATATTTTGTTCCCATTTCGGAAATACATAGGTTTTTTTGATACCTATTTTTCACTCTTTTTTTCTTTACCAAATTAATTGCTATATACGCAGTACACAATGAAAAACCACTGCAAGACGCTGCTCAGTTATTGGCTCTGGGTTTCGTGGGTTCTTGGTGAACCTACAGGTCCTATATATCCCCACAACCATAAGGGACCAGCGGATGTAATGGTATATTGCTTTCAAACATTTCTCATACTTAGAAGAAGTTACAGGTGAAAACGTTGGCACAAATGGCTATTTTTTTTCAACTCATTTTCAATTTTTCTTCTTTTCAACTGTTATTTTCTATAAAAAAAAACCTTGAAGGATCTACACAAGTGACCACTTGCTGAATTCAGAATTGTGTCTACTTTTCAGAAATGTATAGCTTTCTGGGATCCATTATTGCTTTTACACCCATTTCTACCCCTAACTGGAAGGAGGTTGAAAGCACAAAACGTAGCAAAAATAGGCTATGTCCCAGTAAAATGCCAAAACTGTGCAAAAAAGTTTGGTTTTCTGACAAAAGTCTGCTTGTGCCTGAAATCTGGGAAGATGATGATTTCAGCACCACAAACCCTTTGTTGATATCATTTGCAGGGGTAAAACCATACACTTTCTTCTGCAGCACTTTTTCCCTATTTTTCCCCAAAAATCCAAAACTTAGCTGTATTTTGGCTTATTTCTGGGTCCCCTCCAGGGGAATCCACTAACTCAGGGTACCTTTAAAATCCCTATGATGTTGGAAGAAAAGGGCGCAAATTTGGCGTGGATACCTTATGTGGACAAAAAGTTACAGGGGCCTAAGCGCGAACTACCCCAAATAGCCAAAGAAAAGGCTTTACACAGGGGGGGAAAGGCCTAGCAGCAAAAGGGTTAAGAAAAGGGTAATGAGACATAATATCGAATCCAAAATATAGAATTGACAGAATATCGAGTACAAAATATAGAATGGACATAATATCGAATGGACATATTATAGTGGGTAATAATATCGAATTGCAGGTAAGTAATATCGACAGTCAAAATATCGAAGTACATAATATAGGCATTAAAAAATATCGATTTTTTAATAATATCGAATTTTTAAAGTGTTTTGTATGTTAGTATATGTGTTAAAAGTGTATAATATTTTTGTAATGTATGGTTAATTATTATTTTAAGTTAAGAAATGTATGTAAGATAATTTTTGCGTATTTTACTTCACGCAGCGGGTTGTGGGTTTATAGGGGATTAGGGTGGGAAGTAATTTAATTATAGTAAATTAAATGTTAATTTTTAGGAATTAATAATTCTTTTTAAATTATTTTTGCGTTTTAGTTCTGTAGCGGGTTGTGGGTTTATAGGGGAATAGGGTGGGAAGTAATTTAATTGTAATTAGGTGAATATTTATTTTTATTTATTGGTATTGATTATTAATTTATTGCTATATAAATATTAATTGGTAATTAATTTTTAATAATTGGTAATTAATAGTAATTAATTAATCAATTGATAATTATGTTAATTGTATTAATTTATTATTCGGAGCGGGTTGTGGGTTTATAGGGGAATAGGGTGGGAAGTAATTTAATTGTAATTAAGTAAATAATTATTTTTATTTATTGGTATTGATAATTCATTTATTGTTAATTAAATATTAATTGGTAAATAATTGTTATTAATTGGTAAATAAATTGTAATACTTGGTAATTAATAGTAATTAATTGATTAATTGATCAATATGTTAATTGTATTAATTTATTATGTGGAGTGGGTTGTGGGTTTATAGGAGAATAGGGTGGGAAGTCATTTAATTATAAACAATTAATTATTGAAATTATTTTTGTGTATTGATAATTAATTTTTTAACTAATTATTTATTGGATTTTTTTGTATTACTTAATACATATTTGGTTTTGAAAATTAATTGGTTGTTAATTAATTATTAATAGGTAATTAATTTGTAATAAATATTATTTTTTGAAATGTATAAATATTTAATTATTAAATCAGTTTTAATTGATAATTAATTGTAAATAATTATTTATTGGTTTTGATAATTAATTTATGTTTATTTAAATATTAAATAATTAGTTTCCCTACTATTGCACTCATTGGAGTAGAAATAGTAATTTTTACCCCTACGCTATCCAACGCTTTTCATACTGTTGAACTCTCTGGAGTGGGAATAGTAATTTTTACCCCTACGCTATCCAACGCTTTCCCTACTGTTGCACTCTCTGGAGTGGGAATAGTAATTTTTACCCTCCCGCTATCCAACGCTTTCCCTACTGTTGCACTCACTGGAGTGGGAATAGTAATGTTTACTCCTACGTTATCCAACGCTTTCCCTACTATTGCACTCACTGGAGTGGGAATAGTAATTTTTACCCCTACGCTATCCAACGCTTTCCCTACTGTTGCACTCTTTGGAGTAGGAATAGTAATTTTTACCCCTACGCTATCCAATGCTTTCCCTACTGTTGCACTCACTGGAGTGGGAATAGTAATTTTTACCCCTACGCTATCCAACGCTTTCCCTACTGTTGCACTCTTTGGAGTGGGAATAGTAATTTTAACCCCTACGCTATCCAACACTTTCCCTACTGTTTCACTCTCTGGAGTGGGAATAGTAATTTTTACCCTCCCGCTATCCAACGCTCTCCCTACTATTACACTCGCTGGAGTGGGAATAGTAAATTTTACACTCCCGCTATCCAACAGTGATTTAATTTTTTTTAAGTTATTACATATATAACATTTATTAAATTTAACATTTGTTAAACAATTTTAAGTATGTTTTAATTAATTATATTTATTATTTAATTACGTTAATGTTACTTTTAACATATTTTAAAAATTCGATATTTTTACATTCTATATTTTGACAAACGATATTTTGTATTCGATATTTTGGTACTTACCTGTTTGTAGATAGGGAGACTATATTTTGTACTTCGATATTTTGTCAAATCGATATTTTGGTCCTCGATATTATGTCACTGATCCTAAGAAAAGAGAAGGCAACTTAAGAATGTGAGCATGTAAAGATGGCGTTTCTTAACTGGGCCTAATATCTCCACATGACACAAATTGTCGAAACGTACCACACATCTGAGAATTTTCCCCTTGTAGATTTTGTTGGGTAAAAAACATGGTGAAATTTGCACTCATTGAAACAAAATGAGGTAATCAGGTCAACAGTCTACAATCCGAAAGGCTATTCCTCATTCCGAGCATGAAAACTCAGACTAGGAAGGGAACGGTTAAAATAAAAGTATTTGCCAGGAGTACTGCAATGTTAGCAAGAATATTGCAGCATAGTTATTTTAAAGATAGCATGTTCATCATTTTCATGGATCTATTATTATATTTTCAACAAAATGTTGCACACAGTATGATGTCGTCCCTATGCTTAGGATTTAACTGAGGTAAGAAAAGCTTAGGCTCATGTTCATGTCCTTTAGAGTTTGGCAGTCTTTTGTTGAGCACTTTGACTCAGAAGACTGGAATTAAATTCAGCTAAAATTGGTATGCAGAGAATAATGACATCCTATTATTGGCTGATGAACACATAGATCAGGGCTAGGTTAGGGGACACAACACAACATAAAAATTGTATTATAACTGGAAATCAACACAAACATCTCATACAGGTATTGAACTTAATTTTAATGTTCAAATGAACCGTACCATCTCTACGTGCACCTGGATCATAAGGATGCTTAAAAAAATCTTCCCTCTCATCCAACGACTAGCACGAATACAGGTAGCACTGGCCTTGGTAATGTCCAGACTCGATAACTGCAACTCACTATACCTGGCCGCAAATAAGAGTATGCAGTACAAACTTCAGGTGCTGCAGAATGCACTGGCAAGTCTTTTTCTGGACATTCCCAGGAAACAATCTGCCAGGAAGGGACTAGAATCCCTGCACTGGCTCCCCGTCGAAAAACTTATTAGCTTCAAGTAACTCTGCATGGTACACAAGTCACTCTATCTTTCCTACCCGTCAAGATTAAAAACAATGTTCAGCTGGCACTTCCCCAGTAGACCCCTTCGATCTTCGCTTCAAATGCAACTGGTGGTACCAAGAACCACATAGAGGAAATGGGGGGGGACAGAGCATTCTCGGTGGCAGCTAGCAAACTTTGGAACTCCCTTCCTCTCGCCCTTAGGGCCATTCCACTTCTTTTACCTTTCAGAAAGGCTCTTAAGACCTGGCTTTTCTCGGCCTAGCATCTATCTGGGGTAATTTCCTCTTCAATCTTCTGCTGTACGGCCGGTCTCCAGCGCCTTGATGCCTTAGGGTGACTACTGTGCTTTAAAAATTGCAAATCAAATCAAATCAAGTTACTTCTAATTTGGCATGTTGACCTTCCTCTCGCCATTTTGACCTAAGCTCCTACTATGCTGAATTGGTTTTATAGTTTGAATAGGTGACACATGCCATGATACTTGAATCCTCTCCGGAAACGTCCTCATAATGCACTAGGCTGGTTATTTACTGATGGTTGTGTGCCTACTTGCTAGCTCTGGGCTTAGTTATGCCACACCTTCAGGCTTTCATAATGGTAAGTAAATCAATGTCTTGCATTGATTTGCTCTGCTTTACATTTCTTTGCTCCATTTGCAAAATCTTTGTAAATAACACCCTTACCCCAATTCTCTGATGAGATTTGGATCCTGGTATTGTGGATACAATTTTACCGCCTTCGCATTTTTTATTTTAGGTATGGGATTGGTATGTTATGAACAGCATTACAAAAGTGGAAAATCTATTCTCTAGGATTCCTCTTGCTGGTAAAAAATCTGCATCAAACTGGGTTTTGTGAGTATGGTTTTTAGGGTGTTTTGTTTTTGCTAGTACTGTCAATAGCTGTATTAACAGTGGAAGAGAAGTAATTATGAGATTCTGTTAAGCAGAAGGACGAAAGATGGACAATTATCTCAACAGACTAACATTTCCAATTAGACAACTGAAATGTGATAGGAAATGTGAAATTGTCTACATTTAAGGATCCTCAGAGTTATAAGATTTTACTCCATCGGCGTAAACCTGGCAGTCTGCCCCTTTCTAAATCAGGAGGGTGGTCCAAGAGTTTGCTCAAGAGAGTACTCTGTCACCTTTGATATCCACCAAACTCAAAATCATGTCCAATGTGCCTCAAAGCTATAGATATATAGTTTCTGCAGAGCATTTTCAGATATAAAAACATGATGTCTTCACAATTTGATAAATATGTTCAATATGTTATAGAAGACTATAACTAGATGGATGAAAGCAGGAATCAATCAACGATAAAGATAATTCATGCACCAAAATACAGTTGAATAAGAGTTTTTGATAATGATATTAAATGATCTTTACAATTTGAATTTTTTTCTTATTGTAAAGATTTGTAAGCTTTTTCAAGTCCAATAATAAAAAATTCAACAAAGTGAGTAAGTAAATAAAAAGGATACATCTTATCTGTTCTGGATTACTTGTTGTGGGAGTGATCTAATTTTGGATGCTAATTTCTTACATTGTTCATATGTTAGGTGAAGTTGAGGTGCAGAAAACCACTTTATGAGTGTATGTGCTAATCTTACATTCCCAGATCGTGCATGAAAAGGGCGCAACTCCCCTTGTTTCCATGTGTATCGCAAAGAGCTCTGGAGAAAGAGGACATCATTAGCAATCCTTACGTAACACAGGTGGTTTATGAAAGTAGTCATTCACAGACACTTTGGCAAAAGATTTTGATGTAAAGTTTTCAATTTATATATTTGTATGCGTTTGATGCTTAAATTGGATGAAGAGTGATTCGTTTTGTGTAAATGATCAAGTTGAACCTAAAAGTGATGAACAGTAAGTTTTTTAACAAACGTTTTCAAGTAAAATGTTCAATGACATGTTTAGACTCAGATGCATAACGTACAAAGTTAGGTATAAAAAGTTAGTGAGTTAGTGTCTAAATTTGCAAAGGAGTACACATATTTGGTGAAGAATGTCAACTCATGGACAGACAGGGCTGCAGCTGATTTGTAGAACATCTTTCATAATTATCTAGGTGTCAAAGATGTGGATTGGCCAAGTGTTTAGAAAATAGCCTTTATTGATAGGTATGGGTGTGGGGATATGAGAAGCAAAGCTTATGTGCAGGTAGTTGGCTATCTTCAAAAGAATGAACAAATGTTTTCTGTGCTTTCAAACGATTGATTTTGTTTATAAACTAGGTGAAAAGTGGAGTCTTATGTAAGGCTGTGAACATTTAATTAAAAAAAAATGGGTTATGTTCAATACACAGAGTAACATACCTTCTTAAGGCATTCAATCAATAAATCAGGCAGTTGACACGGTATTAACAACTAGGGTCTATATAGCAAGCACCAAGAGTGAATATATTCACGTGATAGTCGGTGCATCATTTTTAAATTTGATGTACTTTTTATAAAGTGACATGAACCGGAAGCATAAGTGGGTTTATACTTTTGAAAGAACAAATAAAAACATACAGTGATAACAGAAAGAAAATAGACCTTAGAGAAGTTGAAACCAGGTTAGACAAGTACACCATCAGTCTATGTAAAAACCATTCTGTGTTCAAACCATTCTGTGTTCAACACAATATACAGATCTATAGGATGTTACGTTCCATTCCATATGTAAGATAGCATATTAGGAGAGATTGAGTAGCAGCATAAACATGTTAGAAGATAGTCACAGAAACGTTAGGTAAACAGGTCGGTATGGAGATAGGTTAGGTAAATAAATTGCCAGAATTTATTTAATTCGAAGCGTGCAGAGTATTCGCAGGAAAAACATAGCTTTTGAAAAGGTCCAGTTTGAAAAGAATCTCTTTATTTAAGTAGTTTAGCGAAAGTAGACCTGGCAATGCAGAGAGAGGGAGGAAAAGAGTTCTGCATTTGAGAGGCACACCTGGAGAAAGACTGAGGGGCCGATTCCGATTCGGGACGGAAATCTATCCGACCGAGCCGGACCCGGAGAGATTTCCGACGAATCGGACTCTAGCAGTCCGACCGAACGAGTACGATGCGCACGTATGCTATCGGACTCGATTCGGTCGGAATCCCATTGAAGTCAATGGGAGCCAGTCGTACGACGCTTACACGGGCTCCCATTGACTCAATGGGCACGACGCGAACAAGGGCGCCCCCTACAGCGTGTTCACGTCGATGCGGGTCGCGCCTTACATGCACGTGTAGGGGGGACCCTGGTGGCGCCCTGTGCGACAATGTCTGCTGGTGCCCCACCAATGACCACCTCTGCCATGGATTCCCTCACTAGCACCTTTTAACAGTGCCCCTCAAGTCTCAAAAACCACTGTCTCTCAGATTCATTTAGTTTTATAGCAACACTCACACCAGTGTACGGTGTCAGAGCACTTTACACCACACACACACACATTGCACAGAGACAACAGTACATAGGATATGCTACATCAGACAGGACAAGGTGTAGTGTAGCAGTAACATGCCATCTATACTGGCAGGCAATATAGTTTGAGCCCTTATTCTGGGGAAGCACAAATCCAGAATTTAAAACGTACCATCGTTGGGGGTTCTCTTTCATAATAAGAATTATTTTCTACCCAAATGAACCCTTTTCACAAGATTAGATGATGAAAGACTGGGCAAAAAAACATAAAGCTGGCACAGAAGCAGTAACCCACTAACCTCTTTACATTATATGCACTTTGTTACGTGCATGCCTATGGCTCCCTGGGAGCAGATTGTGGCCCCCATAATTATGTACATAATTGCCCCCACAGGCAGACATGCCAACCCTCCCGATTCAGGCGGGAGACTTCCGATTTCAAGGCTAGTCTCCCGCCTCCCGATTCCTTCAAGCAAAAACCCGATTACTCGGGGTTTCAGCTGACAGGGCTTGGTATTGTGTAACGTGGTGTATGCACTGCCATCAACCCGCTCCTGCAGGCCAGTGCACAACACTTGCATCACCCTCTTTCTGCCTGCCATTGCACTCCATTTATTCATTTATTTATGCGTTTTTATATAGCGCAGACTTTACCCGAAGGTGTCAGAGCGCTTCACAATAGGAACAGTAACATTACATGAGGAGTCGGTTACACGTGAGCATAATACAAAAGCAAGCGTTACATTACATGAGGAAAGGTGACAATTGTGCAACTAACAAAAACAAACCAGATACAAAGAGGCATACGTTCCAAGAGGAAAAAGTGACAGGTGTGCATGATACATGAGATACAAATAGAGGTATAATACTGCAAAACGTGTATTTGAGTTTCAAATGTCCGATCCTGCAGCAGCACACTTGCTAAGCCCATACATGACAGTAACCCGATTCAAGGCCCCATTCTCCCTATTTTTTTCCCAATCTCCCACTTTGCTCTTCTAAAATGTTGGCATTTATGCCCACAGGGAGTCGGCCACTGAGCAGAAGGACCGACCCCCTGCCAATATCGTCGCCATTTTTTAAAAAAATGCCTTTTTTTTACTTTTTAGGGGCGATCGCGCCCCCAGGGAAAAACCAGGTAAATAAATTTTTAAATGTGCCCTCGGGGGGGGGCGACCCATCACCACAAGGGCCGACCCCCCAAAGACATCCCTGGGGTCTAGTGGGGTTTCCTGGCCATGGATCGCAGCAGCGCTGCGATCCACGGCCAGGAACCCTTTCAGGAAGGCCTCGTTTGAAAGGGAGACTCTCCCTTTCAAACGAGGCCTCCCTGAAAGCTGGGGAGGCTGTTTCCAGCCAGATTTCCCCATCAGAGTCGAGCGCGGCCTTACCTGCTGCTGTCCTTGGCTCCGGTTGGGAAATCAGTGACGTCAGAGCGCCTCGCGGCGCGCTGACGTCACAGATGGGCGGGAGGGGGCGGGGAAGACGCGAAAGCCTTCGCGTCTCCCCCAGTAAAAATTAAATAAATAAATAAATCCGGTGCGATGCACCGTACGATTTATTATTGCCCTCCCTGGTGACGTCCAATGGACGTGCGCAGCACCAGGGAGGTAGTGCTTGCGTCGGCCATTGGCCGACGCAAGCACCAAAAGGGTTAAAAGAGCCGATCCTATAGCACAGCGTTGTCATGTGATCAAGGCGGGCAATGGCTGAAACGCGTAATTGCGGACAAACCACAATAAAGGAAACTCACGCACTCAATTTGTGGTCCGTGCTCGTTATTTATTCATCAAGGAGGTGTATGTAGCGAGGATTGTGATATATATATATATATATGCAAGGAACTCCGTCTCAAAACATCCAGATTTCCAGGAAAGACGAACACGGACCCAGATAGCTGCGTGCAAAAAGGTATTTATTTTAATCCATATTGACACCACGCACCGCCATGACGCGTTTCGGCCCCAGAAGGGCCTTGATCACATGACGCTGTCAGGGAGAGCCACCAAATTTAAAGTGCAAGTAATGAGCATCACGTGACCATAGGGCCAATAGACATAGAAAACATACATTAATACATCATTGCATGTATGTATTACGATCATAATTCTGTTTAGTAGCTTTGAATTGTCATAATTTAGATAGACGTGCAAAAACTGCAACAGTGCAAAAACATCATGTGCAAAGTAGGCAATTTAAAATACATCCCCCTAATGGGGCCAGAAGCACGAATGGTATGGATTACCTAAGTAAAGTGCATAATGCATTATAAAATCCTCATATCCAGACGGCAAAACCAATACCCAAAATATTGCCTCTGAAGCAGTGTACAAAGTACACGCAATAGTGCAAAATAATGCGGCTCAGTGCAAATGTGCAATTGTCATATCGCAGGAAGTGTCATGGAAAGTTCCATCATCAGCAGGTCTAAAGACTAGATGACAGGGTGAATTGCATCAAACCCACCAATAGCAGATGTATAAAAATAAGTAAATACAAAAGTGCAATACTCATCCATGTATGTGCAATAATTACAATAAAACCATACTGCATCATACCCATAATGGGTCATGGAACTCATGCTTTCTCTTGCTATCTGGACGATCCCTCATCCAGATCATAACCCCTAGGAATTATGTAGTTGAAAAAAGAATTTAAAATCAAATAATCTGATTAAAATATTCATTCACTTTTCACATATATATATATATATATATATATATATATATATATATATATATATATATATATATATATTATCTACTGGCGGTCGCCAGTAGATAGTTATAGTTACAACCTATTATCCATAGGAAATCCACGACATTCTATTTGAAATAACTCTCTTGCCGGTTGACGTATCTTCGCAAAATTTTCAAACTTTGTGGCCCGCTCCGGTCCGCTCCTACCCTGAAAGTCTCGGGGGATTCGTCAAGCGGGGGCCGAGAAAAAGGGGGTCCCAAAACGCGTTTTCCCCATGCATTTTTCCATAGGAAACTTTAGACACGGCTACAGCCCGAACTGCTGAACGGAATTACACCAAATTTGGCAAACAGGTAGTTCTTGGTTCAGAAAGAACCCTTTTGTTAAATGGTGTAAATCCGTTCAGTAGTTGCTGAGAAAATGAAAAGTAAAAAGTTAGTGATATCTATGGCCGAGTAGGGTCCGCGTACCCTCAGCGCACCCTGCGCGCACCGTCCCGATCACGAGCTGCATGTTAATTGGCTGTGAACATTCCGATTCAGGAAATGTTGGCAGCCATTTTGTCCCTCGGTAGAACCGAGGGACAGAAACAAGTGCGCTAAAGCGCACAAAGGGGGCAGGGTAGAAACACCCTGACCCCTAGGTTTGCTCAGGGGTCCCACAGGACCCCTGGGCAAAAAAAAAAAATTAAAAAAATCGGCAGGATGCGCTCAGGGTGCGCGAATCCTGCCGGAAAAAATCGAAGCGCGGGCTCCCGCGCTTCGATGTCAATTGGCCCCCAGGTGGGCCAAGTCCCGGGGGCATGGTGGGGGGGATAACTTATGTGTGGGGGCCTCAAAGGGCCCCCAAGCCCCGGGGACCGCCACCCCCCGGGCTTTTTTAAAAATGGTGCGGGAGGGCACTGAGCCCTCCCGCAGCCCCGGGGACCACCACCTCCCCGGGCTTTTTTATACATTATAAAACCTGTGTGGGGGCTCCAGCCCCCACACGCCCGGGACCGCCACCTCCCGGGGCACTAAACATTTTAATATGGGGGTCCGTTACGGACTCCCAGAGCCCCGGGGACCACCACCTCCCCGGGCTGTGTACTGAATGGAGGGGGCCGCGCGCCCCCTCCTGGAGCCCTTGATGGCCCTGGGGACCACCACCCCCAGGGCCGGCTTCCTGCAGTGTCCCGGGTGCCTACCCCCGGGACACTGTAGTTTGCTATGGCAGGACGGGAGCCTCATGGCTCCCGTCCTGCCATAGCAACTGCTTTGGATATTGGAAGAGAGAGCAGGGAAACCTGCTCTCTCTTCCAATATCCAAAGCAGATTGCTTTCCACATGGGGAGCTGCATCTTAGCAGCTCCCCATGTGGAAAGCAATGCCGGCTCCCAAGGGACGCGGGAGCCGGCGGGACTGTGGGGGATTGGGGACCCCCACAGTCCCCAACGGAGAGGCCAGCCCCGGGGGATGGGGTCCCCGGGCAAGTAGTGGCCCGGGAGGGGGCCACGTGGTCCCCCTCCCCAAAAAAGAGAAAAAAATGTAAAAAAAAATGGAAAGGCCGGCCCTGGGGGATGGGGTCCCCGGGGCCTTAAAATGGCCAGAGGAGGGGGGCCACGCTGCCCCCTCAAAATAATAAATATAGAGGCCATGCCCCGGGGATGGGGTCCCGGGGCCAATACAGGCCCAGGGAAGGGGGCCACGCGGCCCCTTCCCGTTTTTTTTTTTTTTTGTAATTTAAAGGGGTAAGGCCCTGGGGGATGGGGTCCCCAGGGCCCAAAAAGAGAAAAAAGGAAGGGGGGCCACACAGACCCCCTTCAGGGGACAAAAACATTTTTTTTTTTTTTAAACGATCGGACCCGCAGGCCCCGCCTTCTTCCTTCACCACTCTGCAAACGCGCCCCCTGGCGCGTTTGCAGAGGGGAACGAATCCCTTGAATACTGGGGGTCCCTGGGGCCAACTAGCCCACCAGGAACCTTCCAGTATGCGCCAGGGGCTGCCTTGCAGAGAGGTGTACAGAGGCCACGCCCTTTTTACACCTCTCTGCAACGCAGCTCTGTGGCGCTTTGGAGGTATATGGTGGGCTAGTTGGACTCCGGGGACCCTCAGGATTCAAGGGGACTTAATCCTCCAACCTAAAACGCGCCACGGGCGCGTTTGCACAGTGGTGAAGGGAGGGCGGGGCTTCAGGTGACATGTGTGCAAACAGGCTCCGTGGCGCGTTTAAGATGGGAATTAAATCCCCTTCAATCCTGAGTGTCCCTGGGGGCCAACTAGCCCAACAGGTACATCCAGAAAGCGCCACAGAGCTGCGCTTGCAGAGAGGTGTAAAAGGGTGTGGCCTCTCTACACGTCTCTGCAACGCAGCCCCTGGCGCATATTGGAGGTTCCTGGTGGGCTAGTTGGCCCCTAGGGACCCTCAGGATTCAAGGGGACTTAATCCCCCAACTTAAAACGCGCCACGGGGCGCGTTTGCACAGATGTCACCTCAGGCCCCGCCCCCTGCCTTCACCATTGTGCAAATATTCTTCTAAAATCATCCGAAATACGAATTCCGATTTACTCACCTGTTATAAGGAGAGACCTCAGTGCTGTATCTTTTAGCCCAGTACTGGTCCTGAAAAGTAATTTTAACCGTACTTACCAGTAACTTGAATTTCCTTCCATAGGCTAACATTGACTGGTTTCACTTGGAAATTCTTCTAAGTGTGGAGTTTTGGAACTTTAAAATATTCCTCTAAAATCAGCCGAAATACGAATTCCGATTTACTCACCTGTTATCAGGAGAGACCTCAGTGCTGCATCTTTCAGCCCAGTACTGGTCCTGAAAAGTAATTTTAACCGTACTTACCGGTAACTTGAATTTCCTTCATAGGCTAACATTGACTGGTTTCACTTGGAAATTCTTCTAAGTGTGGAGTTTTGGAACTTTAAAATATTCCTCTAAAATCAGCCGAAATACGAATTCCGATTTACTCACCTGTTATCAGGAGAGACCTCAGTGCTGCATCTTTCAGCCCAGTACTGATCCTCAAAAGTAATTTTAACCGTACTTACCAGTAACTTGAATTTCCTTCCATAGGATATCATTGCCTGCTTTTTGCTGAAAAGTTTCTAAGTGTTGATTTTTGGAACTTTAAAATATTCCTCTAAAATCAGCCGAAATCCGAATTCTGATTTACTCACCTGTTATCAGGAGAGACCTCAGTGCTGCATCTTTCAGCCCAGTACTGATCCTCAAAATTAATTTTAACCGTACTTACCGGTAACTTGAATTTCCTTCATAGGCTAACATTGACTGGTTTCACTTGGAAATTCTTCTAAGTGTGGAGTTTTGGAACTTTATAATATTCCTCTAAAATCAACCAAAGTACGAATTCCAATTTACTCACCTGTTATCAGGAGAGAACCCAGTGCTGCATCTTTTAGCCCAGCACTGACCCTGAAAAGTAATTTTAACCGTACTTACCAGTAACTTATATTTTCTTCCATAGGAATCCATTGTCTGGTTTTCAGCAGAAAAGTTTCAAAGTGTCGATTTTCACAAACTACAAATATTCCTTAAAAATCGCCGGTATGACTTAAACGCATTCTTTCAACTGTTTACAGGAGATGCACCAGTGCTGGAACCAGGATCCAACACTGAGTAACAAAAGTAACGATAACAGTTTTTACCTCCTAAGTGAATTTCCTTCCATAGGATAACATTGGTCATTCTATGAGAAAAAGTTTCTAAGTGTCAACTTTTAAAATACAATAATATTCCTTAAAAATCACGAGTGTAACCAAAACGCTTTTACTCAACTGTTTACAGGAGATGTGCCAGGACTGAATCTAGGATCCAGTTCTGTGGTTAGAAAAGTAATCCATAAAGTAACTAATTGCATTTAACTAGAAATTCACATTGAGCTGAATGTTGCATTGTGTTTGAAAATGTGTTGCCCATTGCAACAACTGTAACTACTGTACTTAAAAGTCTATTGCCTATGTGCAAAGTATTTAAACTAAAGTAATTCATTCTGAGAAAGTATTTTTGTAATGTAATGTATAATGTAATTACAATGTAATTTAAAAAATAAAATATGTTATATAAAATTGTTTGTAAAAATGTAGTAAATCAGTATTAAAAAATTTATATAACAATTAATACATTTAAAAATTGTCATTTACAAAACCTTTGAAATTCACTGAAAAAACCGTAGGTTTCAGACATGTTATAGTTACAAATTAGCATTTAAAAAACCTTTGAAATTCACTGAAAAACCATAGGTTTCAGGGACGTTATAGTTACAAATTAGCATTTAAAAAACCTTTGAAATTCACTGAAAAAACCATAGGTTTTAGGGACAGTTATAGTTAGTTGGACATTGCACTCGTACAAAACCCGTGAAATTCCCCGTTATAGTTAGTCCAGCTAACTATAACTCGCGCCCCGCAATGCACTGCTGATGACGTCACATATTACATCACTCATGACATGGTCAGTGACATCACTGATGACATCACTGATGACATCTCAAATGACATCACTGATGACATCACTGATGACATCATCCATGTGATAATTTCATGCATCTTCTCACACCCTAATATAACCTTTGATACACCCACTCTAAATTACAGAATGCCATTCGCAAAACCATAGACACTCCAACACCAATAACTACATACCCACACACTGATTCTTAGGTCTACGCACACATCCACTCACTCACCCGTACAGTCACTCATACTTACGGTCACTCAGTACAGGACTATCATATGCACTCATACTCCTATATAGACACTCAAACACCGCCACTCATCCATAGAGGTACTCACACACCTAGTCAGTCATGCAAATAATTAAACACACTACCATTTACTCACCTATACAGTTATACACACACCAGCTCACTTACTCATACAAATACTAGCACATTCTTACGCTCTTATACAATCACTGATACAAGCACACACTCATCCATACAGCCACTATCACAATCAGTCACTCTCGCTATAGCTATTTATATACTCCAACACACATATATACTGCCTTTCACATATGTAGTTACTCACACATGTACCACTGGGACATACATTCACTCACTAACACACTCTTACACACACTTACCCACCCATACAGTCTATCACAGATGCACTCTTGAAACCATCCACCCAGTGAATCACCCACTCACACATCTATGCACAGAGTCGCACACACCCCTCCCACACAAACACTCAGGCACCCATACAGATACTCACACAAGCATTCAATAACTCAAATAGACACTCATGTAGCTATTCACAAACACATGCAGCCACTTACACAGCAACAGACAGACGGATACAGACATTCACCCAGTTTAGTCACTAACCCATGCATTCAGTAAGATACGTTAAATCACTCACTTATACAGTCAGTCACGCACCTACTAAATCATCCATACAGACACTTACACACCCACTCATTCTTCAATACGTCTTTTCATATATATATATTAAAAATATTTAAACTTTAGAGAAACACACAGTCACTGGATGATGTCATCAGTGATGTCATCAGTGATGTCATTTGAGATGTCATCAGTGATGTCATCAGTGATGTCACTGACCATGTCATGAGTGATGTAATATGTGACGTCATCAGCAGTGCATTGCGGGCGCGAGTTATAGTTAGCTGGACTAACTATAACGGGGAATTTCACGGGTTTTGTACGAGTGCAATGTCCAACTAACTATAACTGTCCCTAAAACCTATGTTTTTTTCAGTGAATATATATATATATATACATATCTATATACACACACATATATACACATACATATATATGTATATATTATACATAGATATATACACACACACATATATATAATATATACATATGTATGTACAGATATATATGTTATTGAAATGTGTGCACAGGTTGCCGGTGTCTTCCACAATCGTACTGGTGCCAAAATGTGGGGGGTGGAGCCCATAATAATGTCATGAGCAGGAATGTAATTCAAGGCACTCCTCACGGTGAATAATCCAACTTATTAGCGATGTCAACAACAACACGTTTCGGCTTCAGAGCCTTTCTCAAGTGTGGGTTCCATCCACTTTAGAGAATAAATAGTGCTAACCAATCACCAAGCATAAAAAGACATAGTAGACAAAGTATGTCGAAACAGGAATAAAACAATGACATTGATTGGTGTAAAATACATTTCCATTAATGTGGTGCTCTTAAAAAGAATTATAGAACAGTATCATCGTCTTCAGCCATTGCAGTTCTCCAAATGTTTTGTTAGCCAACTAAATTACCTATAACTCATGCCTTCCCCATGCACTGCTTATACCCTTTCATATTACATCAGTTATAGCATACTAAATCATAGCATTCATAACAACACTTACATAAAATTACATAATTTATGAGAACACTGTGCATGGTAGAGGACCGAGTTATATTTAATTTAGTCTGGTTAGCAAGTTACAAGACTGTGTACGTAGGTGCGCAAGTTCTAATACTGTTTGATCGGGTGCAAATTATAACTTTATGTTGCAACTATAACTTTTCAATTTCTAAGGGTTGTGTAGTTAAAGTGAAGGAAATGACCTGATTTGAGTCACTCGGGTCACCAATGACCACCTCTTTGCCTTCCACTAAAATGAAGAGTCGGTCAGACAGTAGAGAATACAAACCAGTAATAGTTTATTCAGAATACACTCAGAGCGGAGCCCAATCTGCTCAGCCGGTAAGGAGTGCTGCAGAGAGGACTGACATCAGCAAGCATAACGATACATTATGTATCTTTCAGAGTCAATGGAAACACGCCCACCATGGAATTTTCCAGAGGGACGCAGCTGGACAGTAAATTACAAAGGAGTAATTTTCAGTTCTGAGGCCAGGCACACATTATCTATCTCTCAAGGTTACTCTGCCTGTGCCCGCCACTAGACAAGTGGCAGAAGGCTTTACATCTCAGAAGAAAGGTATGCGCTAATAAGAGCAATGCATTTATTAGTGTGCAAAACCCAACTCCAAAGAAACATAACCTAGAGAAGGCCGTTTCTCGAAAATGGAAAAGAATTAGTTTCAATCGTAATACAAAATTGCGCCTGTACACAAAATGGTGCAGCAAATGCTAACTTATGTAAAACAATGAAAGGGCTTAATTTTTATTCCTACAAAAGTTGGTTTTGTACAGTCATCATAAATTGAGTTTTCCTAACTATAACTATTCTTAAGCCTTTGGGTTTTTCATTGAATATATATATATGTATATTTTTCTAGGAGAGTTTTTGAGCATAATATTAGCACAGTGCCATCCACGCTGAGCTAGAAAGTGATAAAGCATTTTGCCATTTTTACAGCAATGTCTTTAAGCATAGGATTAGATAGTGCCAACCATGCTGAGCTGATAAATGACTAATGCCTTTTAACCGTACAGTTCATACCGTAAAATACCACACCAAGCCAACCTGACATGAATAAAAGCAACCCATGAAACATGTGTTTCACTTATATTAGAGCTCTTCACAGAGGTATCGCTTTGTCCAGACACAAGGGAGCACCCAGAATAGGCCAAGACAATACCCTATCTATATTCACTGAAAGAAACAAAAGCGTAAGTGATATTATAATTAGGTGTATGTTGAAATACTACAAAAATATATAAAAACCAAAAATACTGAAATTCACCTGTTATAGTTTAATGAGATAACTAAAACTTTCACCCAGAGTCTGGCCTGCAACCAGGCCCTGCACTGAACCCCCACGGTTGGCCAAACCCCACAGACTTCCACCCCACATTTGTCTTATTTTTTTCTATGTTTTTGCTGTACTGCAGTACTCCCATGGTATCGCTACTCAAGTCTTACTTTGAGGTACTATGGAACTGTGCAGGCTTCAAGCAATCTTCAATTACTTAAGCTTTCCAGGACCACGGAACTGAAGGTGACACTTGCATAGTGGCTTTCGCGGTACCCCACAAGAGGGCCCTGCTGAGTCCTGCTGTACCTGTGATACGGAAGAATTTGTTTTACATTTTTGGATTCTCTGAGTGTGTCCCTCTGGGGCCCCTAGAAGTGCCAGGGTGTTGGGTACCCCTTCCCTTATATGTTTTTTTCTTGAACTTAAGGTTATGGCCGTAGCAGCATTTTTCTTCACGTTACAGCCAGCCAATAAGATTGCACAGTCCTGTGGTATCAAAATGTCTGGCAGAAAAAAGGCCCACGTAACAAAACAGATCACTCCATTTTTTTCTAATGTATGCTACCACAGCACTCACACAAGACCAACTGTCCAGATGTACTTATTTTTTTAACCCCTGCATTACCACCTTGTTGTGTCCTGTATTTATGTGCATGAAGACTCTAGTGGTCCTCAGAAGACTCCTTACAAATATTACTTAATCTGATGGGTGTGGCTGGGTGTTGCTTATAAAGTTTGGGAACCAGTGCATTCAGTTAATGACTGCATTCTCAAGAATAAAGACGTACAAACCAGAGCATCGAGTGTGGCGTGGTCTGTTTCATGCTCCCGGGCTGGGGAGAATGTTACAACTGTGGACAAGATAGGGGATACGTGTCCCCCAATGATACAAGACTGCTCTCCTTCAGAGTTTAACGTGGTCCAGCAATCTGCATGTGCGTGTCATGTGCACCTCAAGAAGAGGTCTACAGTTGGAGTATGAAGAGTCAAATCGCAACTCCAGCTTTTGAGAGGCCCCCGAAGAAGGTGCAAGCCCTACATAGGAGCACAGTCAGTGAGCATGCCAAAAATGACTGGTAAGTACGAAAGAAAAGATACTGTGCAACAGCAAAACACAGAGCCAGCATCGATACAAAAGGATAAACGCTAAAGACAGTGACACCCAGGTACGAAGAAGCGCTAGATGCAGATACGACTAGGTGCAAAGAAACGGTACAGGCAGTTATAACCAGGTACAAGAAAGTGCTAAAGGCAGTGACAACAATGTATAAAAAGTACAACTGTACTCACCAGAGTGAACGAGAAAAACGCCATCTGACCTCCAAATGAGACTTGGCCAGTGGCCGGTGCACTCAAAGTAGTATGCAGCATCCACAGCAAAGCAAGCATAAGCACTGGGTTGTGCTTACGAAGCCATTGTTCCCCACAGGAGTGACCCCAGAGGCAGCTGGTGGCACCCAGTGCAACTCACAAGATCTTTGAGCATTGAAGCTCTCCAATAGATGTCAGAGAGAGCACCAAGTCGGGCGCTGCCGCGTTCCTGAAATAACTACCTCCATTCGATACCGCCAAAAAGCAGAATATTGGCGCCAGATGGACTGCCTGCATTGAAACATACGATTACTTCATAGATGCTATAAAAGCAGATGACAAAAAGATCATCAAATACTTTAAAAACCTTGCAGGTGATGGAGTAAAGGAGGTGATGAAGAAGATATCACAAGCTGGTGAAATATCATACCATCAAATCAAGAAGGAGTTGGAGACCAACTTCAATCCAATGCCGAAAAACAACTATGAAAGGTACACTTTCAACCATGCAAGACAAAAACCTGGTGAGCTGATGGATGAGTTTGTTGAGAGACTCGATACGCTTATAACGCACTGCAAGTTCAATTAATTAAATTATGAAGAAGCCATGTGTCTTAAAGTTATTGATGGTGCCTCTCCAACTCATTCCGACGACGCATGCTGAGAGAAACACTCAGTTTGGAGAAAGTGCTCATCGCTGCAAAAGCAGAAGAGCACGCCAATTGACAAGCTGCTGATACGGAAGCTGGAACAACCCAAAATGAATCAGCAATAAACATGAAAATTAAGCAGAAACACAAGGCAAAGGCACTGAGTAATGTCTCTGAAGCAAACAAAATTGTGTTTCAACTGTGGATTCTTCTTTCCACAAATGTCCTGCTATTGGACAAATATGCAAAGGCTGCGGGAAGGAAAACCATTTCATAGCGGTTTGCAAAGCAGATGAGAAACTAAGTGCATCACAAATAGATGAGAAGATGGACACCAGAAAGTTCCAGAAGCACTCTAGCGACTTTCACAAGGCCAAACGGCAACATCGACTAAGGCAAATGGAAATTAAATGAGTTTGATTGTTATCAAATTCATGATCCAACGGTTCATTGACATCATCATTGAGTGAAGATGAGGAAAATAGATGTGCGATGGTGATGTCTGTCACAGATCGATGTGTGCATTTAGGATTGGCCACTTGCAAGAAAAGACACAAGTCTGAAAAGATTCACCACATGATGCAACAAAATTCCTTTGGACATTGTCCTGAAATCACGCTCAAGGTGAATAGTTGCCCTACTAGTGGTGTATCGATAAACATCATGCCGGCAGAAAAGTACAAAGAACTGTCTCCGATACCACGCCTCACACCGTCAAGAACCAAGATGTATACATGGGCACCTTCTAAATCCTTGCGGGGTAAAGGATCCTTGGTGATAACCACACAGCAGAAGAAAACGACATTGCAAGTGCCAATTCATGTACTCCAAGGTACTCTATCGGGTGCATGCTTATTACGTTTCGACACTACTGCTGACATGGGACTGATCTCTATTAACTACAGCTTCAATGCCCATTCTGAAATTGTGAATTAATTCCTGACATTGTTTCATGGATTTGGAAAACTTAAGACAATGGAGGTACGGCTTCGCATTAATGAAGATATTCAGTCAGATGCACAGCAGCACAGTAAAATTTCTTTTCACTTACCGGAGGCCATTGAGAAAGAACAAGAAACACTGTTAAAGCATGACATCATCGAGTTCTCTACTGGTTCGACACATGGGTTTCACCAATTGTGATGGTGCCAAAAAAGGACAGTGGAGGTTCAGTTCACAAGTGTGTTGATATGCGACAGGCCAACAAAACAATCGAAAGAGAAAGACATTCAGGTCCACACATTGCGGACATGATCACACAGCTGAATGGCAGCAAAGTCTTTTCCCGCCTTGACCTGAACAAACGTTACCATCATCTTGAACCGGAAGAAAAATGCACTTATTGTCATGTTCTTTAGGCTAGTCCTGTCATGTATGCCCCCTTTTTACATACATTGTGCCATCCATCCGACAATAACAGTTCTGAACAGGTGACCTTTTACCTAGTAGTTTGCTCCTGTCTCTTTGACAACGGGCTCTTAGTACTTTATCATAATCCCTGTACCTGACGTACATAAACATATCCTCAGGCACCGGATAAATATTCTGTGTAAGGGTCACCACTTTTTGTTTATCCTTGGCCAACAGGCCCGCTGTGCATGATCGCATTGTTTTAAGAAAACATTTACGATTGTTTTCAAAACATTTATGATTTTTTTCAAAACATATCGATTCTAGAAGAAACCGTGGAGGGACCACTCTAGTATATAAGACCCTTATTCCCCCCTGCAAATTAGAGGAGAATTCCTTCCACATTGACATGGGGTCCTGCATGCTGAATCTTCGACATGCAGCGGTCTGACATCCCTTGCTGGGTGTCATCCTTGGAGCAGAGACGGGGTCCTTCATTCTCTACCATCATGTAAAGGGGTTGGTTCTTCCCTATGGGGTCCTTGGATATATATATATATATCTATCTATCTATCTATCTATCTATATATATATATATATATATATATATATATATATATATATATATATATATATATATATATATACACACATATATATGCTTTGCAAACGGAGTCCCAATCGCGCTCTCAGGTCTTTGCACAAACCACCAGAAATCCAAAGTTTGACAAAGAGGGTTTATTCACCTCATAAACCGGCCGTGACGCGATTCACCCTCAAGGGGCTTGTTCACACAACGGTGTCACAAGTGGCTACAACTTACATACTGTTCCTGGTATGTCATGAGCATAGATGACAGACTTGTCATAACAAACAATACATTCTGTCAAATACATAGTCCCCATCTTGAAGTTGACATAGTTGCAACAAAACGTATAACAGTCAGTGCGGTTACAGTGCATTGAACATTGGTGAGAGCATGTGTATTTAGTAAAGCATGAGACCATAGAACAATGTACCTCAAATATATTGAAACGGGCATGATATTGCACGCATGATGTCTGGTAACTACCCTTGATAATGCATATCGGCACTCGTGTTTGCGTTTCATCAGTGACGTGAATGCTCCTGACGGTGCGTGCTGGAACTCGTAGTCAAGTTGCCTATGTGTATGAACTCGGTGTTGTGCAGTTTGGGGAAATCCACTGTTATAAGTCCCACAAGCGTGCACCTTATCAAGACGAGTCATGTATATCGATTGTGTCTACTGGGATACATAGTGCGTTGTCCGGTTTTAAGTCCCTGCTTAGTGGGATAGTCAGATCCAAGGGTGCTGCCTAAAGGGCCCGTTATATGTTATAATGGAAAACTCGGTAATCACATAGGTCTCTCTCATCAATGTGAATAGTCAAAATACTAGCTACAACGTCCAAGTATCACCCAGGAACCTTTGGAAATTAGCCCTTGTTGTCCACCCCCTATCTCCCAAAGCTTCAGTGCAAGTGATGATAAAAATGGGAAAAGAAAAATAACTCTTATCTGAAAACTGGAATACAGCTGGATGATGTTACGAAGAAAAGGGTAGGGATCCCGCTGTCTTCAGTCCTGAGACATAGTCCCTTCCTTTCCTCCTGTGGGAGAAAAAAGAGCACGTGATCAAACACACGATATCAATTAAAACAATGTAATTTTGATCATACAGACACTAGAAATATCAGGCGTGTGACACTTTGTAATGGTGAGAGAGACATCTATCGAGGGGAAGTGAGTGTATTAATCCTCTTGTAGGTGTATGGCCATCTCATCGTCCAGATTATGCCCATTTGGATAACGGGTACCCATCCCTATGATGTGTCTGGATTCCCGCTGCCTTAGTCTCAAAGTGTGGTTACCTCCTCTCCTGTTTGTCGTCACTTGTTCTATCACATAATAGGAGAGCTTGGTACAGTCTGAAACATTTTTTGTTTCAAAATGACGTGCAATTGGATATTGTTGATCCCTGTTTGTAATGGCCCTCATGTGTTCGAGGACACGTTTCTTTGCCATATGTGTAGTGCTGCCTACGTATCTTAATTTACATGGGCATTCCAAAACATAAATTACTAATGTACTGTTACATGTGAGAAACTGTCTGATACTGATCATACTGTTGGTACTGGTATTCCAAAACTCCTTTCTCATTCGGCTATTCCCACAGACCTTGCAATGGCCACATGGGAAAAAGCCTTGTAGGTCTATTCTCCTATTGGTCGTGGTGTCAGATATGTCACTGTGTACTAAAAGGTCTTTCAAATTCCATCCCCTTCTGTACGTTATGCTTGGTCTTGCTGGTAAAGTGTTACCTATGACCGGGTCTCCCCTGAGAATATTCCAATTGCGTGTGATGGTCTTACGTATATTGTCTGAATTACCATTGTATGTGAGAATCATGCGTGTTTCCATGTTGTCAGTGCAGTCTGTGATGTTGGGCGAGGCGTTCCCAAGGATGGTGTCTCTCTCTACCCCTTTGACTCTCTCCACTGCTTTCTTGAGGACCCATGTGGGATACCCCCTGTCCTTAAATCTCTGGATCATGGTGATTTGCTCCCTCAGATAACCCTCCTCTGTGCTGCAGTTTCTCTTCGCTCTGAGCAATACCCCGTAGGGAATACTCCACTCCAGATTATCCGGGTGGCTGCTCAGAGCGTGTAGTAAGGTGTTTCCTGCTGTGCATTTGCGGAATAAGGTGGTGTGTACTTTGTTCGCCACAATCTGTACCCTGGTGTCAAGATATTCTACCTCGTGTTTATTGATGGTACTAGTGAATGTGAGGTTCTTAGAGTTATGGTTCAATTTGTTTATGAACATCAGAGCTTCCTCTTTGCTGCCTCGCCAGACAACAAAGAGGTCGTCAATATATCTAAGCCAAAGTTTGACCTTAGAAAATTCATTTTCAAGATTGATGTCTTCCCTGATGTCCTCTTCCCATGCTCCCATGAAGAGATTCGCAAAACTTGGTGCAAAGCATGCACCCATCGCAGTACCGAGGGTCTGCTTGTACATGTCACTGTTAAACATGAAAAAATTGTTTGTCAAACAAAACTTGATCATGTTTAAAATCATTTGTGTATGTACCCAGTATCTGATGTGTCTGCATTTCAAAAATCTGGCACAGGCTTCTACTCCTTGGTCATGGTCAATCACTGTGTACAGCGAGTTTACGTCCATGGTTATTAGGAAGTGATCTGCATGCCATTCCAAGTTGTGAATTTTGCCTAGAAAATCTTTTGTGTCACTTACGTACGAGGGCAAGGTAACCACAAAGTCCCTCAGAAAATGGTCGGCATACCGTGAAAGGTTCTCAAGAACACTGCCCCTGGATGAAATTATGGGTCTGCCTGGAGGGTTCTCTCTACTCTTATGAACTTTGGGCAGTAGATACATGACTGGGAGATTAGGGTAATCCTTTTTCAGAAAGCAGTATTCTTCCCATTCAATCAGTCCCTTATCCTTCCATTCACATAACCTTTCCCAGATACAAGTGATGCTAGAGTTATATTCTGTTTGGTTGGATCTGGTGTATGTGTTCGTATCACTCAGTTGACGTGAGGCTTCTTCTATATACATCTTCCTGGACAAGACAACAATGTTGCCCCCTTTGTCGGCGGACTTATTACAATACTGTCATCTGTGGCCAGTTCTTTCATGGCCTTTTTCTGTGCAAAGGTCAAGTTATGCTTGAATTGTTTAATCTTTTTCGTCCAATTCTTCTTCCTGAACTCAAGTAGCTCATTGCCCACCTGTTCCTGGAAGGTGTCAATGTTGTCATGATTCATACTTGGTAAAAATGTTGATTTAGGTTTAAAACTAGTACAAGCGGCTTTATCATGTCTGATTTCCATCTCATCGAGAATGAGATGGGCATCCGTACTGATATGTGTTCCTTCAGGGTCACTCTCTAATTCGTGTAGTGCCACTAAAGTGTCAATGTCACCTATGGTAAGTTCATCATTATGAGCAAGATGTTCACCATGATGAAGTCCTCTGCTTCTGGCCGGTTTCAATTTGTGCCACTTTCTCAGTTTCAGTTTTCTACAGAACTTGAAAATGTCAATTTTACTGTCTACATAGTTCATGGGTACTGCCGGGCAGAAAGAGAGGCCTAGGCATAGGGTTCTTTTGTCTTTATTGCTAATATTTCTGGTAGACAAATTAACGATGGTCTGGTTTACCATGGCATCATCCATTATTGGTTTTTCTTGGAGAGTGTCTGTTTGTTTCCCACTTGCTCCGAAATGTTTGCTTTTCTTTCTCCTCTGCTGGCACCTCTTCCGCCTCTTCCTCTGGAACCCTTTGCTCTTCCTCTTGCCATTGGGGTGTCCTCCCTCTGGTTCATTCTGGATGTCGCTCTTGTAGTTTGCCGGCTCCGTCTCATGAGCAGGTACTCGTCTAAAAAGTCTTTGGTCGTGTTGCGCCATCCCCTTCAGAGGTCGAGCTTTCAGATGTTCTTGTCAGTTCCGAGACATCTGTGTTGGTATCACTTGAGCTTGCCGCTTCTTCATCCTGGTTCATCTGTGTTGTTGCTGTTGCTGTGTCACTGGATCCCACAGTATCGTAAAGATGGTCCTATTTTCGGCTATAGGTGAGAATCCTGCCCGATTCGTAATCACCACAATCTCGGTGGAGCTTACGTTGTTTCCTTGCTTTTATATCGTCCTCCACTTGCTTTAGTCGTTTTTTCATTTCCTCAAGGAACTTGGAGATAAGTTCTTGTTCAATATGCGTATTCAGTTCTTCTTTGATACGCCCTCTTTATGTTCTCCCTGTCCGACCAGGCATATTTTCCTAGAATTTCTAGCATATTCCTCGAACTGTTAGCCGAGTTTGCCGAACATTCTTCCAACATTCGTGAATCTGGTGAGTCGTAGGAGGGAGTTATATAGATTCTTAGGCCTCGGGGCACCATTTCCTTGTCTATATAGTCTTGGAGTGATGTCGCCTCCCACCATTTAGAAATCTTTTGTTTATGTCATTTCTCGTATTTTCTTAGTACTTCCATGATGGTTGATTCTGTTCGTGTCGCTACCGGTAAGGTACGTCCTACTCCCGGTGCTTGCGCAAATAGTGTCTGTGCTGCTGCTTTGCACTCTCTGTCGTCCTCCATGTTGTCTTTAAGATCTTATTAAGATATCCCAGTTACAGTCCTTAGGAACCTGGTGGGTGCCTGACCCCTCTGCTCATGCAGAGTTCCCCTTGCCGTTTTATGTCATAGTGAAACTGTCAACAGGGTTCTCCGCTTGGTGGGAGTGATGACCCAAATAATTAGCGAGTTACCCAATAGACCAATTCTGCTTGGGTCATGCTGTCCAAGGTACACCCTGTTACGCTGTTGTAATGCATTTAATGGGAGGTTGTGGAATACGCACGTACCTAATCATCCAGCCTCTGAAGAAGAAGGATATACACCTTCGAAACGCATCAGGCCATGAAGGATGATATGGCTGTTACCCTTTTCGTTTGGCAGACGATGTTTGTACTTGAATAAAGGTTTTGAAAACGCCGTTTGGGAGTGCAGCTCAATGTGTGGGCAACACCAGGAGCTTTTGTATTTGGCGGCGGCCCAGCCGCCGAGCTTGCATCACCCTGAAAAGTGACGGGGGCCGCAGGTTCGGTATTTACGGAACCACTGGGATCTACTGGCGCAGGATAAAGAACGGACACTGTCAAACGAGGCCCATCTGGGGGCTTATATCACTGTGTTTGGGACAGTACAAAGTGTGACCATCAATGGTATGATTCAAAACCACATCTCCCAGAATGCTCTACCATGTCATGGGACCGGCCCATCTGGGGGCGTGAATGATGCATTTAATGGGAGGTTGTGGAATACGCACGTATCTAATCATCCAGCCTCTGAAGAAGAAGGATATACACCTTCGAAACGCGTCAGGCCATGAAGGATGATATGGCTGTTACCCTTTTCGTTTGGCAGACGATGTTTGTACCTGAATAAAGGTTTTGAAAACGCCGGTTGATAGTGCGGCTCAATGTGTGGGCAGCACCTGGAGCTTTTATATATATATATATATTCACTGAAAAAACCATAGGTTTGAGGGACGTTATAGTTAGTTGGACATTTCACTCGTAAAAAACCAGAGAATTTCGGACGCTATAGTTAGTTGAGCTAATTATAACGCACGCCTCCGCAATGCACTGCTGATGATGTCACATATTACATCATTCATGACATGGTCAGTGACATCACTGATGACATCACTGATGACATCTCAAATGACATCACTGATGACATCATCCAGTGGCTGTGTGTTTCTGTAAAGTTTAAATATGTTTTATATATATAAATGCCAAGGTGTATTGAAGAATGAGTGGGTGTATAAGTGTCTGAATGGATGATTTAGTAGGTGCGTGACTGACTGTATAAGTGAGTGATTATTCGTGTCTTACTGAATGCATGGGTTAGTGACTAAACTGTGTGAATGTCTGTATTAGTCTGTCAGTTGGTGTGTAAGCGGCTGCATGGGTTGGTGAGTAGCTACATGAGTGTCTATATGGGTTATTGATTCGTTGTCTGAGTATCAGTATGGGTGCCTGAGTGTCTCTGTGGGTGGGTGGGGGGTATGTGACTCTGTGTATAGATGTGTGAGTATGTGATTCACTGGGTGTATGGGTTCAAGAGTATATCTGTGAAGGGCTGTATGGGTGGGTGAGTGTGTGTATGGGTGTGTTGGTGAGTGAATGGATGTCTCAGTGGTATATGTGTGAATAACAACATATGTGAAAGGCAGTATATGTGAGTGTTGGAGTATATAAATGACTATATGAGAGAGTGAGTGATTGTGAGAGTGGCTGTATGGATGAGTATGTGCTTGTGTCAGTGTTTGTATAAGAGAGTAGGTATGTGTTAGTATCTGTATGAATAAGTGAGGTGGTGTGTGTATAACTGTATAGGTGAGTAAATGGGAGTGTGATTGATTCTTTGCATGACTGACTAGGTGTGTGAGTAACTCTATGGATGAGTGGTGGTGTGTGAGTGTCTGTATATGTGTATGAGTGCATATGATAGTGCTGTATTGATGAGTGACTGCATGTATGAGTGACTGTATGGGTGAATGAGTGGATGTGTGTGTAGACCTAGGAATCAGTGAGTGGGTATGTAGTAACTGGTATTGGTGTGTCTATGGTTTCGAAAATGGTAGTCTGTATTTTAGAGTGGGTGTATCAAAAGATTTTGGATGATGTCATCAGTGATGTCTTCAGTGATGTCATTTGAGATGTCATCAGTGATGTCATCAGTGATGTCACTGACCATGTCATGAATGATGTAATATGTGACATCATCAGCAGTGCATTGCGGGGGCGCAAGTTATAGTTAGCTCAACTAATTATAACGTCTGAATTTCTCTGGTTTTGTACGAGTGAAATGTCCAACTAACTATAACGTCCCTGAAACCTATGGTTTTTTCAGTGAATTTCTAAGGTTTTTTAAATGATCATTTCTAACTATAATGTCCCTGAAACCTATGGATTTTTTCAGTGAATTTAAAAGGTTTTTAAATGCTAATTTCTAACTATAACGTCCCTGAAACCTATGGTTTTTTCAGTGAATTTCAAAGGTTTTTTTAATACTAATTTCTAACTATAACGTCCCGGAAACCTATGGTTTTTTCAGTGACTTTCAAAGGTTTTTTAAATGCTAATTTCTAACTTTAACGTCCCTGAAAGAATAAAAGGAAATGCACAAACAAACAACAGAAGATCAGAAAGACGAAAAAAAGTGCAAAATACAAGCATGTAAATAATTATTATTATACTGTAAAGTTGTTTTATTGTATTATATTACTTTCTTTCTTTTTTTCTTTAATTATTACAAAGGAGTTGCGCACCCTAAGTGAACCTACTCGATGGGTGCGTGCACCCAGCTAGCGCTCATTTCAGAAATCGCGCTGGAGTCGCGACGTCGGCGTAATTTCAAAAGTATGAAATATCATTAAAGAAATTATCAATAAAAGTTTTAGTTAAAGTGTTTGACTAATTTAATTTAAAAAACTATTTATAAACTATTTTTTTGAGTGTACTATTAATGATACGAAATTTCACGACTGCGCGACGTATGCGCGTACGGTGCGCGACCCCTCCCTGCACGTATTTCCGGGGTCGCGCCGGGATTGTGCCGGGTTCACGACTTCGGCGTATTTTCAAAGTTTGAAATATCACTATAGAAAGTTAGAATATCATATTGGAATAAACACTTTCACTAATATCCTTTTTAAAATATTGTATAAACATTTATTTATAGTTTATAATTATGTATACAATATTTTACGGGTGCGCGATGCGTAAGCGACCAGTGTGCGCACCCTACGCGACTTCATGTCAGCAGAAAAAGAAAGAATCTGATTGGTTTAAATCCTTTTCATTCTGTAAGAGGGAGGATCCATCCTTGTTATATTCCTCTTATTATTTGGCTGTCTTGCTGAGAAGACCTGCTTTTTGTTGCTCTGTACTTTTTTCCAATTTTTGTGTGTTTTGATTTTTTTTTTATACATTATGGCATCCAGTCATGCAGACATCGATTCATTGGAGCTGGAGGAGGACGAGATCGTGGAGCCTGTTAAAAAAGGAAGGAGAGTGTTGTGTGGGCCTTTTTTACCGTGCCAGAGGGCGAGAAGAAAGTAAACGCTCGCAAAGTTACATGCACCATCTGCAAGTGGATTTTATCAAGGGGCTCAGAGAAGAAATACTCATGCGGGACATCCAGCATGAAGAAATACCTTGAAACTCTCCATCCTGTACACTTGGCCAGAGAAGAGAGGAGAAGACAACTCAATGAAGCGCCAGAGCAAGACCTGAATGCCCATTCTACCTCTTCTCAACAAGTTTCTCCAGCACCAAGGCCCCATATCGTTCCTGAACTCTTTGAAGTGGCCATAGTCTGCAAAAAGTGTGATACCAAACTGTGCATCGCGGAGCAGTGCATGGACGTTGTTACGAGTGCCATCAAAGCACATAAATGTTAATTTTTTTTTTATAATGTGCTCAAAAATGTCCTTTTCTTTGCTTTTTGTTAAACAGCTCGTTTGCTGTTTTCAATTTCCTTTTGTTTAAAAAAAATCAAAAACACACAAAAAAAGAAAAAAAGGTAAAAAAAATACAAAAAAACAAAAAATTGTAAAAAAAAAACGGTTCTTACGGAACTACATCTATTGGTTAAAAAAAGAAAAATTACCTGAGTGATTGCATGAGAGCAAGGATACTGTGTGGGTGATTAGAGGAGTGCAAGGGTACTGCGTGGTGATTTTATGAATGTTTGGATAGTGGCAGAGTGATTAGATGAGTGCATGGGTACTGGCTGGGTGATTGAAGGAGTGCATGGGTGCTGCATGGGTGTTTGGAGCAGTGTATGAGTAGTGTCTGTGTTATTGCATGAGTGGATGAGTTGTGCCTGGGTGATTGGAGGAGTGCACTGGCAATCCCTGGGTAATTTTGTAAGTGCATGAGTATTGCTTGGGTGATTTTGTAAATGCATGGGTAATGGCTGTGAGATTGCATGACTATAGAGGTAATCTATGGGTGATTGGAAGAGTGCATGGGTAATGTCTGAGTGTTTGCATGAGTTTATCGTTAATGTCTGGATGAGTGCATAGGTAGGGCCTGGGTGATTCGAGGAGTGCAACGGTAGTGCTTGGTGATTTTAGAAGTGCTTGGGTAGTGGCAGAGTGATTGGATGAGTGCATGGGTACTGGCTAGGTGATTAGAGGAGTGCATGGGTACTGCATGAGTGTTTGGAGCAGTGTATGAGTAGAGTCTGTGTTATTGCATGAGTGGATGAATTGTGCCTGGATGATTGGAGGAGTGCTAGGGTAGTGCCTAGGTGATTTTGTAAGTTCTTGGTTAATGCCTGGGTGATTGCATGAGTGCAGAGGTAATGCATGGGTGATTGAAGAGTGCATGGGTAATGCTTGACTGATTACATTAGTTTATGTGTAATGTCTGGATGATTGTATGAGTGCATCGGTAGTACCTGGGTGATTATAAGATTGAAAGGGTAGTGTGTGGTCATTTTATAAGTGCTTGGGTATTGGTGGAGTGATTGGATAAGTGCATAGGTACTGGCTGGGTGATTGAAGGAGTGCATGGGTAGTGCACAGGTGATTGGAGCAGTGCATGGGTACTGCCTGGGTTATTTCATGAGTGGATGAGTAGTGCCTGGGTGATTGCAGGACTGCATCGGTAGTGCCTGGGTGATTTTGTAAGTGGATAGGTATTGTTTGGATGATTTTGTAAGTGCATAGGTTTTGCCTGAGTGATTGCATGAGTTTAAGGGTAATGCCTGGATGATTGCATGAGTGCAAGGGTAGTGCCTGGATGTTTGCATGAGTGCATGGGTACTACCTGCGTGATTGGAGGAGTGTAAGGATAGTGCATGGCGATTTTATAAGTGAATGGGTAGTGACTGGGTGATTGGAGGAGGAGTACATGGCTACTGGCTGGGTAATCGAAGGAGTGAATAAGTAGTGTCTGGGTAATTAGAGGAGTGCATGGGTAGTGCATAGGTGATTGGAGCAGTGCATGGGTAGTGCCTGGGTTATTACATGAGTGGATGAGGAGTGCTTGGGTGGTGCCTAGGTGATTTTGTAAATTCTTGGTTAATGTCTGGGTGATTGCATGAGTGCAGAGGTAATGTATGGGTGATTGAAGAGTGCATGGGTAATGCCTGACTGATTGCATGAGTTTATGGGTAATACCCGGATGATTGCATGAGTGTATGGGTAGTGCCTAGGTGATTGTAAGAGTGCAAGGGTAGTGCATGGTGATTTTATAAGTGTTTGTGTTTTGGCAGATTGATTGGATAAGTGCATGGGTACTGGCTGGGTGTTAGGAGGAGTGCATGGGTAGTACCTGGGTTTATTGCATGAGTGGTGTCTGTTACCTGGCATGCCGCATTTCCTGAGCTGCTTTATTTTAACCAGGCACGCCGCACTTTATCCCTGGGACCTGCGCCTGCATCTATCTGCACACAGCACCTACTTCCCGATTGGGAAAGCAACGGACGAGCACACCTGAGGACCACAAGCCTCAGAGCGCGTTGCGGCAGGATCCGCACGCATCACCAATCTCGCGCCAGGAGGCGCATATAGCGGGGTTGGGCCCTTCGCTAAGCGGGAGTCTGTTACCTAGCACGCCGCATTTCCTGAGCTGCTTTATTTTAACCAGGCACGCCGCACTTTATCCCTGGGACCTGCGCCTGCATCTATCTGCACACAGCACCTTACTTCCCGATCGGGGAAGCAACGGACCAGTACACCTGAGGACCACAAGCCCCAGAGCGTGTTGCGGCAGGACCCGCACGCGTCACCAATCTCGCGCCAGGAGGCGCATATAGTGAGCTCGCCCTCCCCGCTGCGCGGGACGCGCGCGGGATCGGCACGGGCAAAGACCGGGCCAAGACGGGCCCGTCTTAGCCCGTCATAGACCGATAGAGGCTGGGCCACGTTATTAACATCTGGTCTTAACATCCTTCCAGAAGGTACTGTGACATCTTATTGTGGTATTGACTTTGACTCTGTTTATATTGCTCATATTGACATATTGATATCGTAGGGATAAGGACACACAGGATGAATAGACCCAAATCTGGAAATGGGCAAGGGGTAGTGGGGACACTAGATGCCTTTCTGTTGAGGGCCGAGTCGGCTCTCATCCACGAAATCGAGCTTACAGAACGTAGATTGTCCTTGGACCCACAACATTTTCATCAACGAATTGCCCCTGTTACTCCTGCTGCCCTTGTTACCCCTGCTAAATATCTAAAGGGGGTGTGCAGTTCCTATCTGGACGGATGGGAAAGACAGGTCTTTCTTCGTGCTGCCCTCACACACCCCGGAAGGTGTCATGCTTCATCATCGGGCGTTTGCCCCTCGTCAGGCCGGCGCTGCAATGCCTGACGGGCTCCCGAAACCGGGGCTCTTTGCTGGGGATCTTTTAAAGAAGAAGCCGTAGGGTGCGTGCAGGTATGAGGGATAGGTAGTGCACAAGGTGATAAAATAATTAAAATAGGTATGGAGCAGTCCTATTGAATCAAATTTTAATAAACTAGGTAGCTCTAGCCTAATTAAAAACTATGTGTGTACCCAAGTGGAAATAGTGTTCCTCAAGGGCAGACTAAATGCGAGTGGTCAACATGTTTCGTGCCCGATTCGCCCCTAACGGGTCAATTGACACTTCGTCAGGACCGATAAACAAAAGAAAGGTGATAAAGTGCACTACCGTCTGGTATTCGGTATATTAACATAAATTACCAGGACCGGTAGAAATGCCCTTATAGACGTGTACTGAGGAGTACTGTAGACCTGTGAGAGAGGGGGACAAAAAGGGGTAGGAACAACCAAAAAATATGTGAGAAATGAAGAACGTAAAGACAGTAGTCTAGGGAAGCGGCATGTTAAGCCCATATTACCAACACAATTTGATATCACAGCTTTTCACAAAAAACATTTAGTAAATCATTTTGTAGACATAGCCAGTGCATCATTGGGTATGGCAGGTCAGTGAAAATGGTTAAAAACGGTAAAAAACAGTAAAAACAATCTAAGTCACATGGTGGTTGAATTGTGTACAAACATCGCCAGTATAACCATTGGTATAGCTGGCAAGTAACAACCAATCTCATGTGAGCGGGGGCATTCATACTTGTGAGCATATCATGTTGTCAGTGGGGTTATTCGTACTTGTGAGCATATCGTATTGCGTGACATAAAGGTCCCGATAGCAAAAGTTACCGAACGTGCGTGTTAGGGCTATACCGCTACAGTACTGTGAACATTGATGTGCCTAACAACATGGAATCAATTAGTAGCCTTCAGATGTAAAAGTCATTGACAATGTGAAAAGTATCGCTTAGAACGAGGCTATTTCGTCCGAAGTCAACCTATGGCGGATAGGTGGCATAGAAACGCTGAAAGTTAAGGAAACGGAACTGAATGCCAGAAGTTCAAGGACCAAATTGCGGGCAATGAAGATGTAGTGCGGGGTCTGCGCCATCCGAAAAGACAGGTGGGAACGGGACAGAGTACTAAAGGTAGAATTTACCTAAATGCGGGCAGTGAAAATGAAGTTCAATGAAATAGCCTCGTTCTAAGCGATACTTTTCACATTGCCAATGACTTTTACATCTGAAGGCTACTAATTGATTCCATGTTGTTAGGCACATCAATGTTCACAGTACTGTAGCGGTATAGCCCTAACACGCACATTCGGTAACTTTTGCTATCGGGAGATTGGTTGTTACTTGCCAGCTATACCAATGGTTATACTGGCGATGTTTGTACACAATTCAACCACCATGTGACTTAGATTGTTTTTACTGTTTTTTACTGTTTTTAACCATTTTCACTGACCTGCCGTACCCAATGATGCACTGGCTATGTCTACAAAATGATTTACTAAATGTTTTTTGTGAAAAGCTGTGATATCAAATTGTGTTGGTAATATGGGCTTAACATGCCGCTTCCCTAGACTAATGTCTTTACGTTCTTCATATCTCACATATTTTTGGGTTGTTCCTACCCCTTTTGTCCCCTCTCTCACAGGTCTACAGTACTCCTTAGTACACGTCTATAAGGGCATTTCTACCGGTCCTGGTAATTTATGTTAATATACCGAATACCAGACGGTAGTGCACTTTATCACCTTTCTTTGTTTATCGGTCCTGACGAAGTGCCAATTGACCCGTTAGGGCGAATCGGGCACGTAAACATGTTGACCTCTCGCATTTAGTCTGCCCTTGAGGAACACTATTTCCACTTGGGTTCACACATAGTTTTTAATTAGGCTAGAGCTACCTAGTTTATTAAAATTTGATTCAATAGGACTGCTCCATACCTATTTTAATTATTTTATCACCTTGTGCACTACCTATCCCTCATACCCGCACGCACCCTACGGCTTCTTCTTTAAAGATCCCGGCAAAGAGCCCCGGTTTCGGGAGCCCGTCAGGCATTGCAGCGCCGGCCTGACGAGGGGCAAACGCCTGATGATGAAGCATGACACCTTCCGGGGTGTGTGAGGGCAGCACGAAGAAAGACCTGTCTTTCTCATCCGTCCAGATAGGAACTGCACACCCCCTTTAGATATTTAGCTATACCTGGGAGCCTGTGTGCAGGACCTCCTAACTCAGCTCCCTGTCCCTCCTTTTCTAAAATAACTTGTTACCCCTCCGTCACAATCTAACTTGGAAATGGGTCCTTCACGAATCGTTACCATACAGTCACCAGGCTCTGAAAATATTGACGATTCGGTTGAAATTGAAAACTGACACTCCATTGAGGCCAAGCGTTGTTACACGAGGTCAAAAGCAAAAATTAACCATGGAACCAGTAATGCAACTCCTCCAAAAAAGAAAGGGGCGTGCTTCGAACAAATCAAAAAAAAAAAGTAAACAGAGTTTTTCCTTCTCTAAGCCTCCGGGTCTTAGGAGTAAATCTGTTGAGTCAGACTGCAACCAAGGGGCTTTTCAAGTACTGGATAATGTAGTACCTTTGGAAGCTCTACCCATTCAAGAGATGGAAGACTCTTTTATGAAAAAATTGGAACTGGTAATCTCAGCCCATATAGATCCTATATTAAAAAAGTTAATTGATATCGAGGGTAGGATAAACAGTTTGGTAAAACCTGTGTTTAGTACCTCTGTATCTTCTGTAGCCGGTGGGCAAAATGTGGCCGGGGGTATTGTTAAGAATGGCGATACATGGACGGTGAGGGGCAAGATGGCTGCCGATTGACTTCAGTGAGAGTTGCCGCTGCTGCTTCTCTCCATCTGGACATTTAGATTCTGATATGCTGGCTATTTGAAAAACCATCTGCGAACATCCCCCCCCCCCGTACTCACTATTTTTATGTGGACATGCGGACATGCGGCTGCTGGGCATTGATGGTCAGCTGAAGGCAAGGTGTTTTGCTACAGTCGTGCTCCTGCTACCACCGAGTGCAGGGCGGTGTATCGGCTTGCCGCGTGGGAGTCAGTGCCCCGCTGTGAATATGGCCCCAAAATCGAATAAAGCCGAAAAACTGCTAAAACGGCCAACAAGAATAAAGAGGATATCAACACCTCCGCTGATATGGCACGGGTCGGTGCCTCCAATGTCGGCAATCCCAAGGTCGGCTCCGGCATGGGTCGTGGAGGGGCCAAGTTCGCCGAGGAGGACTGCTGTCAAAGAGAGTGGAGGCCGCCGGAGGAGACATCGGAGCGGCTGGTGGGACACGGCATAGGGCAGCGGCGGGGACAACAGCGGGAGCGATGAGGCAGACTACGGTGGCAGAAGCTTTTTGATGTCTCCACCAGCCACTGGTCTTCAGGGGGATCTGTGTGCCCCTCAGAAAATGAGACGGCGGGAGCAACCGGCGCCGCGGGTCTGAAACCGCCTACACAATCGAGCCCTGTGAACGGATCACAGGCAAAAACTGGACTGGAGCAGGGATCGGGACCGGACTGTGTTCAGCATCAACTGGTGGAAGAATCACTAGGAGCTCGTAGTGCCTCAATTGCTGAAACTTTGGAGCATGTCACTTTGGAAGCTGCCTCTGTGGAGATACAGGACGAGCAGTGCGAAAGTGAAGAGCAGGGTGATGAGCAGGATCACAGCACTAAGCCAGGCTATAATGCGGTATTTGCCCAGGAAAGTGATAATATATTAGAGCATACAGAGCTACCTGCTTTGGTGGCAGGTAATGGGATGGTGGCTGAAAATTTAAACTGCCAAAATAATATTTGCTGAAACTTAGAATTAATCAAAGGGGCCTCTGCCACTACATCAGAAGGCCAAGTACTGCGGCAGCATTACGAGATGACTCATGGGTCCCCAGAAGGGGACCAATTTTTTTCTCTTAATGATGATTCTGAATCCTCTGAACTTAGCGATCTTAATATCACGGAAGAATCTGACTCGGAAGAAGCTGCAACTGTGCAAAAAGGTCCTCATGGTAAAGCCGTGCCTCATCGGCGTAGGAATAGATCTAGGGATGGCATTGATCAGAAGAATGTGGAAACAGCGAGAAAACTGGAATGGGATTATTCGGCCACCAGTATGGTCTATGAGGGTAATCAGCAAGTAGACTTCGATGGCTCAGGTGTATCTTCAGGACCCCTGCCCCACCCACTCTGGATTTAGTGTATTCCACTCTTAAACAAATGCAGGGAGAGGCCAGAAATGAAAGCAGAAGATCGCTACAAGCCACCAAGAAATTACAAACTTCCATTCGCAAAGTTAATAAACTCTGCACAGAAATGGCCGAGCGGGTTACTCATGTGGAGGATAGAACTGTGGCTTTGGAAGAGGAAGTTAACAGACTACAGGAATTCAAGGTGCAACAGGAAAAACAAGCACTGGACGTCTGCTGGAAACTCGAAGATTTCGAGAATCGCCAGCGGCGGAACAACGTTCAGCTTATTGGGGGTTGCTGAAAAAGCGGAGGGGGCTAATATAGTCCCCTTCGTGGTGTCCTTATTAAAGGGGGCCTTTCCGGACCTTGCCCAATGGAACTGGGATATGGAGGTCCAACGGGCTCACCGTTTCCCAATGGTGCAGAGGAGGAATGTTTCATCCAGGCAAGACGCGTACCCAAGAGCGATCCTGATTTATGTTGGGAACTTTCTCTTGAGACAAGCCATTATTGATAAGGCTCGCCCCGACACTAAGAGGACTTTTGAAGGGCATACTTTTTTGCCCGTCCTGATTTTTGTCACGCCACTGTAGAGCGCAGATGGCGTCTTCGGAAATTGAGTACAGCATTTCAGGGGGTGGGCAGCGAAGCATATCTGTTATTCCCTTCCCGTCTCAAAGTCATAACGAATGGACAAGCTCGTATGTTCTTTTCAGAGGTGAAGGCACAAGAATTCCTAACGGAGCTTAAAGAAGCTAAAGGAAGGGCGGATATCCGTTAAAATATCTTGGGCTGGGTAACGGCTTATTTAGAGGACAATGGTTTACGTTTTTCACTTGGATTTTTTATTTTTTATTTTGGTGTGTTAAATTAAGGTGAGCGGAGGGGGAAGACGCCGGCGGTTGTTAGAGATGGATGGGAGAGGGAGTGGGGCAACTGGAGATGTGAGATCGGTTGCCACACATAGGTCATGGTTGACCTATTTGCCTGTAAGGGTTGTTGGGGGGTGGGGGTGGTGGGGTGGTTGGGTTTGGGGTGGGGTAGGGGTCTTTCACAGCATAGCACAGCACTATATATGAGGGAAGGGTTAGGTAAAAGGTTTACTGATCTCAGAATTAAACTTCACTGTAAAGAAGAAGGGATTGAGGCGAAGTTAGCTGAGAGAAGGGAGTGTATAATCAAATTGAAACTTAAAGCAGAAGGGCAATCATTGAATACTAATCAATGGCGCATGTGAATCTTAAGATTATTTCTATTAATATCTGTGGGCTCAATGATCAGGCTAAGCGACAAAGGTCAGCAGTAATATTGAAAGCCCTGCGTGCTGACATATTGTGTATACAGGAGACCCATATAGAATATACAAGAGCAGGGATTCTTGAACAACTGGGTTTTAGACTGTTGGTGGCTTCTAAACAAGGCACCAAAATCAGAGGGGTAGCTATCCTCACTCGCAGGAAAGATTTAGTTGTAAAAGGATATTATCGGATAGATGGGGACGTTGGGCAATAGCAGAATGTGGATTTTTAGGAGAATCATTTACTATTTGCTCACTTTATGATTCAACAGCTGATGATCCCGAGGTATTAGAGTTCTTGGATAATGAATTTGCCCACTGGCCTATTCCACTCATAGTTTGTGGTGATTTTAATATTAATGGGTTAGGTGGATTATGGGGCAAAACTGGCAATAGATATTCTGGGCGTAAAAGAAAGGTTTTTAAAGCACTATCTAATCTGACTAAAAATCATGGGATAATAGATGTATGGAATCATTTAAAAATTAATGATGATGGTAACACCTTTTACTCTGCCCCGCACAATGCGATTTTTCGACTCGATTATTTTTTTGTTTCACATTCATTAATACATCGAGTTATAATCGAGAAGCTCCCCAGGTTATTATCAGACCATAATCCTCTTGCCCTTACTCTGAGCTTTTCTAAAGGAGAGCGGGCTGAACGGACATGGTCCTTCGAAAGAGGGCTTTTAACCGACTCAGAGTATGTTTCTCATATGAAGGGGTGGATCACGGCCTTCTTCGATATAAATAGACATAGTGCCAGCACCGGAGTTGTCTGGGATGCCTTTAAGGCCGGGGTAAGAGGTGAAACTCTCAGTTTTAGCTTTTCTCGGCAAAGAAGGAGGCGCATCACGAAGAGATGCTCCTCAATAATTTAGCCAAAATTGAAGAGGCGCTTGCCTCTGCGGTTAAAGCCGGGTCACCTATTACAGACATTTTGTATCAACTTGCCTGGGCTAAAGCAGGTATAGGCGAAAGGGCAGCTGCTAAGGCCTCAGCAAGTTTTTTAGCCAAAAGAGAACAATGCTACAAATTTAGCGAGCGGGTAGGTCACACTTTGGCAGTGAGACTCCGACAAAGATGCGCTGCAAGCGAGATTAATGCGGTCCAAGACGAGTGTGGAAATTTAGTCACTGATCCACATGGGATCCAGGAAGTGTTTCGGTCATTTTATTATCAATTATATGGGGAAGAATCACAGGATTTGCAAACTCTTAACTCAGGAACTTCTCAATAGTATACCTCTTCAAAGTATCGAACCCGGAGACAGAGAAAACCTAGAGGTAACTCTGACTCAGGATGAGATATTTGAGGCAGTGAGAAATCTTCCACCGGGTAAGGCCACTGGACCAGATCAGATTCCCTTGGAATTTTATAAGATCTTCTTAGAGGAAATCGGTCCGGTCCTTGTAGAAACAATACACGGCGCCCAATCCGGGAGCTCTATCCCAGCATCTTGGGCAGGCGCTGACATCATAATATTCTTAAAAAAAGGCAAGCCACCTCTGGAGCCTGGGTCTTATAGGCCCATCACACTTATAAATAGTGATTCAAAAATGTTCTCGAAAGCTTTAGCATCTAGACTGAATATAATCATAGCTAGATCTATTCACCCATGTCAACATGGATTTATTCCCGGGAGGGGTACCACTCAGCATACTCGGCGTGTAATAACGCTGTTTGACGCGGCAGAAGTCTCAGGGGACCCTATGGCTTTGCTGCTCCTTGATGCAGAAAAGGCCTTTGATCGGGTCTCCTGGGACTTTCTATGGGAAGCTATGAAGTGGTTTGGAGTTGGGCAGCGGTTTATTACTGCTATTCGCGCTTTGTACAATACACCAACCGCTCGACTAAGAATCAATGGGAAATACACAGCACCTTTCGAGATTAAACGGGGAACCCGGCAGGGTTGCCCCTGCTCACCCCTTTTATTTGCTATTTACATAGACCCCTAATCCGGCTCTTGGAAGATTGTCAGGAAATCAAGCCGGTGATTTATCAGGATATTCCAACAAAAATACTCGCTTATGCTGACGATGTGGCTTTAGTTACTCCTGATCCCTTAGCTGCAATAGCGGCAGCTGAGCAGATCGCTTTAACTTTTGGTAGGATTTCTGGATATGCCTTGAACAAACAGAAGACCCAGATAGTCATTAACCGGGGGATCAGCTTATCTGATCCACGGGTAATAGAATCAGCGGTCTATCTGGGTATTTCTATCACAGCGGATTTGAACTCATTGGTCGCAATCAACACTGACCCTATAATCCGGAAGGCTAAGAAGGACTTTGATAATTTTCATAATTTGCATTTATCTTTAGTTGGTCGCTGCAACGTGGTTAAAATGGTATTTCTGCCCAAAATTCTTTACTTATTTAGAGCTATCCCTCTTGAATTTGGAAAGCAATGGTTTTCAGCTTTAGAATGTGTAGTAAATCGCTTCGTTTGGGCTCATGGCAAAACAAGGAGAGCACTTCGATATATGACTCTTCCTTTGGATAGAGGGGGTTGGGCACTCCTGGATTTTAGATTTTATTACTGGGCAGCAGCCCTCCAGTATATGTCGACCCTGTTTGGTGGATATTTAGAAGAACCCATGGCTGGGGTTTCCCTGACCGATGTATATCAGTTATTGTTGGGGAAGGAAGCCGTGAGTTGTTTTCTTAAATTCAGTGAGCCAAGCTATTATAAAAGAACTACATTTAAGACTCTACTGGCAGCTTTTAAAATATGGGCTGCCCTTAAGAGAAAGGTTGGTTTGGGCAGAATGAACTTTTATACTCAGATGTTTGGTAACCCCACGCTCCCGGAAATCTTTTCAGATCAAACTATGGCAGCGTGGGCCGGGCTTGGTCTCGTGAAAGTCGGGGATTTGATGGGCCCAGAGGGTGTGCTTCAATTTGGGGATATTCAGGTTAAATTGAATATTAGTTCAAGGAATTTTTTAAATACCTCCAGATTAGAAGCTTTCTGGGTAAAAAGACGGGAGGTGGCAGTCACTTTAGTAATAACAAAGTTATAGATGCTATTAGAAGCAGTAAGGGTTGTAAATTAAAAGGAATATATAGTGAACTTATCTCACTAAAACAGGATGATTTGGGTAAGCATGGTGAAAAGTGGAAAGATCGGCTGGGCACGGAACCAGATAATTTCTTAGATTCTTTAGAGTTGGGGCAGACAGTATTATGCTCGGCTGGGTTGCAGGCACAACATTTTAAGACGCTATTTTCACTTTATTATGCACCGGCAAAGATAGCTCAATGGGGAGGACAGGTGGGAATTAGGTGCCCCCGGTGTAATGCTTTAAAAGCGGACTTAGTCCACATGTTTTCCACGTGCCCGGGCCTTGATGTAATAAAATCCTCCATTACATCCTTCTGTGAAAATACCGTGGATATTAAAATTAAATTGACCCCAACCTTAATTCTTCTTGGGATTGATAATTCCCAGGAGCATGTCCCATATTTTCGATTTATCTTTTTAACCATGGCAGTGTTTCGTATTTGTATTGCCGCAGTCTGGTTAGATCAAACCGCTCCAACGTTTCAAGTATGGTTAGCCAGATTATTAGCGATGTTTAACCTTGAGCTGGGTATTTATGAGCGGCGGGGAAAAAAGGGGAGAATTTTGGGGAAACGCATCTGGGACCCGATTTATAATTGGAAAGAACATCAGAATTAACTCAGGGCCGGTGGTGTTTAAAAATTGTTTGTTGTGATTCGGTTCCCTGTTGACTGTCTCCTTCTTTTTATTTATATATATTTTTTTTCTCTTTTCTCTCCTTCTTTACTGTTAGACCTTTCTTTAAACTTTAGAAGCTAAATATGGAAATTATTACCCTCATTTGTGATTGAAATATATATGTATTATGATGCTGTTTATAATGTAAAATCTTTAATAAAAATATTTAAAAAAAATAAAAAAAAGAATGGCGATACACAGCACCCTAAACCAGCCCTTAGACCAGCGAGTCAGGCTGACCCCTCTCACTCAAGGGTCGCACACCACCTCATAAATGGTACTGATATACAGCGTCAGATAGAATGGTTGAGCCATAAGCAAGACCAGACTGTAAACACACCAAGAAATATCTCAAAAGATAAGCCTGGCATTAACCTCGCAGACGGACCCCGAAATGTAGGAGCAATAGAGGGACAGTTTTCTGGTCAAAGATCCTCTAGCCCCCCGCACCCTAATTTACATTTACCTTCAGAGGCAACACCATATACTGTGGTGCTGGCCAATGTTCCAATACTATCGTCTGGAGACATTGAGCATTGGTCAACACTGAGGAATAAATTACTTCACTTCTTGAGTACTAGGACGGGTATTAACAATAGGCATTTATTTGCCGAATTTAAAATGGCCCGCCGCATAGGATGGGTGGGGAAATCTAACAAATCATTTTGGGGAGATTGTATCGTTTTGACTTTTAGATCTCCAGGATTAGTTAGGACCATACTAGATAGGATGGAGAACTGTTTTGAGGGTATGAGGGGGATGTCTGTCTTGCCCTTGGGTTTTTTTTACCAGCCACCAGGAGCTAGATGGCATATTGTAGAAGAAGGTAGATCTGTAGGGGCAACACAGCATCTCCCTCCTCCTTCCTGGCTCCATTCCAACTGTTATGAGGTATTGAGTGATCTCGCAGAAATAGACTGACTAACCCCAGCCCGGAACAATATAGGGGAAATCGCTATACCGGTCAGTACCTTAGAGACTGTTACTAGGGAATCAGGCTGTACAGTGGTTATGCCATCTATAAAGTGCCATGATAACAGCCCACAGTACCCCCAGTATTCGAATACTGAGTATGTAGGAACTACGGGGATGGATTCAAAAATTGATATGGATGATCCAATTGTTAATGATAATGTTGAAGAGGCACTTAGGGCCCTGAATTTTAATGATATTGATAGCATTTATGAAGTACCCAGGGTTCAGAAATCTAATACACAGCCTCTTAGGCTTACATCATGGAACATCGCGGGTATTTCTTCAAAACTAACAGACGAGGCTTGGTTGTAATATGTGAAGACATTTGACATTATTTGTCTTCAGGAAACTTGGAGTCGGGTTGATGTCACTATTGATGGATATTGCTCATTAAATATACATGCAAACCCATCAGTTGCAGGGAGAGCTAAGGGAGGTTTAGTGACTTTTATCTCGCTTAAGTACGACTCAATAAAGATAGAGAACACAATAAATTCCCATTGGTACCAGTTTATTCTAATTTTTAATTTAACTGATACTACAATTTTATTAATTAATTGGTACTACAATATTTTCAATCCAAATAATACTGAGGTCATTGATACACTTAAAGAGGAGATTGATAATGTTGCTGCGAAATTCCAACCCCTGTGTATAATCTGGGCGGGGGATTTCAACTGTACCGTTTGCCAATATAGCTCACACAAAGTATGTGGTGTAGTTGACATAGAAAGCCAACCTGTGCCGCATTTTAAGCATACACTCCAGGGCAATGCATTGAACACTATTATTCTGGTAAACGATCTTTGTATGTTGAACTCTTTGGATAGTAATCCCTCTGTGCAGTTTCCAACCTACCAGGGGGGAGGTAGTGTGAGTACAATTGACTTTATGTTAATCACTAGCAAATACACCTGGTTTGTAGATAGTTTTGCAGTTGAACCACATCCCGTCAGTGACCATAATCCCCTTATTCTTTCTATGTATGTCACAGCACAGAAAGTTAGAGGGGATGAGTGCCCGTTAAAGTATAACCGCAACCAAGGGGTAAGGCTCAAATGGAATTTAATAGACTCAAAGCAATTTGAGGAGGCCATTCTTAAAGAAAACCAAAGTAAATTTATGACTTGCCTAACCTTTAATTCCCCCCCAGACATTCCTTTGAATTAATCTGTGCAGATGTGGCCAAAAAATTAAATAAGCCAATTAGGAAACGGGACTCACCTGAAATTAGGTGGTTTAATGCCGAGTGTTCCAGGGCACAAAGAGAACTTAAGAAAGCTCTACAAACGGCTCCTCGGAATATGGCCCTGATAAAGATAGTGAGACAGACTTATAAAAAGTTATTAATTGCAGGAAAAATGAACTAAGAAGAACAGCCTGAGAGGACCTAGAGAGAGCTAGCTCGCTCAAGGACTCTAAGAGTTTTGGGAGATTATAAATCGCCTGCTCTTCTCCAATGATACCAGGTGCATGGACTAGACCATAACAGGTGAAGCTTGGGAAGCTCACTTTTTAAAAATATTTAATCCACAGGGCATATCAATACAAGAGCAAAGGGATGAGACAGTTATTAATTTACAAACCGCACATGAACTAAGCTTAACAATTTCCTTGAGTGAGGTCGAAGATGCAATAGTTAAGGGCATATCTCTAAAAGCGCCTGGTCCAGACGGAGTTCCCTTAGATTTGCTTAAAAGCAATCTTCAATTATGGGCGCCTCTGCTGCTTAATGTTTTTAAGGCGGTAATAGTTGGTCACATTCCATCTTCATGGAAGGAAGCAGTGGTGGTACCAATTTTTAAAAAAGGTAACAGGAACGACCCTACCTGCTTCAGGCCAATTTCCCTGATAGATGCTACGTGTAAGGTCATGGGGAGGGTGATTTTAGCCATATTGGAATCATGGGCAAATGCATCGGGTTTAATGGCTGATACCCAATATGGTTTTAGAAAGGGGATGGGAACAAACAAACAGTGTCTTAACCTGTCCCTGATTATGGGCAAGTCCATGAAGGCCAGGGGGGTTTCGATTCACCTGGCCTTCATGGACTTGTCCAGTGCTTTTGACACTGTGAGTAGGGGAAAGCTATGGACGATGATGGGGGAAATGGGGTTTGAAGAATCCCTCATCAACCTGCTACGTAGGTTGCATGAATCTACCACTGTAGCTGTTCGCTTTGGTCCAGGAGGGGAGAAGACTGGGCCCATCGCCTCCACGGAGGGGGTTCGCCAGGGTTGTATCCTGGCCCCCTTTTTATTTCTTATATATACTAATGGCCTAGAATCATTCCTGATTAAACAGCAACTGGATTTCCCAAGAATAGATGGTAAATTGGTCCCCCTGTTATCATACGCCGATGATACGGTCTTAATGACTCTTACGGCTAATAGCCTATAAAAAGCCCTGACCGCCTATACTGATTTCATGCTAGCATTGGACCTTAAAGTAAATTTCAGTAAATCCTTTATCATGGTCTGCGGTCCGAAAAAAACCAAAACTAGGAAATTTACTGTGAAAGGAAAAACTATTGAGAAGGTACCCAATTTGACTTATTTAGGCAATGTTTTTAATAATAAATTGAAGTGGGATGAGCTTGTCATGACAAGGGCACAACAGTAGAATAACAGAGGGGCTGTTTCGTTTCGCTTGTAAATTAGGACACAAACCGGTAGCAGAAATGATAACTCTATACAAGTCAAAATGTTTATCGGTGGCTACCTATGGGGCCGGAGTATGGGGTTACCATAAGAGTTACCAGATTCAGGTTTTAGAGAATACATTTTTAAAAAGATTATTAATGATCCCTAGTAGCTCTTCAACATCATTTTGTCATTCCGAGGTGAGCCTGGAATATGTGAAAGACAGGATAAATATCGCACCACTAATTTTATGGGGGAAAATCTGGTCCTCAGAAAATTTGACTTTCTCTAGGAGTATCCTTAAAGACTGTATGAATTTGGATAACGCAATGTCACTCCCTTGGCTACGTTATGTTAAGGATACCTTTTATAAAATTGGCCTAGCTGAATATTACAACAACCCAGATACCATCCAATCTAACATGAAAACGATTATAAAAAATGCATACCGTATTGAATTAAGTATGTCTAACCAGGACCGGGGAATGTTAGATGGTGTGGCGTTAAGACATCAGCAATTTTACCTGTCTTTTACTTTGCATGTACAATCGCGTTTTTTGTTGACTAGATTTCGGTTGGGCGCATTGCACTTTTTAGTGGCCTATCCTAAACAGGCTGGCTGGTGTGAGAGACTAGCCCCTTGTCCCTGTAACAATCTGGCCAAACAGAATACATTGCACTTTATGCTGTTTTGCTCATTCTATACAGATCATAGAGCATGCTTTATTAAGCCTATACTGAAAGCTATTCGGCCCTGTTCCTATCAGGAGGGCTTTGACTACCTGAGGTCATTATCTACGGCTGCAATTTCAAGTGCAGTGCTTAGTTTTATTAGAATCGCACTTTCAATCAGAAAACGCTATGAATTGTGAAAGGAATCTAAATTTTATAATTATTGTAGGCAACACTAAGTCAATTGTATAAATTGTGTTGGGGAAGGGTATGATGATTTTAAAGTTGATTAAGTTTTGCTGGCATACCAAGATTTATGGAAGGGAATATGTGTAAACTTTGTAAATGCTTTTAATTGTTTTTATTATGTATATATGCAAACTTTTATGATTCTAAAGAATCGAATAAAGTTATTTGAACTGAACTGAACTGAACTGCATGAGTGGATGAGTAGTGCCTGGGTGATTGGAGGAGTGCATGGGTAGTGCCTGGCTGATTTTGTAACTGCATGGGTATTGCTTGGGTGATTGTGTAACTGCATGGGTAATGCCTGGGTAATTACATGAGTTTATTGGTAATGCCTGGGTGATTGCATGAATGTATGGTTAGTGTCTTGGTGATTGCATAAGTGTATAGTTACTGCCTGGGTGTTTGGAGGAGTGTAAAGATAGTGTATGGTGATTGTATAAGTGTATGAATAGTGACTGGGTGATTGGAGGAGTGCATGGCTACTAGCTGGGTAATTGAAGGAGTAAATGAGTACTGTCTGGGTGATTAGAGGAGTGCATGGGTAGTAGACAGGTGATTGGAGTAGTGCATGGGTAGTGCCTGGGTTACTGCCTGAGTGGATGACTAGTGCCTAGGTGATTGCAAGACTACATGGGTACTGCCTTGATGATTTTGTAACTGCATTGGTATTGTTTGTGTGATTTTGTAAGTGCATGGGTAATGCCTGGGTAATTACATGAATTTATTTATAATGCCTGCATGATTACATGAATGCATGGTTAGTGTCTTGGTGTTTGCATAAGTTCATGGGTACTGCCTGAGTGTTTGGAGGAGTGTAAAGATAGTGTATGGTGATTTTATAAGTCCATGAGTAGTGACTGGGTGATTGTTGGAGTGCATGGGTAGTACCTGAGTAATCGAAGGAGTGAATGAGTAGTGTCTAGGTGATTAGAAGAATGCATGGTAGTATCTGGGTTATTCCATGAGTGGAAGAGTACTGCCTGAATGATTGTAGAAGTGCATCGGTACTGTCTGGGTGATTTTGTTAGTGGATAGGTATTGTTTGGATGATTTTGTAAGTGTATAGGTAATGCCTGGGTGATTGCATGAGTGCATGGGTACTGCTTGGGTGATTCCATCAGTGCAAGACTAATGTGTAGACCATTGAAGGAGTGCATAGGTAATACTTGGGTGATTGCAATACTCTAGAAGTAATGTCTGGATAATTGCAGGAGTGTATGAGTACTGCCAGACTGATTAAAGGTGTGGATTAGTAATGCCTGGGTGATTTTATAAGTACATAGGTTATGCTTCAGTGATTGAAGGAGTGCGTGAGTACTGCTGAAGTGATTTGAGAAATGAGATGATTGAGTTTGAAAAAATGAATAACTGCAATTAAAGTGATTGTAAACATTAATTCCTATTATTTTTTTTATTTCATTATTTCATCTTACCTTCTGTATTGAAGTAGATATCAATCTCATTGAAACTATTTTACAGATGTTTCATTGTAAAGTAAATTTAAAATATTTTCAAAGTTTACTTTTATTTTCTGTAAAAGAGAAGAAAAAATACAATTATTGCAAATAATATTGTACGTTTAGGTACACAACATAATTTTAGAATTACATAATTTATTCAGGTTCTTTTTTTGGCTGTTTTCAGATTATATTGAATTTCACCATGCACAGTGATTTCAATGTTGATCATCATATAACAGCGGGCAAAAAATACAATCAATAAGATTGTAAAAAAACAAATCTGTGTTCAAAATATTTACAACAAACTCAACTATCTGTTTACAATTTCAAAAATAAACACTCTCATTTACATTGCATATAATACAAAGATCAAATATATGAACTACTTCTTTCAAACACAATTTTCCAAATGCAATATCAAAGAAGAGAAACGATAATTCAAACACTTAGGTGTCGAGTCCGATTTCGGCCGGAAAACGTACTACCCGACACGGACCCGTCATTTTTTCCGACCGAACCGTACACACGCCTTACAAATAGCCGAGTACGATGCGAAGCTTGAAAGTTATGACCGACTCGGCCGGAAAATATATTATATGTCCGAGTCAGCAGGAAAGGAGGCTCACGCGATAGACTCGTACGCGCAAAAATCGAGATAGCCAAGCGTCAACCTACAGACACGTACGCGAACGACTCCATGTAGCCAAGCATCAACATGACCCGACCGACTCGTACGCGAACGATGCCACATGGCCAAGCATCAACACGACCCGACCGACTCGTACGCGAACGATGCCACATAGCCAAGCATCAACACGACCCGACCGACTCGTACGCGAACGATGCCACATAGCAAAGCATCAACACGCCCCGACAGACTCGGACGCCAACAATGCCACATAGCCAAGCATCAACACGACCCGACTGACTCGGACGCCAACGATGCCACATAGCAAAGCATCAACACGACCCGACCGACTCGGACGCCAACGATCCCACATAGCCAAGCATCAACTTGACCCGACCGACTCGGACGCCAACGATGCCACATAGCCAAGCATCAACACGACCCGACCGACTCGGACGCCAACGATGCCACATAGCAAAGCATCAACACAACCCGACCGACTCGGACGCCAACAATGCCACATAGCCAAGCATCAACACGACCCGACCGACTCGTACGTGAACGATGCCACATAGCCCAGTATGAATGGAACAGACTCGTCCAAAACAAATTACTCAAGAACAAGCATCAAGTGCTGTCAAAACGAATTACAAAATGAAAATTAAAAAAAACGATGGAAACAGAAACAAGACTACCAAAAAACGCATTGTCATCTCCAAAAAACACATTTTCAAATAACAAGACACACCCACAACACAACCAATATAAAGGGAGCCAAAAGCTCCCAACACCATTTGCTACTTCGACAGACATGCAAGCACACCACACCACTAGACAGACAACCCATCTAGCTACCACAAACACACACATCCCAACCACCAAACAACATCCACACAACTAGCACCAAAGAAACACACCTCCACTCACACACACTCACCCTCACCTTCACACACACACACATCTCTACCAACACCCATCACCATGCCCCCAAAGAAGAATCCACAGTTCCTAGCTGCTGAGTTGGAAGTGATGATAGATGAAATCATCCGAGTTGAGCCACAGTTATTTGACAGTTTGGCCCAACAGACCTCCCAGTCCCAGAGAACCAAGATGTGGGAGAGGATTGTCAACAAGGTGAATGCCCATTCACCTACCTTGCGCACAAAGGAGGATATCCGGAACCGGTATTATGACGCTCACAGGAGGGTAAAGAGGCTCATTGCCAGAGAACATGCCCTGAGCACCAAGACTGGCGGTGGACGTCATAAACCGGTGCATTTCACCACCTGGGAGGTGAAGGTGCGGGACCTCCTCCCACAGGAGGCCATAACTGGACTAGCTGGAATCCCTGAACCTGGTGAGTACATGTACAAATAGTCTAAATTCGCCCCAAATACACAGCCACAGACACCACAGCAACACATCTTCAATGTAACTATGTACACACTGTCATGGAACCCTGGAACATGCTGGCCCATTTGTCCTGTGTGGGAGGAGGAGTGGAAGCAATGACTACTGCCACCAGCACACACTAGTCCCCCCCAGTCCCACAAGAACACACCTGTCACTATGCTGTCCCTGAGAGTGAATGCAATTGTCCTATCAAGATGGCTGACACTGGCCATGGTGTGGGGAACACAAGGCCCTGTAGGCAGTCCTGTACAGCATGACTGCAGGCACCACTGTCAGACATCTTGAACGTAACTTTGTACACACTGTCATGGAACCCTGGAACATGCTGGCCCATTTGTCCTGGGTGGGAGGAGGAGTGGAAGCAATGACTACTGCCACCAGCACACACTAGTCCCCCCCCCAGTCCCACAAGAACACACCTGTCACTATGCTGTCCCTGAGCGTGAATGCAAATGCCCTGTCAAGATGGCTACACAGGGCCACCCTGTACGAAATCTGGAAATATCTACTGCCAGTTCTTGGCCTACTCACACAACTACAGACCATAACCTTAACTGCACATTACACACACTGACAGGTATAGATCAGTCACATGTGCCCTCAATGTGCATGCTACAAATGTGTGTGGAGGACAGGACACACTCTAATTAGCTGTCACACCACATAACACAAAACACACACAGATAAACACATATCTGGGACAATGCCCATGGACAGTAGATGTGAGGTGTAATGCAAGACGGCTGATACTCTTGCGTTGTGTCATGTGCACAAGGCATTGTTGTGTGTAGCATTGCAATTCAACATCAGTCAGCGGTCTCAGCATCCTTCAAAAATACCGCCCTCACTGTCATTGCTCCTCTGACAATGATGAGTAAGGTGGTCTGTTAGCCATTGGAAAGTGGGCTAGAAGTCAACACAGCCTAACTCAAGCACTAAACACACTGTACCTCACAGCTCTGACCATGAAAAGGCAAAAGACCATCCCTGGGAAAGATCTCTCTGTCCATGGAGAACAAGTAGAATGTACATGAAGTGATCATGTGCAAACGTATGCAGCAACCAATAGCACCACATCAAGATAGACACATATGTGCAAAGTGAAGAAAAATATCGACATAAATATGACTACTCACATTGCATACGTTCACAAACAATGCAAAAAATACACATGCATAACAACCACCATGTGGGACATAGCAGAACAGCACAATGCGAAACTGCACACAAACTTGCTGTAGTCTCTGCGCAGGAGTACAAACTTGGATTATTCACCATTACAAGTCCAGTGTGGGCAACATTAGGGAATGTCAGATCATACTATTATCGCATAATACAACTACTCATGTCAGTTACTCCCCTACTGCATGCCAATGTAATTAGTTGTGTTTCAAGGCCTGCCATGTAACAATGCATTTGTCAGAAGAAACGCGTTGCTATTGCATACGAGGTTACACATGTGAATGTCATTGATTGCTCACATCAACACATACATCCAAGCAAAAACATCTAATGATGACACATATTCAGGAGAGTGAGTTTGCATGTCACACCAGCAATGTAACTGTGAGAAACTCCACAAAGGCAAGCACAGATGCACCATTCCTGCCAAACATAAGATTAGTTACAGTATGTATGTCATAGTGAAAACACTGATGTGTGAAATAACAACACACCTGGCTCATTCACAGTGTGACACTTGCCAAACAACTAATAAGAACAGTCAAGGATTTAAATACATGCACATTGATGCACAGAGCTGGACATGCTCAGTAAACCACATGTCTCCAAAATAACAATGTCCAATTACATAAAAGCTCAGTGTCTGTGACGATTGATGAGTAGAAATAAGAAGGAAACGCAACATTATCCACAACATCTTCACATTTGGCTGTGCATGACACCATTACATCTGAAAATACACCACTAACATTGTGTCTCTCTACTACCCACAGGCACTCCAGAACAGAGGGCATCATCTGGAGAAGATTCAGAGTCCACCAGCAGCTCCAGCACAACGTCGGACACTGAGACCTCCAGTGTGGATGACTCTCACACCTCCTCGTGCGATGGGAACCAACCTGGCACCTCTGGTGTGGGTCAGCATGCGGCACCAGTACGATCAGCAGCCCCAGCGACCACTCCTGCAACGTCCAGTAACATCCAGACGCCCCGGATCCCCACGGACACACCCAGACAACAAAACCCTGGGAGCACAGCAAGACAGCCCAATCTGGATTTGGCAGGAAATACCAGCCCTGTCAACAATGAAGGAGGACAGGAGCTGTCAGTGCGTGCTACGCCAGGCAATGTCCGTGCGGGTAGGGAAAGGAGTGGTGTGAGGGTGCGTGGTGGGAGGACACGTCCCACAGCTGGTGTCGGACAACAAGCTGACCCCGAGTTACAACGCATTTTCGATGTATATCGCGAATGCACTGGAGACTTTGGCCAGGTTGTCGGGATCCTCAGGGACATGAAACATCAGCAGGCTGCACATTTCGACCGGATGGACAACCATATGGACCGTGTGGACCAACACATGGACCGTATGGACCAACACATGGACCATATGGAGTCCAACTGGTCGAAAATAGACAATCTCACGGCGGTGCATAGGGACATACTTACATGCCTACGCCAGATAATCACCAACATTACCACACCTCCCAGTGTGCACTCCACACCTGTTGCCTCTACATCGGCAACTGCCACAGGGAGGGATGAGGAGTCTGGCGTAGAGTCCCCTCCGCCGCTGCAGCCTGATACTGAGGGTCCACCCCCAACAAAGAAGAGGAGGGGCTGTCCAAGGAAGGATGGCAAGTGAGAGACTGGTGGACATGCATCCCCCCTGGAACCAAATAAATGCTCTGGATATCCTCCACTGTGTGCAAATCATTCCCTTTGTTGACAGTCCCTGGACTCTCCCACATGGGATGGAGCATGTAAGTTGGACTAAATGCCAAATGGACTGTGGATCTCGCTCAGAAGGATTTTCATCTGACAACACTTCCAACTCCTCTATGAACTGTGGATGATAAATTTGGGAATGCAATCACCTTTACCTGTTAGATTTTGTCACATGCACATTAATAAATTAATATTCACACAAACCCTGTGTCATCTGTGAATTGTACACTGTACCCACTTATTAGCTCATGATCTGTATCACCTGGCACTGTTTCACACTGAGGTGCATGAGTTCTGTGATAGTGATTCTTATCATACAGAAGTATGCACGGCAAAATAGGCCGTTGTCGAAGGATGGCTGGACATTAGTTTCACATCAGAACACACAATCCAATGACCTACTACCTCTGGTGTTTCATCATCTCAACAAAATATATGCAGAAGACACCCAATGATTCTACCACCCAGTAGCCAGCACCAACAACATCTTCGAAGCAAGGTAGCAATGCACACATTCATGCTCACTCACCCATGCTTGTCCACCCAATCAGGAATCAGAGTGTGTGTAATGTTCAATAATTCACGTCTGAGAAATAAACAATCTCTGACTGTTGTCCTACAATGCAGCATACAAGCTAGCCCCTGCAGCAGTAAACATGATTCCCAAACAACATACAATTCCATAATCAAACATAATAGTACAGGTGAAATGTGTTCACAACCTCAGTGTGGAAAGCACCACCCTCCCTGTGATGGTGACAGATTCTACAAACCATTGAAGAACTCTGTGGCAATACGGGTCAACCGCTCACCTCAGACAGTAGGAGTACTGGTCACAGCTTATGCACAGCACAGCGCTGGTGCGTATATGTAGATCTTCCATCTGTGTAGATTATTGCCCTGTGCGTCAATGTAATGCAAGTATTCCACTTATGTGTAACAAACTGTAGCATTTCATGGCGAAACTATCCGTGCTGACTAGATCTACCATTACAAAGAGTCCTGTTCTTCAGCCTTGTGGCGCAGCACTTCAACAGTACCAAAATGATCTCATGTGGACTCAAAGGCATCTTGCACAACAATCACAGAAAGAATGTGTGCTAAAATGTCACACACAAAGCTATTATGTCAGCTTGGCTCCGGTAACTTTAGCATAATACAGCATGATCCTAGGGACCAGCTTACAATTCATCTACCGCCTCATGAAGAAATGTCACATGACACATACCAGAGATATATCGAAAAAACAAAGAGGGAGTATCCCCAGGACTCAGCGTCCTAGTTATTTTGAAGAATAGAGAGCAACAGTAAAAAAAATTCTTTCTTTATTTTTGAAACCCCTCACTCACCCACCTAGTTGGTGACATGCTTCATCATCGGGGTCCACCCAAGTAGCCGAATGCCACTTAGGTGTGCTTCAACGCCTGAAATACAGCGGAGCTGGTTTTTGAATAATGTGAAGAACAATGTGTAAGTGAATTAAAATTGTCTTTGTTTAATTCCCTAAGATTTTTATTTGGAGCAACAAGACAAAATATAAAACCAAGTGAGATACTTAAAATGGCTCTATTGACCAAAAGTACCAGTGTGTAAGTGAAAAAAATTGTCGGTCAACATGTTTCAACCACTTAATGTTAATATTGGGTTTTCGTCAGGACCAAGAGTGTAAACCGGAGGTCTACGCACGCTAAGGCGCACCCATCTCTGGTTACACAAATCGCCAGACCGTGTACTTACGGTTAGGCAACGTTACAACCTTCGATGAAGGGGGGAGGAAAATATTAGGAAACTAATTGTAGTTTCGCCCCATGGACACCGTGAGGCCACACTCTAGGTTCTCGGGCGGGCTCGACGGTCACAGTTTAATGCATCTATGACCTGCCCCCCACGGTGTCCATGGGCGAAACTACAATTAGTTTCCTAATATTTTCCTCCCCCTTCATCGAAGGTTGTAACGTTGCCTAACCGTAAGTACACGGTCTGGCGATTTGTGTAACCAGAGATGGGTGCGCCTTAGCGTGCGTAGACCTCCCGGTTTACACTTTGGTCCTGACGAAAACCCAATATTAACATTAAGTGGTTGAAACATGTTGACCGACAATTTTTTCACTTACACACTGGTACTTTTGGTCAATAGAGCCATTTTAAATATCTCACTTGGTTTTATATTTTGTCTTGTTGCTCCAAATAAAAATCTTAGGGAATTAAACAAAGACAATTTTAATTCACTTACACATTGTTCTTCACATTATTAAAAAAACAGCTCCGCTGTATTTCAGGCGTTGAAGCACACCTAAGTGGCATTCGGCTACTTGGGTGGACCCCGATGATGAAGCATGTCACCAACTAGGTGGGTGAGTGAGGGGTTTCAAAAATAAAGAAAGAATTTTTTACTGTTGCTCTCTATTCTTCAAAATAACTAGGACGCTGAGTCCTGGGGATACTCCCTCTTGTTTTTTCGATATATTGACCCTAGGGGACTGGGAGTTTGCTCCCAACTAATTACCCTTACTCTCTCTTTGTTTAGTAAAAAAAAAAAAAAACATACCAGAGATAGCCACGCAAGGTCAGCATAACACACATAGCACATGCAACATTAAACATTGCACACACTGTTGTCAAATTAAATCCATTGAACCGTACAAAGAAAGACCATTGTCTAACGAAATGAACACCATGGCAGAAAAACATGATATGAACGGTTGTAGCATATTTTTGCAACGGAGAATGCAAACATCAATGTGTGTAACAGGTTTATTACACAGGCAGAAGTTCTGCTCAACACAAAAGCAAACTGATTACAGTTCCAAGTATCCAAATAAACCAAAGAAAAGACAAATCTGACCAAATAGATTGGCTGTCAGAGATTACTGGTCCAAATAGAAAATCCATTATGGAACAGAGTGGTGTGTACCCACACAACAGCCAAAGGAGCCTGTGAAGGAGAGACATAGTACAGTCTTAATCACAACTTGCCATGATGACATATCCAATCATTGACTCACTATTGTCCATTGTAAATTCTGACCAATTGCTAGGATTGAATACAACAATGTAGTGGAGACCATCATAACTTAACATACACTGTACAACGGCAAGGAGCCTGTGAATTAGCTGACCCACACACATATCACAACATATTGTCCGACTTACACACATCACGCTTAGGAAAGGCATCATCAGACATACATGCATACTTACACTCAAGCAAAGAAGTTGTCAATGAGCTGTCTCCTGACATCCACCTCCTCTTCCTCCTCCTCCTCACTGGCAACGTTCCCCAGGCCTGGATCCTCCCATGAGGGAGGACGTTGGTCCCTGTCATCCTGAATGAGCGGTAGCTTATTCCTCACAGCCTTGTTGTGAATCATGCAGCACACTATGATGATTTTGCACACCTTCTCCGGGGAATATTGAAGGGCACCTCCTGTCCGGTCAAGGCAGCGGAATCTGGTCTTCAGCAGCCCAAATGTGCGCTCAATCACACGTCTGGTCCGACCATGTGCCCCATTGTAACGGACATCAGCAGGTGTGACCGGGTTCCTGAGTGGTGTCAGCAACCAGGGCATGTTTGGGTATCCAGAGTCTCCTGAAATTATCAAATATGAAGGATCAGTTGAGCAACAACAGGGTACAACCTGACAGACAATGATCACAGAACTGACACTGACAACTTGACTCACCAACAAGCCAGGCACGCTCATTCATGAAGTGGGACATCAGCTGGGGGATCCGACTCATCCTCATTATGTGCAGATCCCGGGAAACGCACACATACATGGAGATGATCTGGTCCGCCAGACATACCACAAGGGCATTGATTGAATGAAAGTGTTTACGATTCCTGTAAACCTGTTCATGGGCTCGTGGTGCAACCAAACCCACATGTGTCCAATCAATCGATCCAATCACATGTGGCATGTGTCCCAGGGCATAAAAGTCATCCTTAATGGCACGGAACTGTGGCGGTGTGGGGAAATGTATGTACAGGTCGAGGAACCTCAACATGGCCTCACACACGTCCCGGAGCACTCGACTGAACATCGTCTGGGACATCCCACCAGCATCAGACACAGTAAACTGGAACGAACCTGTGGCAAAAAAATGAAGTGCCGCCATCACCTTCACCTTGGGGGTCAGGGCAAAGGGATATGTGCGTCCAGGTAGCAAGTGTGGTGACATCTGGTCTGTCAATTCCAAAATTAATGCCCTTGTGAACCTGTATTTCCTCATGCACTCACGCTCCACCATGGTTTCAAGATCCGGGAAGGGTCTGTGGACATTTGGTGCCCTGAGGAACACATGACAAAGTATGTACACATATTACTATATGAATTAAACTTCAATTAATACAGTATCAACAGATTGCGTGGCACTTACAATGATGACAAAGTGAAGTCAGATGTCTGAGGTTGACCTAATCCAGAAATTACAGCAATGTGAGCATGAACATACACACAATTATTTAAGGTATTACCAAATATTCCTGTGTAGTACTGTGACTACTCATTGTTCTCTGACACTGTCCATGTGATCAATTGTAACATGCACAACACACACACAATTAAGTATCAGCCATAGGTTCTTATGTCAAATTGCACATGCATTGAATGTACATAGACATGGACAAGGTATTCCGACCTAGCAACAACACTACATACAGACAGCTTGTCACCATGCACAACACTGTCATGGTCAGGACATTGTCATGATGTGATGTATGACCTACACAACACATTGATCCCCTGGGACAGTGGCCAAGCATAGGAGGATGATCTGTGAAGTGGTCACTCACACTAGTCATGTCCCTCACACACACTGCTATAGTTGCACTGTAAGCTAGGATCATAATGTCAGTAGTCTTGTCTATTGTGTCTGTCCCATTTAACATGTGCAGGACTACATCCACACAGGGCATACAGCATGCCATTATTCATACATAAATTGTCTGAGTTGATGAGTGGGCATTGCATGCACGCGCCTGCCACATCCTGAGCGAGCCGGACCGACCGATTTAATGCTTTATTCAATGCTGTACAACGCGGGTGAGTTTTCAATACACGCGACTGCCACATCCTGAGGGAGCCGGACTGACCGATTGAATCCTTTATTCAATGCTGTACGACGCGGGTGAGTTTTCAATACACGCGTCTGCCACATCCTGAGCGAGCCAGACTGACCGATTGCATGCTTGAATCAATGCTGTACGACGCGGGTGAGTTTTCAATACACGCGTCTGCCACATCCTGAGCGAGCCGGACTGACCGATTGCATGCTTAAATCAATGCTGTACGACGCGGGTGAGTTTTCAATACACGCGTCTGCCACATCCTGAGCGAGCCGGACGCACTGGTTGCCTGTTGGTTGTCATGGTGACAGACGCGCATTTTGCATCGTGCACGATTCGCGTAGGGTACGATTCGGTTAACTTTTGGTACAAATGTATCAAACTCAAAACTGTCATGATGCAGGTATTTTGAAAGTTGCGGTAGGCATGTCCGATGCGTCCTATCTCATGGATTGGACAAATTCATAGGATGCGAACGAGTCTGACCTATCGTTTTGTACGCATGGGACCGATTCTGCCTCTGCAGCACTGATATAAGACTGTGTCTTGCCCTGAGAGCTCACTTGCCTGCACTGAATGCTCCATACAGACATCTCTGCTACCACTGCTGCTGTCTCTGTATCCTTTGGCTCCAAGGATGGCACGTACTGTGGAGAGGGCCCCAGCATTCACAGAGGAGGAAAACCAGGCCCTGCTGGACAGCCTCCTACCACAGTACAGCAAGCTGTATGGGAAACCAGGGGAGCAGGTGAGTGTGCAGTCCACATCCTCCCTCATTGTGCATCTTGTCTGACTACCACTAATGGCATTGTGTGAAGCATTGGCTAGCATGTTCACTCTGTAGTTGTCACACCCAAAGTGTGCAGGTACCTGCACTGAACAGGTACTGTGTTGTGAGAGTGCATTTAGAGATGGTCATAATACCCAGCCAATGTTTCCATGTTGGTGATGCAGGACAAGTGTCCATCCACATAGTTGCACTAACTGTGTACATCAGATGCCCTTGTGAATAGCACATGTTTCTCCAACTGTGTGATGCACAAACATGTTGTATGTGTGTTAATGGCCCTTTAACTTTGTCATCCTCACAGGTTGATGCCCATCAGAAACAGGAGATCTGGCTGACCATTGCCAGGGCAGTTCGATCTGTGGGGGTCCACAGGCGTCGCATCCGCAGCTGCCAGAAGAGGTGGCAGGACCTACGTGGCTGGAGCAGACGCATTGCCAGAGTCCTGCTGAAGCTGTCGCCTTCTCGCAGTAGGGGCGGACACCGGACCCTGACCCCCACATGCGCCGGATTCTGCCAGTGGTCTTCCCTGACCTGGATGGGCTGTTAAAGGCCAGACAGCAGCAAGGAGGGGGTAAGTGCATGCCTTGTCTGTGAACTGTGTCTAACATGATCTTTGCATTCCTTCAGCCTGGTTACGCTACCGCAGTTTGTCTGTCTGCTTGAACTAGAATCATGTCCTTTATTTCTGTAATGGCCTTTCCTCATCTGATACACAGGTGTGTCCCTTTCTGTCAGTGACATGTCTCACGGGGGGGCCTGCTGTTGTCCAAAGTTGATGTGGGGGACCGCATCTGCTACTGGCTGTATGTATTAGCCTCCAGGAGTGTGTAATTTATTGACATTTATCTGCACATTGACAGATATGTGACATGCACTCTGTGTGGGCCATACATTCGTGTCCTAGTCGATGCTCTGCCTCGCCATATGTGCCTGGGGTGTTAGCCACACACACATGCAGCATGTGTGACAATGTTGTGATCTCTGAAGTATGTCCATCATGTGTGCCACACATGCATGGACACATGCCTACTGTTCGGGCTAATCCCATGTTGCACATGGACCAGGTTAGGTGTGTCTACTCCGGACATGGTGTACACTCAGTTTTCATAATCATGTGTGTCAAAGTAAATTGGATGCATTGTGCAATGTGCAATCAGGTGTCAGCCTCTGTCTCATTGTGGAGTGGGCTGGCTTTTTAGACTCCTGGGGTGTCAATTATTTTTGGGTGGTCAGACAGCTGACATGTGGCTGTTGGATCTTCACGATGGGGTCACACATAGGTGTGTAATCACTTGACTGTGCCTGATGGTGTGTCCAAAATTTAAGTGCAGACAGCTGTACTTCATTGTCATCAGACTGTGATGTGCTCATGTTGCCAGACTTGTGCTTGCTGTCACTCTACTGTGGCATATTTTGGAAGTGGGATCATCATTTGCCTTCACATGTGGGTAGCAGTGGGGCAACATGTGCACTTGACAGATGCAGGGCTTATATTCCCCACAACTACATGATTGAGATACAGGGCAGACTGTTTGTTTTGTGATGCACTGCCCAAGTGACAGAAGGCAGCAATGACTGATTACCCAGACTGCCCTGAAGCATGTTGTTTAAATTGCTCTAGTGTATCCTGCAGTGATGGAAGTTGTCCTGCATGCACTCAATTCTACCATCGTCCAGCAAGACATGCGCACATCATGGTGTGTGGTGAAGGAAGCATATCCATATTACTGACAATTACTTTGTCCATCCCTTTACCTGACACATGTACAAACTCAGTGGCAGGAGATGGTATATGTGTGTACTGACACATTTCCATCACAAATCCTGCAATTCATGCAACTGTTTATGTGGTGCATGTGTGCACAAATGAGTCGTGTCTGGCTACATGCACCAGACTGATGTCTCCATGGACATGTAGGATATGAGGGGCATGATTTGCTGGCAGACTGACATGTGTGTTTTGCAAATATGTGTCTGCACTTAAGAGTATTTACTGCAAATGATGCACAAACGTGCACTGTCATGTGCTGTTCTGACTGTGATGTGTGATGTCTATACAGGTGACTGATGTTTCTCTGTTTGCCCTGTTGATTTGCAGTTACATCTACGGACTCTGGAGGAGACAGCTCCACGGACCATGAGGAGCCAGAGCGCCAGACAGGGTCCGATGCGGAGGATTCGGAGGGACCCAGTGGAACGGAGGGTGAGGGGGGCCACACTGAGGAGACCTCGGCTATGTCCACCTTGGCTGAGGAACACGCCAGCTTCAGTGAAGACTCCCTTGTGGAGGCGGGTGCCAGCAGCCCCCAGTCAACACCTAGCAGGTCTGGCCCCGCCACCACCACCATCTCCACCCTCCCTTCTGCTCCCATTCCAGATGTCCATGGAGGCTCCCGTGTAAGGGAGCATGTCTCCTTCATGCCAGGCACCGCACCACCTGCCCCTGTCTCCCCTGCTGCCCTGAGTGTGGAGTCGGTGGACTTACTGAAGCAGCTCCATGTAGGTCAGACAGCGATGCTGAGTGTCCTCCATTCCCACACCAGTCTGTTGACACAACTGGTGTCCTTCATGGAGGGCATCTCATCAAGCATGTCTGCCCTACATCGGACCATTCAGGCCATGGCCTCCACACAGATGGCAGCAGTGTCCCTCATCCAACAGGCCCTCACCCCTGCTACCTCTGCCACATCCACAGTCACCACTCCCCTGCCTGTCCAACAGACACACACACCCGCACATGCACGCACCACATCAGGCAATGGCAGCACACAGACACGCATGCCAAAGTCTTGAGCCACAAGCACGCACACTCCGGGGACTGATGGCACACACACAGGGGATGGGTCACAGACACACAGACAGGCATCCACATGCACTCCGCATTCATCAGATGCCTCTCCCTCCAAAACACCTTCCCTTGCCTCACCTACTGCCCCCACTTTCAAGCAGCTCTTCCTCTGTGACCTTGGCCTCTTCCCCACAGAACCATCTACTCCAACTTATAGGGGGAAGAGGAAGTCACCCCGCACAGAGGGGAGTTCCCCTGCTAAACAGACACCCTCCCCCAGGCGCATGGACACTGAGGCCCCTACCCGCAAGTCTTCCCGGACCAGGAAGGGTAAGACACCACCAAAGGCACAGGCTTCCACCTCACACTCTCCATCCTGCAGCCCCCGGACGCCAATACACAGGTCCTACGGCCATTCCCTGCACCAGGTTCACCCACACACCCATACCGCATACCCAGGATGCTTAGGCCCTCCCCCCTTCCACATGCACTTCCACCCCGCCTCACATGCTCAGCCTGTTCCTGCCACTGGTGTGGAAACCATGTCTCCCCCCTCTGTCCTGCCCACCTCATCTGAACCCCATTTCACTCCTCTTGATGTTGGCACTGCAGTAGGAGGGACATCCCACCCGTTTGCTTTGGGCACCGCAGTTGAGAGCCCGTCCACCACATCTGTCCTGCACACTGCAGTGGTGCAGGTTGACCCCACATCTGACTTGTGCCCAGCAGTGGTGACGGCGCCCACTGTGTCAGACCCCTCCACTGCAGTTGCTGGCGTCACTCCTGCACCCACCACACCTCCCCTGCCCCATTCTCCTGTCCCCTGATCCTGTCCCTGCGGTGCCTGGCCTGCCACTATGTATGCCCCTCCAAGGTGTGAAATGTCCCTGGTCCATAGCAGTGCAGGCAATGAACGGATTACAAGTTTTCACCTGTTACCCTGGTTGGACTCTTTGATGGACTGGCCATTGGCCTTTTTGCATCGTGGCATGAACATTCATGGAGATTTTATTGCTGAATAAAGCCATTTTTGTTATCCAGTGGTGTTGCATATTATGTACATGATGTTGATGATGTGTATCATGAACTTGCTATTGTAATGGTGTCTGTGTTTGTGCTACGGCAACACTGCACTGTTATGTCTTTTCCCGGCCAATAACAGTGTTTTTTTGGGAGGTTTTACCCTAGTGTCCCTGTGTCTCCTGGATCATCGGCCTGCACATTCATCATGTTTGGTATCTCCCATTGCTGACATGGTATGGTACTTGTTCACATAACATCTACAGTCTCTACAGGATTCCTTAATGAGTGTGTCTGTTGGTGTTGATATGTGTGTATTCCTCATGGTGCTCACTTTGCACATTGTCTGACTGTTCACTGGAGTCATTGTCAAGGGTCATGGCCATTGCTTGTCTGCACATGGCAGGGGTGGTTCTTGTGATATACGGCAATATTTGCCAAACCAAATCTATGTTTGTATGTGACACACCCACTACATTGCCAAAACATAGCTTGTGCAATTTGTACACAGACTCATGCATGGTGTTTTGGAGATGCTGCTATTTTCAGGGACACAATTACCTTTTGGTCACTGTGGTGATGGGGGGTTTATGTCCCATAACAACGGTGATCAGTCGCAGCAGGATATTAGTGACACACATTTGCATTTTGGGCACACATGTGTTGTGAGTCACATTGTATGTCCACTGCCACATTCTGTGTTGTGAGCATTTGTCACATTAAGACATGCAATGTGGCAAAGATGGTAGAGGGGGTGGTTTGCTTAGTCTCCCTATGTGTGTGTATCCTGGTGTTGATGAGCATCCTGCCCCCTATGAGTGGGGATGGTCATTCAGATAGGCATCCACCCCCCTCTGGGGTGGACAATACTGTGAGTGATAGGCATCCACCCCCCCTACGGGTGGGATATGCTGGGAGTGATAGGCATCCACCCCCCTCTGGGGTGGGCAATACTGTGGGTGATAGGCAACCACCCCCCTCTGGGGTGTACAATAATGGGAGTGATAGGCATCCACCCACCTATGGGTGGGATATGCTGGGAGTGATAGGCATCCACCCCCCTCTGGGGTAGGCAATACTGTGGGTGATAGGCATCCACCCCCTCTGGGGTGGGCAATACTGTGGGTGATAGGCATCCACCACCCTCTGGGGTGGACAATACTGTGGGTGATAGGCATCCACCCCCCTCTGGGGTGGACAATACTGTGGGTGATAGGCATCCACCACCCTCTGGGGTGGACAATACTGTGGGTGATAGGCATCCACCCCCCTCTGGGGTGTACAATATTGGGAGTGATAGGCATCCACCCCCCTATGCGTGGGATATGCTGGGAATGATAGGCATCCACCCCCCTCTGGGGTGGGCAATATTGTGGCTGATAGGCATCCACCCCCCTCTGGGGTGGGCAATACTGTGGGTGATAGGCATCCACCCCCCTCTGGGGTGGACAATAATGGGAGTGATAGGCATCCACCCCCCTATGGGTGGGATGTGCTAGGAGTGATAGGCATCCACCCCCCATCTGGGGTGGGCAATACTGTGGGTGATAGGCATCCACCCCCTCTGGGGTGGGCAATACTGTGGGTGATAGGCATCCACCCCCTTATGGGTGGGATATGCTGGGAGTGATAGGCATCCACCCCCCTCTGTGGCGTACAATAATGGGAGTGACAGGCATCAACCCCCCTATGGGTGGGATATGCTGTGAGTGATAAGCATCCACCCCCCTCTGGGGTGGGCAATACTGTGGGTGATAGGCATCCACCCCCCTCTGGGGTGGGCAATACTGTGGGTGATAGGCATCCACCCCCCTCTGGGGTGGACAATAATGGGAGTGATAGGCATCCACCCCCCTATGGGTGGGATGTGCTGGGAGTGATAGGCATCCACCCCCCATCTGGGGTGGGCAATACTGTGGGTGATAGGCATCCACCCCCCTCTGGGGTGGGCAATACTGTGGGTGATAGGCATCCACCCCCTATGGGTAGGATATGCTGGGAGTGATAGGCATCCACCCCCCTCTGTGGTGTACAATAATGGGAGTGATAGGCATCAACCCCCTTATGGGTGGGATATGCTGTGAGTGATAGGCATCCACCCCCCTCTGGGGTGGGCAATACTGTGGGTGATAGGCATCCACCCCCCTCTGGGGTGGGCAATACTGTGGGTGATAGGCATCCACCACCCTCTGGGGTGGACAATACTGTGGGTGATAGGCATCCACCACCCTCTGGGGTGGACAATACTGTGGGTGATAGGCATCCACCCCCCTCTGGGGTGTACAATAATGGGAGTGATAGGCATCCACCTCCCTATGGGTGGGATATGCTGGGAGTGACAGGCATCCACCCCCCTCTGGGGTGGGCAATACTGTGGGTGATAGGCATCTACCCCCCTCTGGGGTGGACAATAATGGGAGTGATAGGCATTCACCCCCTATGGGTGGGATATGCTGGGAGTGATAGGCATCCACCCCCCTATGGGGTGGACAATACTGTGGGTGATAGGCATCCACCCCCTCTGGGGTGGGCAATACTGTGGGTGATAGGCATCCACCACCCTCTGGGGTGGACAATACTGTGGGTGATAGGCATCCACCCCCTCTGGGGTGTACAATAATGGGAGTAATAGGCATCCACCTCCCTATGGGTGGGATATGCTGGGAGTGACAAGCATCCACCCCCCTCTGGGGTGGGCAATACTGTGGGTGATAGGCATCCACCCCCCTCTGGGGTGGACAATAATGGGAGTGATAGGCATTCACCCCCTATGGGTGGGATATGCTGGGAGTGATAGGCATCCACCCCCCTCTGGGGTGGGCAATACTGTGGGTGATCGGCATCCACCCCCCTCTGGGGTGGGCAATACTGTGGGTGATAGGCATCCACCACCCTCTGGGGTGGACAATACTGTGGGTGATAGGCATCCACCCCCTCTGGGGTGGGCAATACTGTGGGTGATAGGCATCCACCCCCCTATGGGGTGGACAATACTGTGGGTGATAGGCATCCACTCCCCTCTGGGGTGTACAATAATGGGAGTGATAGGCATCCACCCCCTATGGGTGGGATATGCTGTGAGTGATAGGCATCCAACCCCCTATGGGGTGGGCAATACTGTGGGTGATAGGCATCCACCCCCCTCTGGGGTGGACAATAATGGGAGTGCTAGGCATCCACCCCCCTATGGGTGGGATATGCTATTTGGGATAATCATCCACCCCCCTATGGTGGTGTTTCCTTTCGTGTACTCGTGACATTTTGGTGTGTGATAGGTGTCTGACTTACCTTCTGCGTCGTGCGCGTCGGTAACGATGGGCGTACAGTATAGGGAAGACATGCGCGATTGGATACATGGCTGCTCCATCTCGTCCCCGTTGTTCATGTTCTGGCGCGACTCGGAGCTTTCATTCATACGCCTCGTCCGGATGCTGTGACGTGCTGGAGCCGGCGCCCTGTGCGACGCGTATTGGGGACGCATCGTACTTGCGTATCCGGAAATTGGTTCGTTTGCGCCTCCGTACGTCTCGCTTTCTGTGTTTCCTGAGCCTGTTCGCTACTGACATAGTGCACGAATCGGAGCGGACGATTCGGTCGGAGATTTGCCTGTTATACGCATCGTACTTGCTAGTTTGTAGGAAAAAGTTCCGGATACGAGTCGGACGTAAGGTAAGCCTACAAATAGCATTGGGAAGGCACTTTTGGCGACATCGGAATCGACCCCTAATTGTTGACATCTTCCCAATAGGCCGAATGATGTTTCCGAAATCATTTGCAATGAAAATATCCAAAATAAACTCGTTAATTCAAGTTTACATCTTTCCAATAGGCCGATTGATGTTTTCAAAACTTTGACACCAAAAATATCAGATATGAATTTGGCAATTCGTAAGGCAACCGACATTTGAATTCCAAATGGGCATCATTACAATGTGTCCATCCTTTATTGCATCTTAAATACACAGTATAGTGTCCAGATGTTGTACTAGGTCCATCATGGAAAATAATAGCCTCTGCTTTAAAAGTTCTTCCTGAAATTGACACTTGACTTGCCACAAAACTTTTAATTTTGGTTTCCAATTTTCTTCCATCTGCTCTACAACGTTGTAGCATTAAAATGACATATTGTCCAAATCTTTCCATAAATAATGTTGACAACATTTCTGATTTGCAGTGAGTACATTTCATATCTTGATTAGCTGATTTTACTAATTTGTTAAAAGACACTGTTTTGCAATCTGGTATTGTCAAATATATGAATCGTTCAGTGTCTATTTCAGTGGTAGAAGAAAATGAACAGTCTTCACATTTATGATCCCATCTGTAACGTAGTCCAAACAGATTTTCAATTTGTATTCCTTCTAACCCTGGGCATAATACTTTGTTACGCTCACGAAGCATGCAAAGTTTGTGTTACTACGCACTACGCAAATTGCACGTAGCAGAGTGAATAACTGTGCTAATAAACGTAGCGTAGCAGGAGTATAATAAACTCCTTCAAATGCTTTGATAAAGCAATTTTTTATGCTAAAAAGCATATAACCAATTCACAAAAATGAATTTTGACAATAAAATATCAAGCAATGAGAGAGGTGATGATTTTGGAGTTCCCCTAACCTAGGGGAGGACCAAGCAGATGCCTTGAACACAAAAAGCATATCATGTGAACGATTCAATGGTGGTCCCTTCCTCCTAGGACCACCCCAAGCACAGTTATGGGCAAAAATACAATCCCAACCAAAGGCCCTGCAAAGCATTATGGGACGAGATTAGCAGTGGGCAGTGAATATTATAGTGTCCAATATCAAAATAATTCTACAAAGAGCTGCAGTTCAACTAGTCGTTACTAGGTGTCGTCCCTCACGAGTCAAATGCAAAAGCTTCATGAAAGGTTTTCAATACTTTTGCATTTCACTCTTGAGGGACGACACCTAGTAACGACTAGTTGAACTGCAGCTCTTTGTAGAATTATTTTGATATTGAATACTATAATATTCACTGCCACTGCTAATCTCGTCCCATAATGCTTTGCAGGGCCTTTGTGGATTGTATTTTTGCCAATAACTGTAGCTTAGAGTGGTCCTAAGAGGATGGGACCACCACCTAATCATTCAATAAGATGTGCTTTTTGTTTTCAAGACATCTGCTTGGTTCTCTCCCTAAATTAGCGAGGATACCAAAATCATCACCTCTCTCACTGCTTGTTAACTTTTGTTTTCACTTTAGTGAAATAACTATATGCAATTTTAGCATATAAAGACAGAGATATTTATTTTATCTTAACTTGCACTGTACAAGTTTGCTTTTGGTAATTATTGTACAGTGCAGTCAAGTGCACAGCTACGCAATTTGCATAGCTACGCCCAGGCTTAATAATAAACTCCTTCAAATGCTTTTATAAAGCAATTTTTTTACGCTAAAAAGCATATAACCAATTCACAAAAATGAATTTTGACAATAAAATATCAAGCAATGAGAGAGGTGATGATTTTGGAATCCCCCTAACCTAGGGGAGGACCAAGCAGATGCCTTGAACACAAAAAGCATATCATGTGAATGATTCAATGGTGGTCCCTTCCTCCTAGGACCACCCCAAGCACAGTTATGGGCAAAAATACAATCCCAACCAAAGGCCCTGCAAAGCATTATGGGACGAGATTAGCAGTGGGCAGTGAATATTATAGTGTCAATATCAAAATAATTCTACAAAGAGCTGCAGTTCAACTAGTCGTTACCAGGTGTCGTCCCTCACGAGTCAAATGCAAAAGCTTCATGAAAGGTTTTCAATACTTTTGCATTTCACTCTTGAGGGACGACACCTAGTAACGACTGGTTGAACTGCAGCTCTTTGTAGAATTATTTTGATATTGGACACTATATATTCACTGCCCACTGCAATCTCGTCCCATAATGCTTTGCAGGCCTTTGGTTGGGATTATATTTTTGCCCATAACTGTGCTTGGGTAGTCCTAGGAGGAATCGTTCAATAAGATGTGCTTTTTGTTTTCAAGACATCTGCTTGGTTGTTGGTTCTCTCCCTAAGTTAGTGAGGATACCAAAATCATCACCTCTCTCACTGCTTGTTAACTTTTGTTTTCACTTTAGTGAAATGACTATATGCATTTTTAGCATATAAAGACAGAGATATTTATTTTATCTTAACTTGCACTGTACAAGTTTGCTTTTGGTAATTATTGTACAGTGCAGTCAAGCACACAGCTACGCACTACGCAATTTGCATAGCTACGTGTAGTTGAAGCTGTACTTCACGTAGCTACGTGAAGTGCTACTACGCAAACTACGCCCGGGCTTAATTCCTTCCCCTTCCAAGACTGCAAGCATAAACATAAGAAATTCTTGAGCATCTTGTTGTACAATAAGTGTAAATTGTGAAGATCTAGTACATATATCCAAAAGATGCCGTATGCCAGTAGCAGTATGGATTTTTGTTTTATCAGTTTTCAACTTTTCAAAAATATAATGTAACAAAGAACAGAATCTTTTTTCTTGATTTTCCATAATTTGATGATGATGATCTTCTAGAAAAAACACGACGTTCACAATTACATTAGCATAGCAGTTGATACCTGAACTATTTTCTAACTGGTATGCTACAATATCATTAACAGTGTCCATTTTCATTTTCTTTGCAGCCTCAATATTCTCTTGAATTGTTTTCTTCTTTCTAACCTCACTAGAGTGTTTCTCATATGTTCGTTTTGGACATACTACACGCTTTTCATATATGGGATATTCACCTAAGTTAGGAGCATACAGTCTTCTTAACCGATTATACTCTCTTACACAATTTGCATCTGCACTAACCTTTTTCTCATCAAAATCAATCAAATACAATCCAGATAATGTTCTTACTCGAGACAATGCAACATATGCCATACCTTCTTTCAAAACTGTACTTCCAATGTTTACCCAAGCACTGTCTACACTTAAACCTTGAGATTTATAAATAGTCACCGCATATGCTAAAGAAAGAGGAAACTGTTTTCTACGAACATACAAGTCTTTAACAAGCAAAAAACGAACAGCACAACGTCCAATCTGTTTTACCTCTTCAATCTGATCAAATTTAGGGGCATATTAGCAAGACCGGCGATAAAATTATCGCCGTTTTAGCGGCAGGAAACTGCCGCTAAAACGGCGATAATGGGCGCTAATATGCGCAGAATTCCAATAGAAGCCCAGGTTAGATGTCCTGCACATCTAACCTGGGCTCTATTGGAATTCTATAACGCATATTAGCAAGCCCATTATCGCCGTTTTAGCGGCAGTTTCCTGCCGCTAAAGCGGCGATAATTTTATCGCCGGTCTTGCTAATATGCCCCTTAATCTTCAAGAATTCAATTCCATCTCTGTTTGGATAATTAACAACATTTACTAAACCTTTTTCTACATCCAAATTACGCTGTAAAATTACCCGACAGATTTCACATACATATAAAGTCTTTTCTAAACCAGCAGTCTTAGATATAGACTTTTCCAAAGAATCCAATTTTGATTTTAATTTTTCTGAGAGAATAATAGTAATTCCTTTGTGTTCTATTTTATCGATGGCTTCCATTTTCATTATTTGTTGTTTTTCCAGCTTCAACAGTTCTTGATTGAATGTAGAACACTCTTGCAGTGTTTGCATTAGGCAAATTATAGACTTCTTTTCTCCAATTTTTTTATACATTATTTCAGGACCAACATTTTCATTTGGAAACAACTTTGTAAGTAGCCAACTTTGTAAAGCTTCTTTACCATGTTTTGTCAAAACACCAGTTGTTATATCTTGAAGAATGTTTCCAAAATGTTCATCACTTGCTTGTCGCGTATTCTTAATAAGTTCTTTATATTCAAAATGAGACCAAATGTTGACATTTCCAATACTTCCCAAAGATTTCCTAGTGTCTTCATGGACAAGTGTTTTAAAAACTGGTTGCCCTTTTACAGGAGGAAGTTGTAGTAGGTCGCCGAATAAAATTACATGTTTTCCTCCAAATAAAACATCATAATCTGTTTTTAAAATCTGCTGCATTCTTAAATGTACAAAGGCAAGCATTACGTTTGAGACCATGCTCACCTCATCAATGATCAGAAGTTTCATTTTCTTTAGTACTCTTGAAACTTCATAACAAGCTTCTCCAGATAGCTTGTGATATTCCAACTTATTTTCATGTTCAACTGGTAACATGAGTAATCGATGTAATGTAGTCCCTTTAATGTTGTGTGCTGCTAACCCAGTTGGAGCAGTTACAACACAAGATAAATGTGATTCAGTGGTTTTCTGTAGATAACTGGTCAAAACTTTAATTAAGAAACTTTTTCCTGTACCAGCTTGACCACTGATATACATTCGAATAGGTTTAAATGATGTGCAGTTGCATTCTTTTTTCATGAAGTAAACCATGCTCTATCTGTTGTGTAACTTGCTGATATATTTCTTTCTGTTCAATATTTAGTTGTTCTTCCAAGTTTCCCAACTCCATAATATCCTGTTGTGCTTGTTGCATTGCCGTTTCTACTTCACTCATGGCTATTGCTGCTTCATTTTCAAGAATTGGTTGTCCTAGTGGATCTTGACTCAGTGGAGCAGAACTTTGACTATCTTGAGAACTGTCTTTAGCAATTTCAGCTGCAATAGTAGTTTCTTGTTCAATCTCTTCACTCAACATTTGTAGATAATTTGGAAAAACTGTGCATTCAATGCTATCTTTACATGCATTAAAAGAATCTTCATAGCACTCAAAATCTCCAAGTAATTCCATTTCAGTACACCAAGGCTTGAAGAGTTGCAGAAGTGCTAAATAGAAAAATTCCCTTTTAGCTGCAGTATCACAACTGAGTTTCCTGTGATTAATTAGATTTCCTTTGGTATGTTTTACCAAACATCCAACACATCCAATTACTGCATATTTTTCTTCATTTATATCTTTTGTAACATTTCTCTTAAATCTGTAATATTGCAGTACTTCATACAGACATATGTTTTCCAGATGTCGACTTCTTTTAGGATAGTACGTATCCAACATGTTTGTTTTAACAATATCTGTACTTTCCGGTTCATTTAATGCTAAGTATTCAATTTCTTCTACAGATTTCAATACTCGATTTCGTGTTGCAGCAAGACGTAGACTTACCCAAATGATTCCTCTTGACTTTGAATATAAACTTGTAGATGTCAACCGATCCGAACATTCGTAGGATCCAATCTCTCGATGGGAAAGCATCTTCAAACTATAGCTGTACAATTTGTTACTAAGAGTCTTCTCTTGTGAAATTTCTTCCCACATTTCTTTCAGCTCCATCTTTTCAGATTTTGTTATATATGATGTAACATAACGAGCAACAGCAATAGAATTATCTGCAACATACTGGATATCCATATTTGCATTCCACATTGTCAAAATCACTGGATTGTAATCATTAATATACTTTGAATCTTCACTTCTTTTTATATTGTAAGTATTCTTTGGAGATTTTCGAGTTATAGTATGCCTCACTGCTGACATGAAACTGTTTACTCTTCCTTTGGAAATTACTGGCCGTGGGAATCCAAAACGACATTTTGTATAAAATTTTTCCTTTGACTTATATTTCCGTCGACAATATTTCCCGCATCGATGACTTTGAAACCGTAAAACTTGTTGTCTTAAGGTATTTTCTCCTCCTGTTTTTGGAATAGCACAGGTAACATAGTCTTCAATGAAAGATAAAACAGTCTCATCAGAATCGGTTCCAAATTTAGGTGCATTCTTGATCCATAATAGCATATGTATATGAGGAGCACCTCTGGTTTGGTACTCCTTTCTCCAAAAGAAATCAATAACTTCTCCAAGAGGTGGGTTATTTTTATTGCAGATAAAAGACATCATAGCTTGAAACCTATGATTAAAATATCTGCACACATTTACAGGATCCAAGGAACACAGTTCTCCAGCTCTCTTCAATTCAATCTTTTTAATATTTGAATTTGCTTCTCGTAGAAATTCAAGTAAATCATCCCATGCGTATTCAGCACAGCTTAGCGTAACAAACCACGTAGGGGTTCCTAAGTTCCTTAACATACATTTAATTTCTCCGTGACGATGATACCAATACTCATTAGTACCACATTGACACGCCATCAAATTAATCAACTGAGATTCTAAATGATCATCTCTTTGTTGTACTTTGTCCATGAATTTCTTTGCAGAAACATGTGTAAGATGAACTCCTGTTTTTAATATGTGGTTCTCTGCATATGAAAGTCCAGACAAGTCACTTTCAAACAAAAGATGAAATATATATGGAATACATTGTCGAAATCTTGGATCTTCTGAGTACAATCTTGTTGTACGATATTCTGAAGCTGGAATCTGCACGGGTCGTTCATCATATCGTCCACCTTTTCCAGTGGGGAAGAGTTGTGGAAAACAACGGACTTCTAAACTTCTTTCCCAAACACTCATAGGAGTTCCCTTCGCTTTCTTCATTTGAAATAATTCAATAGTATTTCCAATCACTTCTTTTGAATGTAAAGGATGTACACTATAATGTTCATTAATTTCTTCACTGCTAGAAATGTCCACTTTTTTGATTTGGCCAGTTGAAATTTCTCTATCATCTCCTAAAAATATTTCTTGTTCTTCCAGATATACATATTTATAATAAAGATTGTTTTTTATGAGATATAACGTAGCCTTTTGAACTTTGCTAACATCTACTAACTCTTGTCATATTTTCCGACTCTTTGTTGGAACACCATTAACTAGAATAACTGCAGGTTCAGTTTCCTCTCTCTCTACACCAATAGTTTCGATATTTTTCTTTAAATCTAAAGGTAAATACACAACTCTTCCTTTTAATCCTCTTTGTAAATCTGTGGGAGGTAACTTACCTGTTTTAGGCTCCATACGAACAATAGCCTGCAATGGATGCACAGATTGAATCAGAATGGACTCATACGTATTTAAAACCACCAGTTCAGGAGGAATAGCTACCAACTCTAGATTATTATGTACAGCTCTAGCTGGCATTTTGTTCTCTTCTAATTTGCTATAACAATATTTACAAATACGTTGATCACTACCCAACTCAAAAAGACTTTCTACCAACAAATAAGCACCAAATTCCTCCCACTTATCATTGTTTTCCTTTTCACTTTTTAAATACCTATCAACATTCTTAGTTTGATTTCTATAGTGAGTATGTCAACAACAAATACAAACATAGTTTGGTTTTTCAGAACAAATTACCTTAAACTTTGTAATTTCTTCTACAAACTTCTCAGTAGTACTATCTTCCACCTCTTCTTCAACACCTACACTTATCAAACTCTCACTTTGTGTACACTCTTCTTCAGTACTAAAGAAACGAAACTCTATATCGTCACAAACTTTTTTTACATCCGATACTGACCCATGCAAAAGAGCAGTGTTTATGTCACTTAAAAATAATGCAGGACTTTTTACATAGTACAATCTTCTTACTAACTTCCGCATTGCAGAGTGATGTACTGCTAACATTCTCAAATGATGAAAAACACTTTGACACCCTTTTCTAGAAAGACAAGCCAGAGAATGTCCCTGGAAGCCAGAATTTTTTCTCACTTTACACGGATCTAGTCCTTGCAACATCTTAATCTTTTGTTTAATACTTTTGTAAGTATACTGTCGTAAGAAATTTCGTAAAATATCAATAGATTCCTGTTGTATACTACAAATACTACTACAATCCCACATATACACTGGAGCTTGTGAACGTCTCCCTTGAACTTCTTCAGCTATCACTTCTTCCACATTTCTAGGAACCATCTTTTCTTTTTCAATTGCACAACCGTTCTTAACTTCATAAGCACGACCACTGGTATGAACTGCGTGAACTCATGTATTGTTTTGAAAATAGCTCTCTTCATTAAAAAAGGTTCTGCACTAGAAGTGTGCTTCCATTCACCCAAATCTTTTTTACAAAAGTTAGTTCTGTTAACTAGTCTTTTCCTTTTACTTTTGTCCTTCATAGAATGCATTGGTTTATCCAATGTTCGCAATCTTTTCAAAACTAATATAAACAATCTTCTTTTTAATTCAAAAGCCTTTTCGACTATACTTTCAAACTCTTGTTTCTTTTTATAAAATGCAGATCTTCTTTTATATTTCTTGCCATCTTTCAATAAATTTTGTAGTACTCTACTTTTATACATACGTTTCCTAATATCATGATATTGTTTCATCCTTCTTTCTACATAGATTGTTTTCTCAGAACGTGATTTTCCATTAATTTGTCCTTTTTTCATTTCATTCTTCTTTGTTCTACAACTATTCTTTCTATTTTCTACATTTTCAAAATTCTTTCCAGTTCTTAAAAGTCTTTTTACAAAATCTTTAGTTTTCTTACCAGAAGACTTTTTCTTCAATGTCACATGTTGTACTTCATCTAATTTCGACTTTTCTTTCTCCTTTAAATAGTACTGTTTATTTTGCTGCCTTTTCTTTTCACATTTTTTTGCCATAGTAAATATTTCTTAATAATAATGGAGAATATCTAAAAAAAAATATATTATTAAAAAAATTATATTATTAAAATAATTATATACAAATATTCTTATCTATTACTAAAGAAATACCTTCTATTTGAAAGGTACGAACAAATGCATATATGCTTTTCTAAATATGGTGAGACTTACATCTGAGACATGTTATAGACTTTTTTTTTAAATATTTGCCTAGGCCCAACACTTTTAGCATTAGTACAATAGTAAACAAGAAGGACAAAAGTGACGTTTAAGTCATATTAGAAAATGGACTTTAACAGAGGTGCAGAAAGAAGCAAGAACACTGCAGTAAGAAACAACAGAGGTACAGAACAAGGGAAGAGATATCTAGAAACAGACAACAGCACTACAGAAAGAACCAATACATGTGTAGGAAAACAGAAAAAGGAAAGAAAAAGAGGCAAAAGGGGTACAGTTCAAAGAAAAAGAAGTGCAGAAAGAAGCAACAGAGGAAGTAAAATAGGTACGAAGTGTGCAGAAAGAGATAAAATAAATGCAGGAAAAAGCAACAGAGGTGTAAAAGAAGCAAGAAAAGTGCAGAAAGAGACAAATGAGGTGCAGAAAGAAGCAAGAGCAGTGCAAAAGAACCAATAGAGGTGCAAAAAGAGGCAAGTGAGGTGCAGAAGGAGGCAAGAGAACTGCAGAAAGAGGCAAGAGGGGTACATAAAAAGGTAGGAGGTGTGCACAAGTCTCTTACATGAGATGTGTGTTGGCGAGGGCTGGGGGATTGGTCCCTTGTATTCAAGGCTGGAACTGAAAATGGATTCATACCTCCCTGTGGTGTGCGAGGATAGTTCCTCTGTGAGTTAGAGTGTGGGGAGATTGCAATCTGGGGGTTGAAATGGTGGCTTCTCTCTGACTTAGAGTATAGGTAAGCAGCTCCCTGGGGTGTGAGAGGGTGGTTCCTCTGTGACTTAGTGTGTGGGTAAGCACGCCCCTTAGGTGTTACAGGGTGGTTCCTCCATGACTTAGTGTGAGGGTAGACTGCTCCATGGATGTAAGAGGGTGGTTCATCTGTGCCTTAAAGTGTGGGTAAGCAACACTTTCGGGTGTAAGAGGTCGGTTTCTCATGACAGAGTGTGGGTAAGAAGCTCCTGGGAGAGTACGAGGGTGGTTCCTCTGTGATTTAGAGTGTGGGTAGGCATCTCCCTGGGGTGTGGAAGGGCAGTTCCTGTGTGACTTAAAGTGTGGGTAGGCAGCCCCTCAGCTGTGGGAGGGTGGTTCCCCTGTAATTTAAAGTGTGGGTAGCATGCTTCCTGAGCTGTGGGACAATAAGTCCCCTGTGACTCAAAGTGTGGGTATGCAGCTCTTGGTGGTGTAAGAGGGTGGTTCCTCTATGACTAAAAGTGTGGGTAGACAGCTCCTATGGGTGTAAGAGAGTGAATGGATGATTTTATAACCCATGGGTACTTTTTAAGAGATTGCAAGAATACTGAGGTAGTGCCTGAGTGATTATACGTCTACAAAGGTAGTGCCTGGGTATTTCCTTCACAGTATGACTACTGGCTCAGTGATTACATAATTATAAGGGAAGTAGCTCCGTCATTGAAATAGTGCAATGGTAGTAGGTGGGTGATTATATAACTGTAAGAGTAGTGGCTACATGATTGAAAGACTGTATGGGTAATACCTTCATGATTGCATAAGTGCATAGGTAGTGCCTAGATCATTGCATGAGTGCAGCAGTAATGCCTAACTGATTAAAGCAGTGCATATGTAGTGCCTGCATCATTGGAAGACTGCATGGGTAGTACTTGGGTATTTTTATAACTACATGAGTGTTGGGCCTAGCCAAACCTAAAGCAGCACACTATTACATGATTCAACCATAAGTCTCTCCTTATTGTTAAAAGCGTGCACACATATATCTCTACTTTTTAAAATCATCCTCAAATCTAAAATTAATATGTATAAAATATTTCTGGAATATAGAGAAACCTAGAAACTGACACATGTAATAGCTCTACATCAGTGATTGCATAACTCCATGGGTAGTGCTTAGCTGATTCTATAAGTGCAAGGGTACTCACTGGCTAACTTTACAAATAGATGGATAGTCACTAGCTAATTGCATGAGTGCACACATAAACATTAAGTGCATGGATAAGTCTAAAAATAGCACCTGAAGGCACAGATGAGTCATGTAGTAGTAACTACGTGAATAGATGTGTGCAACAGTAGGACCTGGATGAATCTATGAGTGCTAGGGTAGAGTGTGGGTTATTACATGAGTACATAGGTACAGCCTGCATCACTGCATGACTGTAGGGGTAGTACATAACTTGTGTCTGGGTGATTGCATGACTACAAGGGTAATATCTGGTGGATTACTGGAGTAGATAGCAAGTGAGTGGGTGACTTTATAAGTTCATGAGTACTGCCTGGGTGATTACTGAACTACTATGATATTGTCTGAGTGCTTATAGGGGTGCAAATGTAGTGACTGGGGGATTTTAAAACTACATGAGTACTGGCTGAATGATAACATAACTACAAGATAAATCCCTGCGTGATTGAAAGAGTGCAGGGATAGTGTCTCGGTGATTGAAGCACTGTATAGCAAATACATTGGTGATTCCATTAGTACAAGGGTAACGTCTGAGGGATTAAAGGAGTACATAGGTAACACCTGGGTGATTGCATGACTACAGGGGTAATATCTCCGCTCCACCAGCCTCGCCCTCGCCACAGTCCCCCGCATCTGGAAAACGACCGCCGGCGGCAGATCCTTCTCCCACCTCGCCGCCAAGACCTGGAACACCCTCCCCACCAACCTTCGGCAGACCCAAGACCTACTGGCCTTCAGAAGACTCCTCAAGACCTGGCTCTTCGATCAGTAGCAGCACCCCCCCCTCTTTCCCCAGCGCCTTGAGACCCTCGCGGGTATGTAGTGCGCTTTATAAGTGACCTGATTGATTGATTGATTGATTGATTGATTGATTGATTTACATGACTACATAGGAAGTGACTGGGTGATTTTATAAGTGCATGTGTACTTCTTGGCTGATTAGAGGACTACTGAGATACAATCTACCCAAACACAAATAAACAATACTTCACATATCTTTAGTAAAAGTCTCACCATATTACTATCAGCATACATAAATATATTAGTATCATAACACTATGCAAACCTTAAAAATTCAAAGAACAAACTTACAATTTCTAACAAGAAATCTAAAATTATGCGGTATCTTTCAACTATACCTTTATACAGGCTAAAAAAAAAGAAGTCTAATTAATAACACCTTATGTGACCATCTTTCAAACAACACTTTTGTGCTGCATCTTCACCATTGTATATAAAATTATGCGGCATCATTCAACTATACTTTTCTACAGACTAGAAAAAAGAAGACTAATTAATAACACCTTATATGAGCATCTTTGAAACCACACTTTTGTTCTGCATCTTCACCATTCTATCTAAAATTATGCGGCATCATTCAACTATACCTTTCTTCAGACTATTAAAAAGAAACCTAATTAATAACACATTATATGAGCATCTTTCAACCCACACTTTTGTGCTGCATCTTCACCATCTTATCTAAAATTATGCGGCATCATTCAATAATACCTTTCAGCAAACTAGAAAAACGAAGCCTAATTAATAACACCTTATGTGAGCATCTTTCAAACAACACTTTTGTGCTACATATTCACCATTCTATCTAAAATTATGCAGCATCATTCAACTATACCTTTCAACAAACTAGAAAAAGGAAGCCTAATTAATAACACATTATGTGAGCATCTTTCAAACAACACTTTTGTGCTGCATCTTCACCATTCTATCTAAAATTATACGGTATCATTCACTAATCCATCTTCCAATATACGCATATTACTACACCGAATCTTTTTCAAACAACATTTAAGTACAATAAAACAAACTACAATACACATCTCTACATTTAATAATAGATTTCAAACATCAGTTTTTGAATAATTTTAAAAGTTTAAAAATAAACCTAATACATAATACACCTCACAAATTTATAACTCACCTTCCAAATAGATTTGTAGAATTTAAAATATCACAAACTCTTAAAGGATATTCTGTAGCACACAATCAATATAATGCACCTGTCTCAGCAAGGTAAAACCAGTAATGGCAAAGTTTCCCTCTCTTTCTCCACACAAATACATGTAAGTAACAAATCACATTGCTTCCTACATTATTTCAAATTGTAAAACACATTTCTATTGGTTACACATATTAACCCTTAGCAACTGACTTCTAAAAGCGCTCAAACTGCTTGTAGATTTCTTTTGAAGTCGCGACTCCACCGTGCACCTCCGCGATGGAGCCGCGAATTCATACAGGAGTTCAAAAATGTATTACAAATAATTGTACCACTATTTTTTAATAAAACACCACTTCTAAAGATAGTACTGACTTGGGAAATGTCACTGTAATAACATATTACTTTTACATAAATTACAAATTCACATTTTAAGTCCACAGTTAAGTTTCAACCCCACCCCCATTCTCCTTAATGCCAGTTTCCATAGTAACAGGTCATGGAACATTCAAGTTAACTGACAGGTCACAAGTTCACCATATTATCAAGTACACCACACAATGTTGGAAATGCAAACATCATGTGTGGTTGACTTTGCAAAATAAGACCTTATCCTTTCTATTGCACCTTTCAAACATGTTTTACTAACCAATAAGCAACATGTTTTTTTTTTTTAAAGTAAAATGCACCTGATTTTTCAATTTACAATGTTCTTAAACAGCCAATCAATTCTCTACTTTTTTAAAAACAGCATCTTGTCCACCATTTTACATACCTCTCATTCTGCCAACTGACTACCTCAGCTACAAACATCTTTTCATTACTTCCAGACATCCCTTCAAGATGCTTACAGTGTGGATTGTTGAGCACAGCTATGTTTTCTGGTGCAAAAGGTATGCTGAACGCAGAGGTATTGACAAAGACCTAGCTTTGCAAAATGTGGACATTAAATGGATTGCCTTTGGTTAAAACCTTTTTGCATCTCCAACCCCCTGACCTCATGATTGTGCACTGTGGTGGCAAAGACCTAGGCACATTGACTGGGGTAGGTCTTGAAATGCTAATGAAGGACACCTTTGCACAATTGATGTTGCTTTTACCTCAAACTGTCTTTGTATACTCTAACATATGCCAAAGACAGAAATGGAAGTGGTCAAATCAATTCTGTTCACAGATTGAGAAAGCTAGAAAGAATGTCAATAAAGCTGTTTCTGCTTACCTCAGAGACCATAGGATGGGCTCCATTTATAACAACAATGTACGTTTTGATATGGATGGCATCTACAGGAGTGATGGAGTACACTTCACAGATCAGGGAAACAGAGTCTTTCTCAACAACCTAAAGCTCTGCATCGGCACTTACATGTACCTAAAACAAACTCAGAATGAAAACAAGGGCTCTTTTTAGAGCCACCCTATAAATTAATACTGATTATTATTTTTTTTCACACATACAATTTTTTTTAATTTTTGGGGGATTCGCGCACCCAGCGCAAATTCACAAAACAAAAGCACATACTTAATGCACTACAACACAACACACTTTTCAACTTTAACTATTATTTTTTAATTATATATATTTTTAACAACTCTATCAATTGTAATCTTGTCATTAACTTCAAACACAGTAGCTTTTTAAAACAACTTCACAAATACAACACTACCAAATGCATTATATACTACTTAATTATTTATTTAAGTTGGATTTGCGCACCCATCGCGATTACATGGGGGGCCGCGCTAAGAGCCGTGCTGGAGTCGCGACTCCAAACTCGAAACAAAAAAAAAACAATCCCCTTTAATTATTTCGTATTCACCCCGGGGACCCCATCCCCCGGGGCCTGCAACCATTTTTAGTTGAATAAAAAAAAGAAGGGGGATCGTGTGGCCCCCCTCCGGGGCCACTTCTGGCCCCGGGGACCCCATCCCGTCTGGCCCTTACCGTTGGGGACCGTGGGGGGAGGCCTAATGCCCCCACGGTCCCGCCGGCTCCCCGCCTCCTGCGGGAGCCGGCACTGCTTTTGGGCAAGGGGAGCTGCTAACATGCAGCTCCCCTTGCTCAAAAGCAATCCTGCTTTGCTTTGTTGAAGCGAGAGCAGGTGGCAGTTCCCGGGGCTGTGGGGGCCCCCACAGGCCCCCACACCTTAATTTAGAATTGCCCCTGGGACCTGGCCCACCCAGGGGCTTTTTAACAAACGAAGCACGGGAGACCGCGCTTCGATATTTTAAAATATTTTCGGCCGGATTCGTGAACCCAGCGCGAATTCGGCCGAAATTATTTTTTAAAAATGAATTTCATGGGCCTGGGGGTCCCTGTGGGACCCCCTGAGCAGGCCTAGGGGGTCAGGGTGTTTCTACCCTGCCCCCTTTTCTTGTTTTTTAATGTTTTTTCACCCAAGATGGCTGCCAACACACTCTGGTTTAGAGTGCTGGCAGCCAATCAGAGTGAAGCTCATGCCCGGGAGGGTTCGCGAACCCTCCTTGGTGCTCAGATATCGATTTTTTCTTTTTTTAATTGCTCAGCAACTACTGAACGGATTTACACCATTTAAACAAAAGAGTGCTTTCTGGACCAAAGGCTACCTTTTTTGCCAAATTTGGTGTAATTCCGTTCAGCAGTTCGGGCTGTAGCCGTGTCTAAAGTTTCCTATGGAAATTAACATGGGAAAAACGCGTTTTAGAACCCCCCTTTTTTCTCTGCCCCGGCTTAACGAATCACTCCGACACTTTAAAGACAGGAGCTGACCTGAGTAAAAAATTAGTTTTGAAAATGTCGTGAAGATTCGTCAAACAGCGCCAAAGATATTGGCAAAATAAAAACGCTTTTTGAATAGAAACGAGGTCCTAACTATAACTACCTACTGACGACCGCCAGTAGGTTATATATATATATATATATATATATCACAGCTCCAAAATTATTCCAGCACTCGTGAGGGGTACAAGTCAAAACTTTATTTGTCTTCCAAAGACGCTCAGACGCGTTTCGGCAAAACTGCCTTTGTCAATGTCGGTCAGCTTGCCGCCATGCTCGGACTTATACTTCAATTTAAAATTAATTGAAAAAAACATTCATTGAAATGAACATAGGACTGCTAAATATCAGTGTTCTACTTTAGTGATATCGGGCGCCATCTTAAAACATTTCACGTGTATCGTAAACTCAGACTTAACCAAGCAGTGACAGCAATATAATCTCTCTCCGTCATTAGATGCCAGGTGCTAAATTAAGTTCATATATTCAGTTATTCGTGCGGTGCATTTCAATTCATTCTACCAACAGTTGAACCCTTCAAATCAATGATATTCCGCCCTGAATGGGCCTGCTTCGCTACAATTCAGTCACATATGTCATCATTCTTCCGTTTATATGGGCCTTAGGAAAAGGCAATTTACTGCACTGTTTGGTCATTCCTAACCTAGCTGTTTTTTCCGCCCTATATGGGCCAAATTACAGATCTGTATTTATCCATGTACTGGTGTACCCTGATCACTGCTCTACCCTAGTTCTGCTTATTCGTCCTACTGTGTCTTACTGTAAAACAACTGCCCAGCTAGGAGCTACAGGTAGATTGCTAGTTCTTCACTTTTATTCAAGCCATTTGGTGACTTCGTTTGCAAATCTATTATAAATCTGGATTCCAGTCGTAGAAGCCTCAACTCCCGGTTGCCCCCCCATATATCCCGTGGGACATGGTCCAGACAAAAGTATTGCAATAACTTTCTATTGCTATTATGGTACAGCTCGAAGTGTCTGGCTACTGGATAAAATAAAACACGCAATTAAAAATCTACCTCAAATCTGCTCTGCTCCCTGTTCTTTGGGCCTACCATTTCACACCTCATTCCATGACAGGAGAAAGTTCTGCCACCATGCTGTTCAGGAGAGCTCTTGGAACGAAGATACCTCAATGGACCCTGACGGGATTCATATCACTGATACCTCTCACAAATGAAATATGAAAGCCCATGCCAACACGCTCGAGACATGGTTTTAGAGAAAGGAGACTAAGGTTTTGTGAAGCAAAAGCAAACACACAAGACAGACACTCCATTTGATGCTGAGCCACTAAGAGTTGTGATGAGCACAGGACATAATATAACTGCCCAATGACCTGGGAAATCCATAACCAGAGACTTGTCACACTTTTAGCCTTTGCCTCAATGTTTGTTAGCTCCAGACCTCACGAGTGAGGAAAGTCCACCTGAATGCCCAAGTCAAGCCTCCGACTCTTCTCCAGAGATTCCAGATGAAAGACTCTCTCCTCTATCTCGTACAACTAGACGTGGAAGGCAGGTGTGAGCACCTCAACGACTCATCAAGGAGTTGCAATGTGTGAGTATCTCTTCATTCTTTTTGTTTAACAAAGGGGAAGATGTTGTGTCCTGTGTTTATGTGCCTAAAGACTCTAGTGGTCCTCGGCAGACTCCTTACAAGTATTACGTAGTCATATGGGTGTGGTTAGTGAAGTTTGTGACGCAGTGAGTTCAGTTAACGGTTGCATGCTGAAGAATAAAGATGTGCAAACTAGTGCTCTGAGTGTGGCATGGTCTGTTACATTCTCTTGGACTGGGAGGATGCTACACACCTGAGCACTTCTTCAAATTCATATCTCTCAAAAAACGCTGAATGGATTTACACCAAACAATGAAAAGCATGCTTTCTGAGCAAAGTTCTGAGTTGCTGGCAAATTTTGTTTAATTCTGTTCTGCTGTTTTTTCTGTATCCCTTCCCAAATATTCCTGTGAGAATTAACATGGGAAGATGATGTTTTGAGACCCCCCTTTTCTCAACCCCATTTTGGCATATCACACCGAAACTTTCCAGGAAGGCGCTGAGGTGGGTGAACTCTTTTTTGGAAACCTTTGTAAAGATTTGTCAAACATTTCCTAAGTTATTAGCAAAACAATAAACGTTCTTCCTTTGAAAAATAAGCCATAACTATAATTAAATAGTGGTTCAAAATCCTTTATTGATGATCTTATGATTGTTCACAATGAAATAAGCAGGCGTACATGCATTTCAGATCCTATAACCAGACTGAAGTTTATTACCTCAAGCGGTTACATCAAACAGAAGAGACTCTACCTCAGACCATTCTTACTGAAATTGAAGTTCAAACCTGTTAAACAAAACTTGCAAATCGCTTCCCCAACGATATTGCAGCAAAGCGCTAGAGTTAAGCGAGGGTTAAAAAAATACTCTCATTCTTTCCCTAGTAGCTTCCCTAACGTGGAATGCGTCAAGATATAATTTCAGGGCAGTGGCAACTAGTCTGAATGCAAAGTAGTTACACCTTCTCAATTATTAGTAATTAACTCAATAATAAATTAGATAGCTGGAACACACTAAGGGGTCACAGTCTTAAATCATTTATACCAATTTCTAGTCATTATTAGGTGTGCATGTACTGTACAAACCTATATTTTGCTATAAGGGCATATGTGTGGTCTGACAAAGCATAGAAAAGCCTTTTCTCCAAGGCAGTCGCTCATTCAATATGTCCTGCATGAAAAACGAATCCAGTCCCACCACTGATCATCCATCATTTGATCTGCTTTGACACCATGCACATTGGTTCATTATTTAGCAAAGACCTCCCTGATAATCCTCTGTCGTTCTTTATCCTAGAAGATTTACACTTTAAGGACCCACATTTTCTTCACCGCTCCACTTGGCATGATGTATCGCTCTTATCCTCCGACACCTTAAAAGAAGTGTCAATCAAAAAATCAAACAACTTCCCTCCCATTCTTCAATAAAAATAAGGAAAGTGTGAGCAAAGTGTTACCTTATGCAGTGTGGGCCACCCGCTTCCACAGCTATCCTGCACCCAAAAATCCGAGACTACTGGGTACCTGAAAATGAATTGTTTCAATGTTTCAATATATTACAGTGCCAACACAATGGGGAAATTAAAAACTTTGCATTGCATATTTGTGATGTGGCCAGAAATCATTGAAGAGGAGTAAGTCATTTGAAAGTATTATTGCTGCTGGCATCTAGCTGCACATATCTGCCTTTCATAGATGCCCGAGACACTTCTCTCTTCACAAAAGCAGTATCTGATTTTTATTAATGTCTAATATTTCTAGTTCATTTAAATGTGCATTTCTGCAGGATGTAACAGTACAGGGACTGTGTTAATAGAATGTCATGTTTGGTGGTTATTTATGATTGGAAAGATTTGATGAAGAACATTAATTGAAGACAGTGGAGGAATCACCCATTTTATAGCTTGACTTTAGCCTGAATATTTTCAAATGGAAGGAGGGTGTTTCTCTTCATATTGTTTCTTTGATGTCTAGCATAGGTTTTGTACTGGATACGTACCTCGTCCAGTACAAAATACGATGCTTAGACATAGTTTAAAACTTTGCCAACTTTGGGGGCTATACAGTACAGCACACATGCATAGTTTGAAAAGTAAAGAAAAAAAACATTTTCTCTAACTTTTTGACTGCTTCAAGGAGGTGTGAATTTTTGGTGCAAAGCCCGGTCTACGAATGTTGGCAAACAAGAATTTATGAGAACTCGCATATTCCACCCACGGGGCGCCCCTTAATGCAAAGATGCACAAAGTGCTACTTTCCATTACTTTAGAGCTGCTTTTCAGCGCACAACACGTTTAAAGCTTAAAGTAAATCCCAATTCAACACTTTGCAACAATTCTGGGCACTCTGTACTGGAGCACAGTGGTGTTAGATCTGACCCTTCTTGTCTATGTACCCTATATCACAAGATGGCTAGCACTGATTAGGCCTGTGTGCAATTTTAATAATGCTAGCAACATTTACAACCTCCCCAAATTACTCGAAATGTTTCCGTGACTTTTGTGTTCCTGAATGTGCAACTCAAGTATCAATGTATGGTACTGTCAAAATAAACTACTAGACTAAATGCCCCGCAATGTAAACGTATTGATGCATTTAATACCCTCACTTCAATCTCCATCAGGAAATGGAGCCTCCCCAAAGATCTTTAAATGGCATACTGACAGCCTCTGCCATTTGAAACATCAAGGTTAAGGACTTTATGGATGCTGGAATAAAACTTAAATACTGTCTTATTGCACTGACTGTCATACACAGTCTAATGACTATAGATCTGTGTGCTCCAGAAAAAAGAAGGAATATTCAAGCCCTGTGCTGCCGAAACATCAAACTTGACCAACAATATCTTCCACATCTACAAAGGTATTGCTTCTATTATATAGCATGTAAGCACCCTCCAAAGGCCTCCCTGATAATCCTCTGCTGTTCGTTATCAAAATGATGTACACTTTAAGGACCCACATTTTCTTCCCTGCTCCACCTGGAATGAAGTATCGCTCTTATCCTCTGACATCTTGTGCAAGCAAACACTGCAAGTTTGCCCCTGAATCTGACTTAAATAACTTCTGGTTCAGTTAGATATTAGTTATACCACAGTCATCAACTTAAGCCTCATTGCTCTATCACCAGTCATCACTAACCTAATCAGTGCCCCGTTCTTCAGCGACATCATCTCATAGTCCCTCAAATACGCCACCATCTCACCCATCCTAGAGCAATCCCCAAGGAACCCCCTGTAATTATTTACCATCTTACCTACATTGTGCGGGCAAGGTGGTTGAAACAGCCACTACCCGATAACTATTTTTCCTCATAGTCGAATGCCTCATTTTCAGTCAGACTTCAGACCACCTTGGAGCACAAAGACCACACTTTTAAACATCAGGTGACTGGCTTGACCCCTTCCGTGCACCGCATTTGATGTTAGCTAGACTGCATACGAATATTCCTAATTTGACTAAATGGAATAAACCAAATGAGGACACTACTGTTCCTCTTATGCCAGCCGAAACAGGCAGATGTCCATGGTACCAAGGTCTGCCAAAGACCTAAAATGATGGCTCAGGTCTCAGGAGTTCAGTCATCCTCCCCTGATGTTTAGAAGAGTATGAATAGAACGGATACAAGGGTAAAGCACGCAACACAAGGTCATTTTAATGATCTCCAAACCCACTCAATATAATGGTGGAGGTACAAGGATGGGAATATTGACCACCCCCCACCCCCCCGACCAGAAAGGTCATAACTGGAGATAAGGGAAGGTGATGGCACACTAACCCTTCACATCTTCCACATAGAAGGATCCACCAGAAAAATTGTTTCAATTACAAAAAATAATATTGCTATCAAAAACATTTATATTTTAAGGCATATATTAGTCCCGGAGAATCTTGATCCTTATATACTTGTACATAGGTCGAAGACTGTCACTACACTGTCAAGATTCATGAAGTACTTAGTTATCCATTAGGAGGAATTCACAGTATGACTAGGTCAAAAAGAATATGTTCAGATCCTAAGGCCTTCAGTCATCTTTTCATGGTTTCATGCACAGAAAAACTTTTCATGTCTTACAGTCTTTTAACCAAAATCTTGATGAATGATGAACGTGGATTCATATGCTATGTGGAACGGATGCACATTTGATACCTTTCTTATGCAGTGATGTATTCATATATGAAGTCCTTGAAGATGAGCTGCTGCAGTGTTTGCTGTCCTGCTTGCTGCTGCAGGGAATGCAATGCACTGTATCCACTTCAAAGTGTTTCACACGGGCAGCTTTAGCACTAGGTGTGGATTTGTTTAATGAAAGCTCAAGTATTGCCCCTTTACAACTACTCGCTAAAAATGAAATTCCTTAAGTTGTAAATCCTAAATCTGTACTTCCTATACACCTAATATCTTCTGACGGATAGATTGCCATCAACCACTGGTTTCACATCATCCACCCTTATTTTTTTTTTTATTTTATTTCCATGTTTATAAATAATTTAATATGGTGAGAAAACTCCAAAGGGGACACCACCCTGTCAGCGTTGATTTCATCTTTGTTTCTTTTCTCACTCTAGTTTCAGCCCAGTAATGTATTTATTGTTCAGTTTCCACCTTCCCAGGCATTTCGTTTGGCAGTTTAACAGGTGAAATCAAGTCACTGAGTGTTAAAACAGTCTTCCTATTGTAACTTATCAACCTCAGTCTATCTTTCCATTCGCAGTAGTGAACTTAAAGGCAAAGTTAATCTCAAACAATGATTGATTGTAATTACTCTAATATACAGTAGCTGAATTGCAGGGTAGAGTAATGTATCACTGATTAGCCCCACTTATTTATTGAGCGTCATAGGTGTTTGTTGATATATTTGGTAGTACTGGAGTAAAAGATTGTCTGCTGCTGGGCTCCAGATAGTCTCCTAGCGCAGTGCTTTCCAAACTTTTTAGAACCACGACTCACTTTTCAGTAGGGCAAACTTTTGTGAGGGACCTTTCTTAAATGGACATGAGGTGGCAGTTTTTTCAATGAAATAAAACATTGCGTGGTAACGCAGTGCAATTTGCAGACAGCAATTATTTATACATTGCATATAAATGATAATGTGTGGAAATCGGGTTTCAGTGAATATTTATTATTTGTGCATCACCAAGCACAGTGTCTTGATTTGTTCTCATCTACTAAAATCTTTGTTTCCATCACACTTAAGAATTACCAAAAAATTTACTTCATTTTGTTTTCCTGACTGTTGAATGAATGCAGTTCATGTACAGGTATTTAAGTTTCGTTGTGTGTTAGGAAAAAAGACATTGTCTAGCTTTCCTTTCACACTTCATGTTCCCCAGCAGGATTGTCACATAATTCACTTTACTTTTCTTTCTCTGACTGAATAGTGAGAGGAGTTTGTAAACACCAGTCTCCATGTTAATAAATAAGCAGCAGAAGACATCTGCAGATTTGACCTCTGTTTTTGAAGCCAGCAAATGCGACAAGATAAATACAGAATGTAAAGGCATCTTTACTTATTGCATGGACTTCAACGACCCACAAAAAATCGGCTCATGACCCACCAGTGGGTCGCAACCCACAGTTTAGGAGACACTGATCTAGACTCCTTATTTTTTATAAATTCAAACAATTAATTAGACTACACATTTGCCAGAATAAGCAGTAGCTCTGTGTTTCATAGCTATACTATATGCAGGCCCTCAGGAGCTACTGCTTTCCATTCAATACTTGCTGAAGCTCTTCAGGGCTGTCTCTTGGAATGGTTGGAGTGGGGAAGGGGTTGGATGAATGTGGGTTCTCTTAGAGTTGCCAAGTGCTTTTGTCCTTTATTGGATGTGCAGTGCACCTGGTGGGTGGAGGGGTGGGAATCAATCAATGATTCACAAGATTTGTAAAGCGCACTACTTACCCGCGAGGGTCTCAAGGCGCTGAGGGAGAGGAGGGGGGGTGTTGCCGCTACTGGTCGAATAGCCAGGTCTTGAGTCGTCTCCTGAAGGTCAGCAGGTCTTGGGTGTGTCGTAGGTTGAGGGGAAGGGTGTTCCAGATCTTGGCGGCGCGGTGAGAGAAGGATCTTCCTCCGGTGGTGGTTCTCCGGATGCGCGTGAAGAATCCACAGAGATATATACACAAAAAGCAACTGGAATCGTTTTACTACATTCATATGACGCTTATATTCTGACTCACAGGTATCCAAAGCTTTTGGATTAGACACCTCACTCACTTAATAGTGACATGCTTCATCATCGGTGCCTATCCACACCCTGGTAAGATGGTACCACCAGGGCGGACTCAACCAAGAAGATGTGATGGGAGTTCTTATATAAATCGAAACTGGATAAGCAGGGATCCAGGTGAAAAAATATAATCTTAATACCTACACTTATACCCTCATTTGCTATTCTTTATTCCTGGGTTATCTGTGATATAGATAAAAGAAAGGTTTGGGGTTTTATGTTGAAAATGATTGTTCAACTAAACACGTTTTTGCCTTGCCAATATGTTTCGGCCCTCGCACAGAACCCGTCTGGGTCTGGGGCCTTCGTCAGGGCTTATTTATGTGTCCCTGCTTTTTATGCATGCATTTCATGCAAAAGGTGGGGCCTAAAGCTCTCACCTATCTCAGTCTTCTGTTGCTGGGAATTTCCTAAGAGACAAGAGAAGAGGGGGATGGGAGAGAATAAAAAGTATTTAGGGTTGATTAAGGAATCAATTCCTGAAAAGGTTTCATAGATACCGTGGGGCCGATTCCGATCTCGGCCGCTAGGGCTCCGAATCGGATTCGGCATAACCGGGTCCGATTCAGAGCCCTATTTCCCGACCGATTCGTACGCGCATCCGGACGAGCGAGTACGATGCGAAATCGGCGACCGACTCGTTCGGGCGTCCCAACCGCTCTGACCGACTGGTTCCCGGGTCGAACCGCACCGACCGACTCGCTCGGACACGACTCGCACTGCGCAATGGAGACGTTCCCCGGCCGGGTATGTACGATGCGCGCCGCGAGCAGTCCGACCGACACGCGCCGCCCGGCTCGAAAGAGCAGTCGGAGCCGTACTTCGGGGGTCCGTGTCGGACCCCCCTGTACGCGTAGCCGCGCGAGTCGCACACAGGGCGGACCCGACCCCTACCTCTGCGTGTACGGTGCGAGTCGCATCGCCGCTTCCCCGCTGTAGGGGGCGCCCTTGTTCGCCTCGCACCCATTGAGGCAATGGGAGCCCGCGTACGCGTTGTACGACTGGGTCCCATTGACTTCAATGGGAGTCCGACCGACTCGAGTCCGATAGCATACGGACGCATCGTACTCGTTCGGTCGGGCTGCACGGGTCCGATTCGGTCGGAAATCTCTCCGGGTCCGGCTCGGTCGGAGAGATTTCCGGCCCAAATCGGAATCGGCCCCTGTGTCTATTGTTATTGTTCTCACAAAAAGTTTTTTGAAAGAAAAAACAATCTTGGCAAAGTATACGAATTTCACTGATTTAGCAAAGTGAATGGGAAAAAAGGAAAAAAGGGGGGGCGACACCTCCCGAAATATGCTATAGTGGGAATAAACATCCCTCTTATTTTATATTTTATTTTATCTGTTGATTGGTTTTGTGCATTGTACGTAGTTATGACTAGTCTGTCTCGTGCAGGCACTCATCCGTTCGTGTACATGTTTAGGGGTTATTCATTTACAAAGAGATTAAGGGTAATGTGAATTTTTTAACCCTTTTAAACCAACAAGTCCAATGGGTAAGAAAACAAGTGGTTTTGAGCTTACACTTTTTTGTTCGTTTTTGCACACCATGTCGTCCAGAGTGGTGGCGTCTTATTGTCAAACACTTTATTTTGTATATGGACAAAAAAAATGTTTTTGTTAGAAAAACGCATCTTATTTCAAACATTTCATCACCTGTAGTCTTATTTAAATTTATTATGTATTAAGCGCCTCCCATCGTGAATCAACCGACTGAATTAATTGGGGAAGCCTCTCGATCATGTCCGAATCCAACTTTGTAACTTTTATGAAATGCCTCTGTTCCAAGCTCGCAAAATCTAAACAAAGGCGTTCATTTAATTTTTGTCTTTAAAAACCAAACATTTTATAGGTGGCTAGGCTGTTCGACACAGACAAGACCACCATATGCGCGTGTTAAAACGGAACACTCGTTCTCCAATAATCTACGTTGTGTGATGCCGTTTTTTTGTTGTTGTTTGCCCTTAAAGTTAAAATCAAAACATATTGTAGGTGGAGAAGTTGTTTGATGTAAGCAAGACAAACACATACACCCAGTGAAATGGATCACCCAATCACTGATAATCTACATCGTGTGAGGCCGTTATTTTGTTTGCCCTCAAAATCAAAACATTTCATAAGTGGGGAAGCTGTTCGGTACGGATCACTGACAGAATATCGACAACACTAATATCGACCTACAGAAATATCGTGACATAAATATCGTTGTCAAAAATATCGACCTCCTATCTTCATATGGTAAGTACAAAAATATCGGAAAAAAATATTGTTGTTAAAAATATCGAAGTACAAAATATCATTTTTTATATGTATTATAAATAATGTAAAATAAATTAAATAATACATTTTACCTAAAAAAATATTTAGATTTATTTGTAAATTTTAACAATTATAAGTAATAAATGTAATTAAAAAATAAATTAAACATACATATATAAAATGTAATATATATATATTTACTTAAAAATAATTAATAAATAATAATTTTAATTAATTATAAAATGTTAGAAATATATTAAAAAATAAAGATATATATATACATACAGCTGTAACATAAAATTTATAAAAAAATTATAATATAAATTAAAAATTAAAATATGTAATATTCTTTAAACCTACATTTCAAACTACATTTAGTGCAACAGTAGGGAAAGTGTTGGATAGCGGAGGGTACAGAATTACTATTCCCACTCCAGCGAGTGCAACAGTAGGGAAAGTGTTGGCTAGCGGAGGGAAATAATTTACTATTCCCACTCCAGCAAGTGCAACAGTAGGGAAAGTGTTGGATAGCGGAGAGATAAAAATTACTATTCCCACTCCAGCAAGTGCAACAGTAGGGAAAGTGTTGGATAGCATAGGGGTAAACATTACTATTCCCACTCCAGTGAGTGCAACAGTAGGGAAAGTGTTGGATAGCGGAGGGAAATAATTTACTATTCCCACTCCAGCAAGTGCAACAGTAGGGAAAGTGTTGGATAGCCGAGTGATAAAAATTACTATTCCCACTCCAGCGAGTGCAACAGTAAGAAAAGTGTTGGATAGTGGAGGGGTAAAAATTACTATTCCCACTCCAGCGAGTGCAACAGTAGGGAAAGTGTTGGATAGTGGAGGGGAATAATTTACTATTCCCACTCCAATGAGTGCAACAGTAGGGAAAGTGTTGGATAGTGGAGGGGAAAAATTTACTATTCCCACTCCAATGAGTGCAACAGTAGGGAAAGTGTTGGATAGCAAAGGGGATAAAATTACTATTACCACTCCAGGGAGTGCAACAGTAGGGAAAGTGTTGGATAGCGTAGGGGTATAAATTACTATTCCCACTCCTGCGAATGCAACAGTAGGGAAAGTGTTGGATAGCGGAGGGGTAAAAATTACTATTCCCACAGAACAAAATTCAAATTTAAAAACAAACAAAATATCAACTACAATACAAAATATAATAAAAAACCCAAAAACAAAACATACATAAAACTATAAAAATTAACAAAACATATAAAAATATTTTAATGTAGCAAAAATCTAAAATTGACATAAAAATATTAATTTGTTTAATTTAACAAACAATTCACAAACAAATAAATATTTTGTAATAGAAATTTATATTAATCAAAAAATAAAAATTACATAAATGTAATATTTATTTTCCTACCCTATAACACCAGACAATTTACAACACACATCTAAATTAAACAAAAAGTGTACCTCTATAATTAACACAATTAATTATCAATTTAACAAATATTAACAATTATAAAACACATTTAAAAATGTAAAAATTAATGTACAAACCAAACGTTACAGCTATTGAACCTAAATCCACAAACGAAATAAAAACTAAACAATTACCAAAAATATTTATCAATTAATAAATGAATATTAATGATCAAGTAATGATTAATTAGTTTAAACTAAAATTACTTTCCACCCTCTACCCCAATAAACACCAAAACACACACCTAAAAATATTTACACAATTTCCATAACTAATTTTACATTAATCAATTAATATCAATTAACAACAAATCATTAATTAATTTTTAAAAAAATTACTTCCCACCATTTACCACTATAAACGCCACAACTCACACATCAAAATTATTACCCAATTGGCATATTTAAATTTTAATTAATGAATTAGCATTAATTAACAAATAATTAATTAATTATAAATAAATTACCTCCCACCATATTCCCCTATAAATGCCACCACCAATTTCGTAAAACATGACACAATTAACATAATTAATTAACAATTAGTTAATTAATTAATAACAATTAACAAGCAAAATATAAATAATTATTAATAAATTAATTCACACAATTAACACTATAAATAAAATTAATTCAATATTATATTAAAAATATTAATAAATGTATTAAAATTAAATTACTTCCCACCCTACTCCCCTATCAACCCACAACCCGCTCCTAAAAACCCCCACAATTAACATAATTACCAATTAATTAATAATAATTAACAACCAATTAATAATTAATTAATAATAAATTAATTCCCACAATTAACAATATAAAATATAAAATCAATAAATATTAATTAATAAAAAATATTAATAAATTAATTATAATTAAATTACTTCCCAGCCTATTCCCCTGTAAACCCACAATCCGCTCCTAAAAAAATGACACAATTAACATATTTACCAATTAATTAATCAATAAAAATTAACAGCCAATTAATAATGAATTAATTATAAATTAATTCCCACAATTAACACTATAAAATCTCAAATAAATAAATACTAATAAATAAAAATTAATATTCAATTTATTATAATTAAATTACTTCCCACCCTATTCCCCTATAAACCCACAACCCGCTACGGAACTAAACGCAAAATTTAATTAAAATAAAATTAATAACTTCTAAAAATTTAACACATATCTTAAAAACAAATGCAATACTTAGACAAAAAAATAGAGCACATACATTTAAAATACATACTAAGGGGCACATTACGATACCCGGCGTAAATAAATCCGCCAGGCATGGAAGCGGCAAAAATCCGCCCGCACACACCGCCTGAACACCGACCACGCCATTATGAGTACACAAACTGAAAACCGCCATCGGCGGAAAAATCATACAAAATACCGCCCGCCATCGTCCGAGTCGGAGTCAAACCGCCCGCCACGGACGGAAACACGCACGACAACACAAAACCGCCCGCCCACACGGCCGACACACCGCACGTGAAATTACGATCGCACCGCCATGAGCGCGGAAAAACAACAAAAATACCGCCCGCCAGCGCAAACAACGCCGATGAGAATCGACACGGCAGAAGCCATGGCGCCCACGTACCTGCACAGAAACCATCCGCACACAAAACCAATAGCACACAACATGGCCAACAAGTCCACACAGCAAGGCACGCACAAATACACAAGCACAGTACACATCCCGAAAACACCCCCGGACAAACAAAAAATACAAAGGCCAGAACCCCAGACACAACACACCTGAAAACAACAGACCATGAGGACACACCCACATAGGTGAGTACAAAAGCAGCACTCCCACAGACCACAACCCCTTGCTACATTGCAAACCAGAGAGGAGAGGAGAGGACACAGTGACACAGCAAGGACAGCAGCACACCACAGAAACGCACACATCACTACCACCACCACCACCACCACCACCAAACACCGGCACCACAAACCCCCTGCACATTACACAACACACACCGCACCACCACCACAAACACCATGGCACCACAAAGGATGCCCAAGTTCACGCCCATGGAGCTGACGGTCATGGTCGACGAGATCATCAAGGTGTACCCACAAATCTATGGGAACATGGTCCAGCACACACCACTAGCCACCAGAAACAGAATGTGGACCCGGATCGTAGACCAGGTCAATGCAGTCGGGACCCTGCCCAGGAACAGAACCGAGATAAACAAACGTTGGAATGACGTAAAGAGCCTGGTCAAGAAGAAGGAGGGCAAAAACAGAGAGCTGGCTGCCGTCACTGGCGGAGGGAATCCCGCGCTCTTTAAGACCTTCAAAGCGTGGGAGGAGAAGGTGCGAGTCGTAATCCATCCGGAGATCCTCGCCGGATTAGCAGGGGAGTGGAGGCTGGTAAGTACAAACTAATGTATACCAGCACACCGCTATGTACACACATGCGCAACCACCATGCCACAGCTCCCAGGGACAAACACCCCCATGTCCAGCACACAATACACAACACATCACACGCACATGCAACAGACACTACCACACACAGGCCAAACCGAACAACTGTAAGATGCGTGGGGACATGTGTACACTAAGCCAGCCACGTAACCACCAACAGGTCCACAAATATGCCAGAAGCGCCACAACGAGCACCCACCACACCCATGTGTCCGCCACAGCTGCACCAACTGACAAGTAACAGGTAAGTGGCAGGAACACAAAGTGCAGTGGGTCGGAGGGGGACAGCTGAAGTACAACACCCACCAGGCCCCCACTCCCACAGACCAGCAAGGTGGAGCACTCCCCACACCCATGTGTCAGGCACAGCTGCACCAACCGACAAGTAACAGGTAAGTGGCAGGAACACAAAGTGCAGTGGGTGGGACGGTGGACAGCCCAAGTACAACACACACCAGGCCCCAGTCCCACAGCACAGCAAGGAGGAGCATCCCCCACACCCCACACCCACGTGTCAGCCACCGCAGTGCACAACGACAGCCGAAAGGCAGACATCACGGTCCACAGCAATCGGTGTCAGTGGGTGTACAGCCACCCCCACGACCCACTACACCCCCCACCCCCACAGACCTGCAACATGGAGCACCCCCGCTAAGAGCCATGTGGCATCCAGTACAGTGCACGCACGAACAACTTGCAGGTGGGAAACTGGACAGGGCTGGATTACTGGAGGCATGAGGACCATAACACCACCAACACATGGGACATGTCACGTAGCACACGAACACGCAGCACCGCCCACCGTCACGAACAAGTGAACAATGTGCACACGGACATGAACAGCAGACTCACACCCCACATGACCCATCACAGACATAGCAACACCCAAGGAGCCACGTCTGCATGCACAAGCCACACTGAATATAGTCCCACACGGCAGCCACTGTGCAACTCATCACACACAACCGAAACACCATTGAAGTCCTGTCCATGTAGCCCCTACTGCCTGTCAACCACACACCCCACAACTACGCCTATGTAAGACAAACAACACTAGACGCAACAGAGCGGAACAACAGAAATGCACACGAACACCACTGAACCCATCAAACACACAGACACACCATGCACATACAACATACCATCCATCCCATCCGTCAGCCCCAGTCTCATGAAAGGCATGTCATCCGCACAGCTGCCACACATACAGCAGTCACGCTAAGACACATGCCCATGACCAACCATGTGCCAGAAGTCAATTAAGCGCACGACACACTGTGAGCAACAACACACAACATGGGCCACACCCCCCGAGCACTGCAGTGATGCACATGGCACAGGGCAGCACGCACACCAAGGAGATGGGACAACTGCAATACGTTGGCTGGCACACAACTATCACTCACTCATAACGATGCGTCCAATGCCATGTCCAGTAACCACAACAGACAGCAAATATGCAGGGCATGTCAGGCATGCACACACCTCAGACCATGCACTGTCATGCTGCCACAACACATGTCACGTTCGGCACCCATGGCTCACAGCATGTACCCCAAAAGCATATACCCTCCCAAATGCGAATCTGGGGCATGGCCCCCATGTTGCCATATGCGTTCCTAAGCGTTCCATTTGAACTCCAAAAGCAAAGTACAAACCAGACCCAGGATGGGCCAGGAGCCCGCATACACCAGAGTCACAATGAGTAGGGGCAAAGCAACACACCCATCGGCATGGCCAATCCGTCCCATGCCACATGTGCACAGCACACAGTCCCATTGCCTAGCACACACAACTACAGATGCCACAGCCACACACTCGCCTCCGGGAAACCCATGTACGAGATTGCACGAACTGCCAATGTCAGACGACTAATACATACTTCGCCAGGTGCAACACAATAACAAATCTCATTCTCTCCACAGGTGACGAACTGCTGGACGCTGGGGATGGAGACAGCAGCCAGCACAGCCAGCCTACAAGCCCCCAACGAGGACACACGGATCTGGAGGATCTGTCCACCTCTTCGGACACGGACCACCAAGCTGGCCCATCTGGCGTGGCAGGGCCCAGCCGCTCCCCAGGACCCCTCCTACCCACCAACCCATCATCCAGGGATGCTGAACAGTCCCAGTCCCCTGCTGCCACTGTCGTTGCGGCCACACCCACGGTCATTGCGGCCACTACCACTGCCGCAACCGCCACCATCGCCGCACCGACCACCACCGCCTCCACCACCACCACGTCTTCGCTGGCACCAGCCCCAGCGCAGGTGGTGGCCCGGCCGACTGGATCCACCCTGGGAGCCACAGCGAGGACCGTGGTGAGCAATGTGGCTAGTGGGCAGGCCGGTGGCAGCAGGACTGGTAGGAGGAGCAGGGTCAGGGAAACGCCAGCCTCCCCTGGGAGCCATGCCCTGCCTCAAATGGCCAGAGTCCTTGGGGCCTATGAAGAGGCCCAAGGACAATGGGCCAGGTCTGCTACTGACACGCGGGAGGTGCTGGGGGTGCTGAGGTCCATGGACGCCCATATGGGCCAATTCGTGTCCCGTATGGACCAACTCGTGGACCTCATGGGCCAGCTGGTGGTGGCGGTGGGGTCACAGGCAAGGCCAGCAACACCACCTCCGCCACCACCTGCTAGGGCGCAGGCTCGGCCAGCAGTGTCCACTTCCCCTGCGTCCACAGCCAGTGAGCACACCTCACCCACCACCAGCAGGTCGCCACCACACACCCCCTCCCAAACGTGGAAGGGGCCGTCCGAAGAGGAAACAGATCTCCCGGGAGGACTTCGCACGCTCCAGTCGCAAGTGAGGCAGCCAGCCAGCCTTCCGCCAGCCTTCCTTGACCAGCCACTGCATTGACTTGCTCTACGATCCCACTCCACACAGCCATCTGGATGGCATGTGTGTGTTGGACTATGGACATAGAACCAGTGGGTACACCCTGATCATCACGCAGCCATGACCGACAGCTCATTGTCACTGCACGCACCACTTTTGTCATCACCTTACACACAATCACATGTCACAGTTTGTAATAAATGCACCTTTTTCACTAACTGCTGTTTGTGCCCTGTGTCTTTATTGTACGGAATACAACGGCCACCTTGGGCGGAAAGGCACCTGATGCGTGGCATGGAAATGGAATCCGGAGGGCCTGTAGGGACCTAGGGGTGGGAGACAGAACAGGAGCACATTCAATGAGTGTGTCACACACCCATCACACAGTACATGTCAACAACTACAAGCAATGTACACACATCGCACAGAGCAATAGGGCACAATGCCACAGCCACCAACAGTGGCATACTACCCTGGCCATGGAGCGTTGACACACTGCACGCAGTGAACATACGGCCACCCTGACACAGCACACACACACCTGCATAGATACAGACACATCATCCGTCGTACATGGACACTCACCGTCAAGTGAAGTAGCGGGCGATGAGCTGCTGGCGCACATTCCCAGCTTCCTCCTCTCCGCTGTCCACCTCACTCGAGCTGTCCTGGTCTGCGGGCTGGGGCCCTGGTTGATCTCCGTCATCCACAATGAGGGGGATCTGCTTCCGAATGGCCAGATTGTGCAGCATGCAGCACGCCACCACTATCTGGCACACCTTCTGTGGGGAGTACGCCAGTGCACCCTCGGTGCGGTCCAGGCACCTGAACCTGGACTTGAGGAGGCCAAAGGTACGCTCGACCACACGTCTGGTCCTCCCATGTGCCTCATTGTATCGATCGTCTGCTGGGGTGCGAGGATTCCTCAATGGACTGAGCAGCCATGCCCCATTCGGATACGCAGAGTCACCTGGGTGTGAGGGACACAGAGAACCGTTGCTATTCCAACTGGACAGGGGACAGCATCGCACAACCAGCACGCTACACCACTCCACATACTCACCGACAATACAGCCACGATCCTGTTGCAGATTGGCCATCAGTAGTGGCAAGATGCTGTTGCGCATTATGTGTGCGTCATGGGCCGAGCCTGGAAACTTTGCACACACGTGGGTGATCACCATGTCCGCAAGGCACACCACTTGCACATTCAGGGAGTGCGTGTGCTTCCTGTTGCGGTACAGGTGCTCAGTGGCCTGTGGTGGAACAAGGCCAACATGAGTGCAGTCAATGGCTCCCACGACGTGTGGGATTCTGCCAAGGGCATAGAATGCACCCTTCACTGCCGCCAATTCACGAGCCCTGGGGAATCTGATGTACCTGTTCCGGTACAGCATCATGGCTGCCAGTACATCCCTCAGCACCTTGCTGAACATGGGCTGGGACATCCCTCCTCCACTGCCCACTGTGTGCTGGAATGACCCAGTGGCGAAGAAATGCATGGCGGCCATCACCTTAGCCGTGGGGGTGACAGCAGTCGGATACACCCTGCGGGGACGGAGATGGGGCTCTAACATGGCACACAGTCGATGCAGAGTTGGCCTGTCCAGCCGAAACTTCCTGATTACCTCTGTATCGTCCATGTCCGCCAGCAATTGGTATGGGCGGTCAATGTTCGGTCTCCGCCTGGGTTAAATGACAGAGGACACATGTCAAAGCAACACGGCACATAGCAATTTCGCATACACATCACTGACATGACTGAGCAAGCACATGAGCCACAGCCCAGCTGTCAAGCTGGGACGGCACGGCCACAATACACTTACACAGGTCTCCCAACAATGGCAATGGCAAGTGAGACATACCACTGCCATGTGCATGCACATGGGGATCTAGGCCCCAATGACTTGCGGGGCGTGCTGATGGGGACTGACTGCATATTCGTCAAGCGGCAACGCCACGGCAACATGAGTGTCTGCTGAGCATGGTACTGCTTCCGAGGCTGGATGAGTATGGCACACGACGACGACGATGTGGGCACGGGCTGAGCGGCCAATACAAGTGGGACCTGTGGCACGAGGGGATATGAGACAGTAGTAGGTGTCAGCACTGCACCCTATGTACAGCACTGTACGGATCACAGCTCCCGAAACATTGACTGGTGTCCACATTGACAGCCCCATGCCAAGACGGCTGTGTGCTTGCAGTCACACGTCACAGGTGAGAGGTTACATTGCACGTGCCAGGTGGCAGTCGTACATAGTGGGAGCTGGCATGTGTGTGCATGTGTCTCCTGTTCAGGATCCACCAGATGGGCGCTGACTCTGTACTGACCATTGGACACAGCATGTTCCGTGGAAGGCTTGTGTGTGTGGGATGGTGGCACTGGATGTGCCTCCGTTGGGTGGGGGGCCATGCACAGGGCGGGTACGTCGATGATTGCGCATTGTTGGTCACGGTGGGTGCACCAGCTAAGATGTGTTGCCCTGTGTTCAATTCCTATGTCCGCATGATGATGGACTGTGGATGTGGGCAGACTACACATTGGTCGATGTGCTGTCTATATGCATGTGCCTTCACACCAGGCACAGCTGCCCCTGCACATGTGACCCCTGCTGGACTCGCTGCTGGGTCTGTGGAGCTGATGCACCTTCTGCGCGTGGGGCGGACAGCTCTCCTCACTTCCCTCATTGCGCATGTCATGTCTTTGCCGCAGGTGACATGGATCATGGAGGGCCCACATGTACGCGTGGGTAGGCTACACATGATTGTTCACTGGTCGCCACCCCCAGTCAGTGTTTCGAATGGGAAGGTTGTCGTGCTGGTGGTATGTTCGATGTGGCGGATGGGCGGGCCTAGGTGCGGGCTTACATTCCGGACATGGGGGGTAGTTGGATTGGCGACTAGTTGCAGTACACACGGGACACGTCTCTTCCTTTCCACATCTGGGTCATCCCTTGTACTAACTGACAGTGATACAGTCATCTTCGCCCCAGCCCTCATGTCCTCCCCTCGCCCCCCAATATGCATGCTCACCTGCGAGGCTAGCGCTTGCACAGGCAGCCCCAAGCTCGCACCAGAGAGGGCAAGGAGTGTATGTGTGGGTCCAGTTGCACGAGTGGGCTGTCTCAGGGTATGATGTGTGGCGGGACACCGTCCACCTGCGTGGTGCCCCAAATGGAGACCCGGCCTGCATGGACTATGCATCACAGTCTTCGCCTTCCGGATCCGCCACCTGCGACACCCAGTGGCTGTGGCTGCCCTTGCGGCCATGCCGCGTCCGTCTGTGGCTGATGGCCCACACATTCACTCTTTGGCCTCTCTGGGGAGGGCTCAGGGGTGGTGGCGCACGCGCTTGCACTTAGTCGCAATGGCATGTGGCGTGGTTGGTATGATGGGCAATGGATGGGATGGTGCGAGCCACCTCCCGTGACGTCAGTGCTGCTCGTGCTGTGGTGCGTCCCCCTACACTTCCATTTGACTTTTTGCCATGCTGGACGTTGAGGTTCTATTGCCTGCGTGATATGACCAGGAGGAGCGCGAGGAGACCTCTCACACACCATGCTCCACTGCCATCCCGTGCCCTGTATCGCCTGTAGCGGATTGACTATGTTGGGGTTACACCTGGTCGACTGGGGCTGTGTGTGCCTTGTCAAGGGGCATGGCGGGCGCACAACAGGATCCAGCTCGTCCACAGAGGGTGGGCTGAGGTGCGCCTGGTACCGCTTTGTACGTGTGCCCGGCTGCTGTGCACACACGTGTTCACTCCCCCCGACAGGTGTCCTCTCACAATGCCCAGGGAAGCGGTGGTGTACTGTTCATGAGCCCTCCCAACACGGCGTGCTCCAACTTGGCATGTGCGCATCTACCCGTCGCACCCACCCACCTGAGCACTGCGTCCATACGACTTCACACGACACATGTGTGTCTTCCACAGTAGTGCTACTCATTTGCGTTGACATCCAATACCAGTGGACTACATGGTCATGTCACGACTGCCGTGTACTTCACATACTCTCATCCTCTCTCATTCGTACTTGTGAAATGAGTCAGCGGAGACAGTTCTGGTTTCAAACATTATATTGAGTCTTCTGTCCTCTGTGATGCAGTATAGTGGACACTACTGGCAGCGGAATACATATTGAGGATATACTGAGCATGATTACAAATGGGATAGGGTGTGGGGTTACATCTGCTTGGCCAAGGCTGTGCTAATGTACATTTACGTATAGCTGCGGAGCTGCGGACTTTGACACAGACGGTATACATGTAGCCTACCAGACCGCTCGGCATCATGGGCACAGTCCATCTCAGTTCCATGTGACAGGTTTGCTGCGGTTGTTCCTCATGCACGCGTGCATGTGAGATGACATCAGGGCATGTGCTTGCGTGCATGCAGCGGCGTGCCACTTGTTGTTGCACTGTGGTGGTTACTGGACATGTCACAGTCACTGGGGTCGTGTTGTTGTTGTATGCACTTGTCGTCCATGCAAAGGTCCTGGTATGGGATTCCCGGGGCGGGGGTGGGAGGGGTGCAGCACCCACAGACTCCAGGCGACCTATTCATGTCCACTGAGCGGTGTGTGTGTCCATGTGCGCTGGATCCATGTCGTGTCCTGGTTGTTCGTGCAGTTCCGTCCATGTGGGTGCGATGCACAGAGCCCATGCCACTGCCTCCCACGATGCATGCGGTGTTCCTGGATGTGATGGGGAACAGTGTGCATGTCCCGGTCATATCCGATGTCATGGCGATGTCGTTGATGGTGTGGTTACAGTTGCCGGTCGTTTGGTATGGCTGTTGTGGTGGTGACTGGCCAGTCCGTGCGGAAGCTGAGCATGGGTGCGGGGTTGGACTTCATAGGTCACTCGGGGAACCTGCGTTGTGGTCCGACGTATTTACAGGTTGTCAGGTATGCGATGCCGTCCAGCAGGGCTTCCATGTCATTGGTGGTGTACATGTTTGCCAGCCAATGAAGCGGATGGTGGCTGTCAAGGTGTTGTTCGTAGGTTGTCCCTTGGAGGACCATGATGGGGCATGCTGGGTGACATTCGATGTAGCTGTTCTCGATGATCCGTCGTGTGGAGGCACAGTGGTTCCATTTCAGTGCGCGTGCGATGTTGGCCACATACGCCATGCCCCCATAGGCAGAGCAGGCCCTGTCGTGTGCGTCCAGAGGGAGGAGTAGTGGTAGCAGGTCCGCCTTCAGACATGCCGGGTTGGAGAGGCATATCTCGACGGGATGCTGGTAGGGACACCTCCGACAGTAGAAGACGGGCATGACGCAGCTGAACAATGTGATGCGGTAAGTCAGTCGGTAACTTACGTTCAGCAGGGACAGGAGATCGCATCCCAATGTATGTATCGTGCTGGTTTGGTACAGCTTGAGCTCTTCGGCGTAGTTGGGTAGGTGTGTTGCGGTTGCCATTTCGCAGCGGTGCGTTGTGGTGGCGTGCTCCGGCTGTGTGTGCAGTCTGCAATGTGCACGCTCCGAGGTTGCTGTGAGCTCTGTGTAGTCGTAGGGAGACAGGACTTGTGTTCTGTTGGCTTGTTTGGAGGACACGGGCCCTCTTCCCACATGCTTCTCAGACAGTTCAAGGTCAGTGCTGTGTGACTCCTTCCAATTAACTTGCATGTGGCCGACATGGGGGAGTGTTTTCTTCTTTCTTCCCCGTCCGTTGTGTGCTTCTGTGATATGCGCTATCTGCCGTGTGGTCGGTCTCCTCGGCATGCCTGTGTTGGTCTATTCTTGGACAATGGCTGTATTCACCGGCTTCTGTCGTAGGGCTGTGGTTTCGGAGTTGGAATGGAAGGTCATTCAGTGCTGTCTGCTCTCCCTTGTGTGGGCGGCAGGCTGCCTTTCCGCTCTGCGTTGGGCCTTGTGTGTGGATGTAATTCTTGGGCCACCTGTTGTCGGTCACCGGGCTCTTTGGTGTTCCGTTTCATGTGTCTTGTTCATATGTGCAGGGTGGTATGGGTTTTTCAGTGTGGTACTGGCGTTCCTCTTCCCGAAGGGGCCCTGCTTCTCCTAGTTGGTGTTGCCGCCGCTGTGTGCTTCGCCATGTTTGTTACACTGGGGTGTGTCCTGCTGTTGCGTGACTTCACTGACATGTGTGCGTCGGTTGTGTGGCGTTGGGTGTTGTCCGTGAATTGGGCGTTGGGGACATGTCTGTGGCCGGCCTGTCACGTGTCATGTGCGTTCGGGGTGGGGCTGGTGTGTGTGCTGCTTGGTTGTGTCCCTGTGTCTGTGTGCGACGCATGCATGGCGCTGCGGTTGGCCTCTGCGTTGTGCGCATGTGTGGCGGCGTCATCGGCGCTTTGGGGCCGTGACGGGGTGGTTGGTTCC